>BMAO01009888.1:0-84563 GCA_019973975.1 Trichonephila clavata | reverse complement strand
AACATATTTGTGATTAATATCTCTTTAACGAGGTATGAGCCAATTAAATTCTAATTGTGTTTGAAAGGATAAAATTCACTGACTTGTGCATGAAGTCATTGCCTAACGCGCAGTCTAAATTTAACCTTGTTTTTTTTAAAATCTTAAAAGTTGTTAGGGTGTAATTAAAAAGATTATAAACACCAGTGGTGTGCATAACAGTGCATAGTTCTTGTTTGTTATGGTAGATATTATTTTTCAATATAAAGGTAGTGTCTTTGAATGTTAGTATTGGATTTCTTTTTTTTCCAATTATAAAAGTCAGTATTGATAATTTTTTAGACGCTAATTATTACTAGTGCCTCATTAAGTACAGAACTCTTTCGTAATGGCATTTTTAGCGAAAGGTAAAAAGGCGGATCTGGTGAACGTCTGTGAAGAACTCGGTGAAAATGTTCCACCGAACAGCAGAGTTCCCGACATTAAGCACATAATTCTTGAAAGTAAGAATTTTAACGAAGAGGCAGTCCGAATTATGTTGGATAGAATAATCGGAGAAAGACTTGAAGAAGCAGAAGCTGAGCGTCAGCAACTTGAACATGAAGCTGAGCGGCAACGACTTGAACGTGAAGCTGAACAGCAACGACGTGAAGCTGAGCAGCAACGACTTGAACGTGAAGCTGAGCAGCGGCGACTTGAACGTGAAGCTGAGGCTGAGCAGCGGCAAATTGAATTACAATGTTTAGAGATCCGACGTTTAGAATTGCAGGCAGCCCCAGCAGCCACGACGCCCCCTGGAAGAACTGAGGAGGTTCATCATAAGATCCCTTTGGCACAAATCACGCCTAAGTTTGATGAGAAGAAAGATGAGATGAGTCTTTTTCTCGTCAACTTTGAGAGGCGAGCTGAGATGGCCAGAGTACCAAGAGAAGAATGGGTAGTTTACCTACTCCATGTGATGCCTCCGGAGATCTCTAACATGTTGGCGAGGGAGACAGCTGAAAACGCGAATAACTATGACTATGTTAAGGAGCTGGTTTTGAAAAAGTACAAGTTGTCTGCAGAAAAACTTAAAACTATTTTACAGACATCAAAAGGACCCTGAAAAGACTTGGCATAGTTTCGCCCACGAATTAAGTTGCTACTTTAGGGAATGGATTTCTACTCTAGAGATAACCACTTTTGAAGGCTTAGTAAACCTACTTATTGCTGAGCGAATAAAGGCAAAAGCTCCTGAGGATATTAAAAATCATTTTTTTGGAGAGTGGCTCGAATTGAAACAGCCTGAAGAACTCGCCAATAAATTCGACGAATTTGAAAGCTTAAAAGATAGCTTAAGAAATAACCACCACGGTAGGAAACAGAATGAGAGTCGTCCCAGTCATAACGACAAATCAAGGTTCCAAGATAATCGCAGAAAACTTAGCGACAACCATGCAAGGTTTAGAGACAACCGTGGAAAATATAATGACAACCATGGTAGATCTACAGAGAATCACACGAGATTCTACGATAAACGTCAAACAAAGACTGAACCGGGAGGCAGAGGTTCCATGCCAGCCCAAAGCAAGACTTCTGGACAGAAGAATTTTCGTTGCTATGAGTGCGATTCTCCTGACCACCTAAGAAATGCATGTCCCGAATTAAGAAGAAGTCAAGGGAATGAGATCAACACGCACTCTGACACGCATCCTGTTCACATCGTCAATGAAGTACCAGAAGAAGCAATAGAATATCCAGATGTAGATTTGCAGAAGTTTACAAGACAGGTCAAGATAGGAGACTTTGTCGTCACAGCCTTATTGGATACAGGCAGTGTACGCAACCTCATACGTTTTGACGTCTACAAGAGGATGAATCCAAAAACTAAACTTTGGAGAGAATCAACGGTCCTGACCGGACTTGGTCAGGGACAAGTTAAAACACTTGGATCCTTCAGACATGTTGCGGAGATAGACGGACACGTTTGCCGTCTAGACTTTCAAGTTGTCCCAGCGCAGCTCTTAAGTTTGAGGCAATCATTGGGTCAGCATTCCTCGCCCATGCTCCTGTCCTTTTCATGAAGAAAAGGTGAAACCAGAATCTCCAGATTGGATTTTCAACATTTCGAAGAAAGAAGAGCAAGACGAGTTAGACCTGCGACACATTCAGAATGCTGAAATTGCCTGTCGCGTTGAAGACATGGTGTCTTCGTATCAACCAAAGATGACGGAATCTACGGATGTATCAATGAAGATCATCCTTGAAGACGAAATACCAGTTTATCAAAGAGCTAGAAGACTCTCGTTTCCAGAACGACAAGAGGTCAATAAACAAATCGACGAATGGATCAGAGATGGAATCATTCGCCCTAGTTCGTCGGATTATGCTAGTCCGATAGTTTTAGTAAAGAAGAAAGACCACTCAACAAGACTCTGTGTGGACTATCGACAGTTGAACCGGAAGCTGGTAAAGGACAGATTTCCACTTCCTTTAATCGAGGATGTACTAGATAGACTTCAAGAGGCTCGAGTATTCACAACCCTTGATCTGAAGAATGGCTTTTTCCACGTAAATGTTGACGAAGACAGCAAAAAATATACATCTTTCATTGTACCTGATGGGCAGTACGAATTTAATAAAGTCCCGTTTGGCCTAAGTACAAGCCCAGGAGTTTTCCAGAGATATGTAAATAGCATTTATAGACAACTAATAAGTGAAGGTACAGTAATAACTTATATGGATGACCTAATAATACCTTCTTTGGATGAAGCAGATGGTCTTAGAAAGCTAAAGAAAGTATTTGATTTGGCAGTGAAATATGGACTTGAATTCAAGTTTAAAAAGTGTCAGTTCCTGAAAAAAGAAGTTGAGTTTCTTGGGTACGTTGTGAAGGAAGGAACCATACGACCTTCAGATTCGAAGACTCAAGCAGTTAAGAATTACCCTACTCCTAAGACAGTTAAACAAGTACAAAGTTTTTTGGGTTTAACTAGTTACTTCCGGAAATTCATCCCAGGATATGCCGGTATCGCCAAACCATTGAGTGATCTACTTAGAAAAGATCATCCGTTTACGTTTGAAGCCGTACAGAAAGAAGCTTTTGAGAGACTTAAGGAGACGCTGTCTGAAAGCCCTGTCCTAAGGATATTCAGGCAAGGTACAAGAACTGAGTTGCACACTGATGCGAGTAAATACGGCTACGGTGCCGTACTACTTCAAGAAGCTGATGACGGAATGTTGCATCCTGTCTATTATATGTCCCGAAAGACTAGCCCAGCCGAAGAAAAATACAGTAGTTATGAGCTGGAGGTCTTAGCCATTGTGCAAGCCCTCAAGAAGTTTAGGGTCTACCTATTCGGCAATAAGTTCAAGATTGTGACAGACTGCTCCGCTTTTCAGATGACGATGAGCAAAAAAGACCTGGTTACACGTATCGCAAGATGGGCCTTCCTCTTAGAGGAATTCGAATACGAAATAGAACATAGAGCAGGACAAAAGATGCGACATGTTGATGCATTGAGCAGGTATCCTATAATGATAATTACCGATACTATCACAGCAAAATTAAGGATATCCCAAGAAAAGGACGACTACATCACCACTCTTAAGTCCTTATTGAACGAGGGCCAAGATCAAGAGTACTTCATGAAGAATAAGATCCTGTATAAGTACGAAAATGGCCGAGAATTAGTCGTAGTACCAGAAGGAACGCAGACAGAGCTGATCAAGATGGCTCACGAGAAAGGACATTTTGCAGTCGCCAAAACAACAGATATTGTGAAGCAAGAGTTTTACATTCCGAAATTGCAGTCTAAAGTGGAAAACACAATAGCGCATTGTATACCATGCATCCTTGCAAACATGAAAACCGGCAAGAAAGAGGGATGTTGCATCCAATTCCCAAAGAAGATACCCTCTCCACACCTACCATGTAGACTTCATAGGACCAATGCCCTCGACAAACAAGAATTATCAGCATATTCTGACTGTCGTAGATGCGTTTTCGAAATTCGTGTGGCTCTATCCTACGAAGTCCGTATCCGCTGAAGACGCGTTGGAGAAACTTAGACTCCAACAGAAAACATTTGGAAACCCAGTCCAGATAATCACCGACAGAGGAGCAGCGTTCACATCGAACAGCTTCAAAGAGTACTGTGAAAAAGAAAATATCCTGCATCTGCAAATTGCAACAGGAGTACCACGTGGGAATGGTCAAGTCGAACGAGTTCATAGAACCCTAATTCCAGCACTGACCAAGCTTACCCTTGAAGACCCACGAAGTGGTTCAAGCACGTGCCAGAAGCACAAAGAATTTTGAATGACACCATCTGTCGTAGCACTAAGTTTACACCATTCGAACTTCTGACAGGTGTAAAGATGAGAAGCAGCGAAGACATCGCCATAAGAGAAATCCTTATCGAAGAGATGTTCAAAGAATTCAACGATCAAAGAAACAAGCTTAGATCAGAAGCTGTTAAAAACATTCTCAAAATCCAAGACGAAAATAGGAAGAAGCACAACAAGAAGTGTAAGGAAGCTACCGAATACAAGATCGGTGACATCGTGGCCATCCAACGAACTCAGTTTGGAACTGGTCTAAAGCTTAGACCCAAATTTTTCGGACCATATGAAGTGACTCAGGTCAACGGCAAAGGAAGATACGAGGTATCCAAGATAGGGAATCATGCAGGCCCAAACCAAACGACAACAGCTGTCGACCTAATGAAACCTTTTGGATAGGCATTTTTTTTTGTTCCCTTAGTAGTTTTCCTTTGGCATTTTTCTACGTGTGTTATTTTTATGGCTCATACTTCCACATACTTCTACTGTGCATTTATTTTTAAGTGTTTAATTTGTGAATTTTTTTTTTTTTTTTTTATAATTTGAAGTGTTTATCATTTGTGATTTATTGTATTTCTTTTCAAATTGCTTCATAGTGTATTTTTATGTCAGTGTTATTTTTGAATGTAATTTGATTGTAAGCATTACAGGATGCTTCCGTTCTAAATTGTTTTTATACTCGCGTTCGCTGAGGACAGCGACATGTCAGGACAGCCGAGTTGTGGGATTTGAAGAAGGAAAGGAAGTATCACTCTTTTTCTTCTTTCCCGCCGGCCGAAATGATTGACACTCAAACTTTTCTTTTTATTCAAGGATTATTTATTTTTTCATATCCGTTCGAAGCGCCTGTAGTGCGAGCCGCTGATTGGCTGTCTTTTTTTTTTATGCAATTGCATGATTTCGAAATGAAATAGTTTAGTCAGTCTGTGTTCTGGCTCACGGCATGTAGCCGACGGCTGTATTGTTTAGCTCTTTAAATGAATGTAAATTGTCCCCTAGATGTTAAAACCAAATAAAATGTTTTTGTTAAACATTTTTGAGGAGTTATTTCTCATGAACTCTCACATATATGCCCTCTTTCTTGATGTAATAAAAAAATATTTTAAAACATTTTAGGTTATATATGAGGAAATAATTTCATATAATTTCTGATTAAAAGACAAAAATATTCTTTAAAAGTTTTACAAGAATAAATAAGCGTTGCATAACTATTACTTGTACCTGACCAAGATCTTAACCATCTTTAAAACAGAAAGTCAAAAGATACAAACTGATAATTTACAGGTATATTTAGCAATTATTTTATTTTCATCATAAGATTAATAATTTTTAACTATGTATTCTGAAATTAGTTACACAATATAAATTTGAAGGTTACACACTTTTCCAGCCCCTCCCTCAAAATCCATGCTCTTATTTTTTAAAAAAAAATTAGGATTAAAAATACAAATTCAAATATCAATTATAATTTATATGAATATAAATAATATTTTTCTAAACATGTATTTTAACTATAATATAACACATGTATTTTAACTATAATAAGTGTTATTGTTAAAGCTATGGATTTAATGAAACAACATACAACTAAAATAATTTTAACGTGAAATATTAAGCACACACAACAGATCAAAATATAATTTACCTTCATGAACACCCAAAAAATGTCCAATACCATGTCCAGTTCCATGTTGGTAGTCTAATCCCATTTTGAACAAAGGTAATCTGGCTAAGATATCTAAATCAATATCTGTAAAATGTAAATGAACACAATTTTTTGTTAGAGTCAAACAAGTATAGGTACTATGAGTCAAAAACTTTGTGTTTAAATTCAATATTTGGGATAAATTTTAAATTGCAATAAAATAAGTTCTAATTTTTGTTACAAAAATATGTATTAATATTATTATCTAAAAATCTGGAATGTTTTGAAAGAGAATTTGAACATTTGTGGTTCATTTTTTTCTTTCATAACAATCACTTTCAATAGCACATATGTGAAAAAAATATCTTATTTTTGTTAAGGACTAAACCAGCGATGGGCAAAGTACGGCCCGCGAAAGTATTTAATCCGGCCTGGTGAGGGTTTATTGACATGGGCCCCTACAATTACGTTTTGATGGTCGAGAAGCTTAAAGTGGATTTTACTTAGTAGTTAGTGCATAGCCTACAGAAGAAGCTGAACTAGCCACATAGTTCATGTGTTGCATAATACGGTGTGCAAAGCGTGGTTAAATGAGAGGCATGGGCGAGTGAACTCAGTCGCCACTCGCCAGCTGTCACTGACCGATCCGAACGTTTTACGTTAATTTTGTCTCTTGTTCTTGCTTGTTCACGTAATGCTTTACATTCATAAATTTTTGAAAAAACAAACAAACACCCCTTTTAAGATGATGGAGTATATAAAAAGAAAAGTCGATTCCGAGTATCGTTTGTTTAAAGAAGAGTGAACTTGAAAATATTTTTTTATGGAATACAATGGTAACCCAATAGGTCTTATTTGTTATGAAGCAGTGGCGCCATTTTCTTGCTTGCCATTTCAACACCAAACATTCAAAAACTAAATATGCTTTGATGAATGATGCAGAAAAAAAATAAATGCAGAAATCTTATTAAAAACAATATCTGCTCAACGTAATATGCTTATAAAGCAAAAGACTGCTCAAAAGGCTTTTACACTGGCTGGATATGTTGTGACTTATAAAATAGCTAAACATAACAAACCATACTCAGAAGGAGAATTTGCGAAAGATTGTATGGTGAGTATGAGCAAAATTTTATGTCCAGAAAGAATTAAAGAGTTTGAGTCTGTCAGTTTGTCGCGAAAAACAGTAACAACATTAATTGATGCCATTGCATCTAACTTGTCGACTCAATTTAGGCAGCGTATAGAAAACTTTAAATATTTTTCAGTGACGATGGATGAAAGTATGGATAGAAGTGACACTGCACAATTATTAATCGTCACATTAGAGGCGTTGATGATGAATTTAATATTACTGAAGAGCTAGCTTGTCTGCAATCGATAAAAGAAAAAACGACGGGGCAAATAATTTATAATGAATTTTCGGAAGGCCTTCAAAATTTAAATGTGCCCATTTCAAAATTGTGCAATATAACTACAGATGGAGCCTCAAATATGGTTGGAAAAAACTCGCGATTTTCAGGTATTTTTCGGAACCAGAATCCTAATCATGATGTTGTATTTTTACATTGTATAATTCCCCAGGACGTCCTTTGTAAAGCTGCAATAGATATTACTCATGTACTTAATGAGGTTTCAAAACTAATTAATACGATTCGATCTCGGGGCTTGGTACACCAACAATTCCAAGAATTTCTGATTGAAGCCGACCTAGATTATTCTGACCTTCTTTACCACACGAAAGTAAGATGGTTAAGTTGTGGATATGCATTTGAATGGGTTTGGAATTTAAAAGAGGAAATACAAGATTTCTTAAGGAATAAATCAGACAAATAGTCTGATTTCCAAATTTTTGAAGACAAAGATTGGTGTACCAATTTTGCATTTTTTACTGATTTGCTCAAACACTAAAACAAATTAAACAAAAAATTGCAAGGAAAGAACCAATTTATAGATGAGACTTGGGGTTGTCTGAAATAATTTAAAACTCAGCTTTTTCTATTTGATAACTTTCCGCATTTAAAATCCATGTCACCTGTGAGTGAGAATAAACTAAAAGATTTCAGTCAGGCATTGAATAAACTTCACGCAGAATTTGAAACTAGGTTTCAAGATTTTAAGAACATTCAATCATTGCTAGATGTTTTCTCAATGCCGTTCAATGTAGACTCAAAAAATGTATCTCCAGAATTGCAGTTGGAAATTATTGAAATGTAGTGTAGTAACCATTTAAAGCAATTGATCTTGAATTCCACAAAACTAGATTTTTTTAAAGCACTGCCAAAAGCTGAATTCCCAAAGATGATTGCTCATGCCCAGAAAATTATGGCGATGTTTGCGTCGTCTTATGTGTGCGAACAGACTTTTTCGACCATGAAATTGCGGAAAAACTCAATCAGAAACCGATTGACTAATGAACACCTCTTCGCACTACTGAAAGTTGCTTCGTCAAAGCTGGAAGCTGCTTTCGAAAATATTATGGAAAATCAAAAACAATTCCAAATGTCTCGCACGTCTTAACATGTCAGGGCCTTCGAATAAAAGTTAAAATAAATATTATTTAAAGTAAAAAGTAATTTGTAACATTTGTGTGTAATGCTGTAATGTTTTTATAACATTATGATTAAAAGCTTTAATACAAAATGCATTTTTTCTATAATTCTGGCGCTCCTCTAGAATTTCTTAAACTTTGTGGCCCCCCATTAAAAAAGTTTGCCTACCACTATGATTGACTGTAGTAATTATAGAGGAATCTATCTTCTTTGCACATCCAATAAAATTCTGTCCAATATTCTTTTTGACAGAATTTCACCATTTGTTGATAACTTGATAGGCGACTACCAATGGGGATTAAGGAAAGATCTAAAACTTAGCAAATTTTCAACTTAAAACAGATTCTTGAAGAATGTAAGGAATTTGGAATTGAGACTCACAATCTTTTTATCGATTTTAGAACAGCTTATGATCGTATTAACAGAGAATTTCTCATAAAAGTTGTGCATTAAACGAAAATTCCAGTAAAACTTGTTGCACATGTAACTTTAACTTTCAAAGAAACCAAAATTCAAGTATGCATACAAGGTGATTTCACTGAACAGCTTTGAAGTGAAAAATGAATGGGACGCATTGGCATGCCTCCTGTTTAATATAGCACTTGAAAAAGTTATATTAGAGACTCAAAGATCAATATTAGAGGAAATATTTTTAATAAGCTCAAATACTGGCTTATGCTGATGACAATGGCATTATTGCCCAAACAGCATCAGCTTTTAAACAGCCACTAGAACAAAGTGCTAAAAGAATTAACTTATCTGTAAATGAGAAAAAAACTAAATATTTACCTTGTTTAAAGTCTGACTTACAACTTAGTCACACAGAAATCAGCAATTATTAATTTTAATAAATTAACAATTACTTATTTGGGAACTGAGGTAAATAAAAAAATGAGATGGTCCCAGAAATTTGAAAAAAGAATCATTGCTGCAAATAGAAGTTTTTGTGCCCTGAAGAGTTATTTAAAATAAAATTTTCCCAAAATAAGAACTAAATCGCTTCTTTACAGAAGTCTTATAAGATCTGTCCTGACTTATATATCAGAGACTTGGTCATAAACTTTACTAAGATGTAGAAGGTTTGGGAATTTTCGAGAGAAAGCTCCTATGCTGCATCCTTGATGGGATCCAAGTGAATGAATCATGGAGAAGATCTAAAAAAAACCCGATTATAAAATTTGTCAAATTACAGAGACTTAAATGGGCTGGTCATCTGGCTAGAATGAATGAAGATTGTTGCTGCAAGAAAATCTTTCTGGCAAAACCCATGGAAAATAGACTTTGGGGCAGACCCCTGTTAAGATGGATAGACTGAGTCAAAAAAGATCTAAATATTTTTAAGTTCAAAAACTGGAAAACAGTTGCCAAGAGTAGAGATGCCTGTAGAAATCTTCTGGAGAAGGCCAGAGCCCACCCAGGGCTGTCGAGCCATTGAAGAAGAATTATACATAAGCCAAAATAATTTTACAAGTCCATTAGATGTTTATTTTATAAAAATAGGTAGTTATTGACATTTGCATTATTTTCTTTGTGCAGAGGCTGAGTCATAAGTCAATCAGGGATTTTTACCTCTTATGGGTATGTCTTAAAATCTATCTATAACTCTAAGTATTACAATATTTGAAAATTTTAGACCAGAACAAAATATGACAAGATAAACGTTTTTTTACATTTTCATAATTGAAAATAATGTAAAACAAGAGCATTGCTGTTGATAAATGACAAGGGAAAAAACATATCAAAGTTGTTTCAAATCTTATATTGCAAAGTAATCCATTATTCTGTATTATGACATTCTAAATACAAGCAAAAATTCTCTTGATTGTACAGTAAAAAAAACGAATTTTCTAAACATACATTACCTTTGACTTTTTCTGGGAAAACAGAAGTTATTAAATCAATAGCTCCCATTAAAACTCTTGTATAGGCAGCCTGGAGACAAAAATACAATATACATGTAAAAGTATTATATAACTAGAAATATTAAATAACATACACAAAAGGATTTATATATATATATACTTTTTTAATACATATTAATATTAATGGTAAATTTTGTTAAATCTGTATAAAAACAGTTCCTACTTTGAAATTTATGAAAAAATAATATAATTTTTTCAGATATGTGACATACTAATGAATATTTTTAAGACTAAGTAATTTAAAAATAATAGAAAGTCAAATTTTCTGTTATTGATTAATTAAATATAATTATCAAAAGTCATAATTTGATAATAATATTTAATTAATCAATAACAGAAAAATTTATATATAATTAAAGAAGTAATCATTAAGTATAAGGGATCCAAATGAAAAGTTAACACAGTAAATGAAAAAAGTGCACACACAAATAGGACATAATTACATAATCAAAATAGCTTTTTTTACCACTTCAAATTCAGATGGCTTTCCAAAGTGGAAAGTGCGAGTAATATCCGTTGTACCATCCCTAGAAAAATGTAGCAAATTTAAATTTAGAATACAACAGTGATATTGGATTAAAGAAATATAACATGACATCATGGCACAAGTTATAGAATTAAATAGCAATGCAAAAAACTTTTTTTTTGCACAAACTCACAGATATTGTCCACCTGAATCCAATAAATACAAGTACTTTAAGTTAATGTTTCGATTAGTAAGAACTTGGGGTCGATAGTGAATGATAGCTCCATTTGAACCAACAGCAGATATAGTATCAAAGCTTTCCCCTTGAAAGGCTTCTTGTTCCCTAAAAGAAAAAATATGCACAAAAAAAAGTAAACATTGAAATTATTTAAAACAGACAAAAGCAGCATTTTAATTTAATGTTACAAATTAATGAATGTTTCTGGCACATCATTTTTAATGTAGCTATCTCATTAGCATTTGTTCATAGGATAAGTCAAATGAAAATAAAGTTATCTATAGCATTTCAGTATTTTTACAATTTTTAAATCTAATAGGTTTCTTTTTATTGTTAACATTGACACAATAAAACAAAAGAAAATTTAGAAAAAGCCAATGCAAACTAATTTGTACAGG
This sequence comes from Trichonephila clavata, assembly GCA_019973975.1. Classification (NCBI taxonomy): domain Eukaryota; kingdom Metazoa; phylum Arthropoda; class Arachnida; order Araneae; family Nephilidae; genus Trichonephila; species Trichonephila clavata. The sequence continues at coordinate 73,040 of BMAO01009888.1, read as the reverse complement.
CAAAAATGCATAATATTTGACATTGCCCACACAAAATTACGAATGGCGATTTGATTTGACTGGAATTATCATTTAATTAGAAGCTAACAAGGGATACTAGCGAGGACCTCATAGTTTAGAATCACAGCCAACTGAAAAAGACAACACCAGAGCCTGGTATCTTGTTTTAACTTCCCCATTGTCACATGTTTTAGGTTTTTGCATGCATTTCTCATAACTAACCTCTGGGGTTACTTTATAACATTTAATATGAGAGCCTTGCCCTGTGAAGGAACTATGATGTATGCAAATGAATGTTATATAAATAAAATAAAAACGTAAATGGATTATAACAACACTAAGCATCAGGTTGTAACCATAACAACTTTACTATCATAACCATAGATGTGTGCAAAGGTATAAGTGGCCAATGTTTGGTGCAAAATTAAAAAAAAAGAGATCTGAACAAATTAGATACATGAATGTGTGCAAAATAAATTTAACTATATCAATTCAAACTATTTTAAACTATCCAAACTATTCCATTGTTCAATCATATAACATGCTGTAGCTTCTAGAATAACAGTGAAATTTTCCTTTAGTCTAGTGCCTGTTGAGAAAAAATTATTCCCAACTGACCATTTAAGACAACTGCTGCCTCACAACATCAGCAAAAATGTATGAAGAAGTACCTGTTTGATCATCCTGATGTGTAGATTACTGGATCTCATAATGTTAAGTCATAAAAAAATCCCACAATTCTGCTTCTACTTTAAAGTAGATGACCATCAGAATAGTATGTAGAGAATGTTGAGCAAGCAAGGCTTCTGAATAGAATTTGCTTCACAAAAGCACATAATCATTACCATTTATGAAAGGTGCTATCTCTTAAGAGCAGATTACTCCCAGTAAACAAGCTTTAACAACTCAGCAATCTATGAATAATGCTCAACATTCTATGAACAACTCAGCAATCTATGAATTATTGTTAATAACAATAATGATACTTCATAGCATTTTGTCCTAGATCCAATTTTCCCATAATAGCTCTGCAAGATTTGAAACCGTTGAATTGCCTATATATATTCCATTCAAACTCTTCAATGTCTAGTAAAATCCCAGAAAAGGTAAACTGCTTAGTCAAATAATAAAAATGTAGAATATACTGAACAACTGATATATAGGTAGACTATATGGCATAATCTATCGAAAGATGAGATTAAGAATCTTTGTGTCACAACTACGGATTGTAATAACTCCATTGTCCATGTACGAGTGTCAGGCATAAATAATTTCAATGAAAAGAACACTCTTCACAACATATATTTTCTTCTAAAAAGAATATTTTTTTAAGCAATGTACTCACCGTCGAAACCGAGTTAAAGTTTTTGCAGCTCTGATTTCATCCCAATGTTTTCCTTGCTTAACTTCCTGGTCAAGCATTGCAATAAAATCAACAATAGCCACAGAATCTTTCAACTGAAACAAAACTTATGAATAAGGCATTTCTAAAAAAAATCTCAAGAAAAGAAAGTAAATTAAAAATTGCTGTAAAGCGGAATTACATATACTACACTAATGAGGGTCAATTATTCTACCTAGAAAATTAAATAAATGCAAGAAAATCAGAAGATAGTACAAAATTTCAGAAATGATTTATAATAAAAACTTCTCTTTTAAACGCTTTACATTACTCTTTAAATTTTTGTTCTTTTTTCTAATTTAAATATATTTAAGTAAATTCTTAAAATCTTCCAAAAGTTTTTAGAAGCTTCAAAATTTGAAGCAATTATATATATAGTTATGTTTTATCTAACTTTTGAATGTAACAATGAAAATGCAAGAGAGCAGTTTAATTTTCTTCATCATAAATTGTTTGAAATATAAGTTTATTTTTATCATAAGCAATCAATGTGTATCTAATAAAGAAAAAAATGAAATGTGAAATTCCTTTCTAAACAATATATATATTATAGAGCTTTTATGACATGAAATAGCTCAAAAAACACTGAGCTTTATGATAATTGAATATACTTCTTAAGTTCTTATTTTTCTAAATCTTAAAATTCATGAAACAAATTTAAATCCTTTAAAAAACAAGCAAAAACTTTCTTATACATGCAACCAACTTTCTACCCAACTAAGGAGTGTATAAGGTAAGAAAAAGCCCAGAGTTAGGACAAGCTCAGTTTGAGTTCAACAGTCACCTTCCAAAGTTAAAAATTAAAAAAAAAAAAAAACTACATAGAAATAAAATCAATAACTTTTCACCCCATTATTATTACTATGATATAACATTTTACTCTCTTGAAGGACTTTATAAAAAATAAAACAAATGTATTATTAAATGAAAGTTTTTAAGAATGTTATCTACTATATGTACTAAAGAAATACTAAAAAAGATACTAAAGAAATTCGGGTCTACTTAAAATTTAAAAATGAATAATTTAGAATTTGGCTATAAAAAATGGATTCTTAGAGTATCCAATGGCATGTTGCTATAAAATAATGAGACTGATAGCTGTGTGAATCATTTTTTTTCAATTGCTGCATCTCCAAATCTCGAATGTCTGTAGATTCAATAGTCTGACCATGGTCTTTGTTTGTACAAGAACTATATATATATTTTTTGTTTTGCTGGAAAAATGAGAAGCATTTTAACAGAGTTGTAGTCATGAAATTTCATATGAAACTTGGAAAAATCTCTACTAAAATATACTTTTTACTAAAAGAAGCATACAATAATAAATGTTTATACAGATGGTTCAGCAGAAGATACTATTAAAAATGCTGGTGCTGGAGTCTATTCAAGTGCTTTCAGTATTAGTTATCCCGTTGGAAAGTATTGTGGCAATTTTGATGGTGAGATAGCGGCAATATAATTTGTAATCGATAAATTGGAAAGCTGTTTTGTACATAATATTGCATTTTTTTTATCGATTCTCAAGCTGCCCTTTTGTCTCTAAAAATTAAGATATAATGAAAATGCACTAGTTAATTCCTGTAGAATGAAAGTAACTGAACTTGGGAAGTCTAGAGAAAGCGTTGCCCTCCAGTGGATTCCCAGCTACTGTAAAATTTCAGGAAATGAGAAAGCAGATAGGCTTGCTAAAGTAGGATCTCTCATGTCTCAGCCTTACTCTCCCTTGCCTCTGTGTAACATCAAAAGAATCATTTACAGTAAACAAACAGCATGTGCAAATTAATAGAGCCTCCCTGAATGGTGAAGCAGCTGCAGGTAAAAGGTAGAATATCTTGCTTAACAAAAGTGGTAGAGTCCCCAGTTCCCTGCCCTGATCTGTTGGAGTTGCGCGCTTTCGTTTACTTACTGGACATGACTACTAGAAAGGGCATTTACATTGCATTACAGTAAAGGATTCTGCTTGTTGCCCTCTGTGCAACCAGGGTGAAATGGATGGTGACCACCTCAAACACTGCCCTACTGTTTTAAAGTATTTTGTAGACAACTCTATGGAGGCAAATTTTAATTCTTTTTATGCTTCATCATCATTTTATTGGGCTGCTTGTCAACTAATGGCAGAGATGCCGAAGACGGCCGTAGGATAAAAAATAAATAAATGTTTATCATGTGCACAGGTTTTTTCAACTGTCTTCATCATTTATAAGATAAGAAGGCAATGAAGAGGACACAAGCCTAGGATGCCTTTTAAAGTCAATATATATTTTGGAGGGAGGGGATCACGCAAAGTAATCCAATCTAATTTGACCATTGGTTACCTATCCATGCATTTGTTGAAATTGTAGGAATTGACAAAGAATTTGAAAGGCAAATTTTACATAAGAATTTTAAAAAGTATGTGTAAAAGTATTGTTAAAAATCTCCACAATAAAGCAAAAAGAAGCTTATGAAAGTATTGGGACTGATACTTTGAATGTAAAAATAACCCAAACATGTTGAAAAAGTGATAAATCTTGTTTTTTACTTATGATCCTGAAACTAACAGTCAAATCCCAGCACTGGAAGAGCTTAACTTCATCATCTAAGAAAGCTTGAATTAGCAAATGAAAGTTCAAAGCAATGATAACTTTTTTTTATATCAATGGGATTGTGTCCTTTGATTGGGTTCTCAAAGATCAGATTATTAATCAGCTTTATTCCTCAAGGTTCTTACTGAACTATGTGCATGTGGTTGGGGGAGGAAACAAGATTCATGATTCTTTAATAAGATACTGGCTCATTCTGCAATGTATATCAAGGCATTTTAGATGAGTATAACAGTCCAGCCTTAAAACATGTCTTATTCACCTGATCTAGAACCATGTGACATTTACTAGTTCCCTAAGGTCAAATCTGCCTCTAAAGGAAGAAGATTTCAGACTGATGAAGCTGTAAAAGAAAAAGTGGCATATATCATGAAGAAATTAACAGAAGACAACTTCCAGAACTATTTTGAAAAAACGAAAATTCACACTGATCAGTGTAAAGATAAAGGGGGGGGGGAGAATAAATGTGTAAATATAATATAAAAAATTTTACAGCATCAGTAGTCTCATTATTTTACAGTCCTGTCTTGCATAAGCACAGCAGAGTTGGAACTGAGATTAGAACCAGTTCTGTGGCTAGTCAACCTACCCCTCTCTGTTTATAGAACTGAGTGAAATCCAGAGGAATATAATTGATTGATGTTGTGAGTCTTCTACTATTAATAAAAATGGTTACATAACCAGAAGCTAAATCTGCTATTACTTAATTCACAGAAATCTAAATACAAGTTCGAATAAGAAAGATATATTTGTAAGAAAATCAATACTAAAATACATTGAAATACATTTAACATGAAAAAGCTGTAAGATGAAATATCGGTTAACACGAAAAAATATTTCATTTTCCTCAGTTTTGCATTAAACAATTTTCACTGCAGTACTGAAACAATAACTATATATATAAATGTATACATAATTTGTAATTTCCTGCAAAAAGGGATTATGTAATATTTTTTTTACAGGAAAACATTGGTGTAAAGATTAATCAAATGCTATACAGATTTTAACAATTAAAAATGAAGAGTGAAAAATATTTCACATAAAAAAATTCTTTGAGCAAATATCTTAATAGTTCACAGAAAAATTTGTATTCTGGAAATAAAATAAAAAAACTAATAAGCACTGCTTGTCTTTAATACTAAAAAGCAAATATGAATGTTTTAAAAGCAAGTATAATTAATAAAAACATACTGCTGCATTCTTCATGCCTTTGATTTCAACTGGATTTTTTACAACTTTAAATTTGGCTATAGGTGAAGGTTCTGCATCAATTATTCTGTTTTTCTGTAAAAAAACAAAATACAAAGAATATTCAAAAATACTTCTGAAGGGTACTTTTTACAATTTAGAATGAGATTTCGGTACATTTAATTATTACTTTTCAACAATAATTCTACAAAAATACAAATATGTTATGAGTGAAATATTTAAACTAGCAATAAATAAAAAATTGTCTTAAAGTATTTGGCTTTAATCTTAAATCAGTAAATATGATATTAAGAACTAATCCTTTTTGCTAAAAGGAAATTCAAAAACATCAATTTCACTTCTACAAATATTTTTAATCCTTTAATCAATAATTTTTTTTATACACATAGTTTTTCATTCAGGCAGAAAAATAATCTTAATAAAGTAATACAAAAATATATTAACATTAGAAAAATTACATTTACATTTAAACATTAATTCAAAGAAACAAATATTAATATTTTCTAATATACAAAGAAATAACAGGAAAGAACCCCTGTATTTTAAAAAGAGATTTATACAAAAAGTAAAATTGTAAGAAAAAGTTTGAAGAAAAATAAATAAAATTCTCAAAATATCAACCTCAGGCACTAAATTAACGATAGCATAACTGGAGGAAGATGATACTAAAATTTTTCCAGCTTCATCCATTGCACTTTTCATATCTTCAAATGCTTTACTGTAATCTTCTATCTACACATATATAATAAAAGAATAATTAAAAACTGTTAATATATAGGTAAAATAAATACTTTATTTTTTTGAAAACCCTTCATTACAGCAATATAATACATTGCATGCACCTCATTCGTATATATAATGCCCCACATGATCTGTTTTATTTCAAAGTTGGAAAATGATTGAAAACTTAAAATACATGTTTCATTGATGAAATGATACAATTTAAGTTTATCCATCCAATTTCACTACGGAAGGTAGAAATAAATTATTATTCAATGAATTGCAAAATATTTATTTTTAAGTATTCAGATTTTTATACATGTATTAAACTTCACAATAAAATCCAGTCAATAGAAATTTTGGAATATACTCTAATAATTCTAAAATTGTACATTTTAAGCCAAGTGTGATAATTATTTTTCATATAAATAAGTCACATTTTCAGGATTGAAAATATATATATATATGTAAGGATAATTAAATTAGATCTGAAATTAAATTGCTAGTCCCCTTCTAACTTTTATTTTTCCGTTACATCTTCAAGTATTAAATTTATTACCCAGTTCGGGAATGTATAACACATGGCTTTTAAACATCTTCCCACTCGTACCATTAATTTTTATTGTCTAATGTGTCATACTTAAATTCTCAAGTATATCTCGTCAATCAGAAGCGTACTCAAAGAACATATAGCTTCTGAAGAAGCCGCGGAATCTTGATTTTTAACACAACTGTTAAAATAAAATGTCTTGAAGTTCTCTCAAAAACCACAATATATATATATATCATTTCACAAATATATATTTTTAAGAAATAAAATTACATAAATTAATGCAAAATGAACATTACCTTTGTGAAAAATATATAATAAAAAACTTAAACAATGAAGAAATAATTCTAAAGATTTGACAGTTTGATATTTATCACTATGTACTAGAATTTTGTAAAGCAAATAAAAATAAATAAGATATTAACAACATATTTTACAGTAACTTTTGAACATATTTTTGACTGATCACAGTAAACATTTTTATTGTATTCCTAAAATACAGCAGAGAAATATTACAGTAAGGCAATCAAAGATTCAGCATAAATAGAATAAGAAATTAAAATCCATTTTTTAGAGTATTATTCTTATTAGTAAGTTTATCATAACTCCATTGTTTTAATAGAATTCTACTTTATTCAGTAAAAAATATCCGTGATACTTTATCTGCTGGAAAACATGGAAAAGAATGCGTCACAAGAGTAAAATTGTTTTTAAAAATATATAATCCTATGAAGATAAGTCAATGCAAAATTTGTTTTATTTTAATGATACACTAAAGTTATTTAATATATTAATATTGACTTGGCATTAAATATAACTGAACACAGATGTTGTGAGGATAGATAATATTTTAGAAGGCAATACCATAACAATTTTTATAACAAGTATGTTTCATACAAATCAAAATTGAAAATGTACCTTTACACAATCAGATATGTTATCAGAAACAGGACACAAATGTTTTTCTACTTCTGGGGTTAATTTAAGTGACCTAATATACAACCTGAAAATAAAATACTTATGTATAATTAATTAAAATTACACAATTTAAAAAAAATAACTATTTAATATCTTGTAAAAATAACATACTTGATTTCATTCATTGTGATAAAAGAATAGGCCTTGAATAGCGGAGTATGCTGAATATCATTTCCTCTTAAGTTAAATAGCCCTAATTAGAAAAAAAACGAATGTAAATTTCATCTAATATTTAATTTTATATAAGCACAAACTTATAGTGCATATCATACAATTGTAATGATTTATTGATATAAATCACAACAAATTAACATTAAACATATAAAAATGACAGAAATGAAGAAAAAAGTTTGAGCATTCTTCGTAGAATAATCTAAATGTACAATCAAGTAATTTAAAAAAAGATTAAGTTAACTCAAATTAATTTATGACTAAAAAGTAAAAATTGGCATCAGAAATAAAATTATTCAGTTTTGATTCAATTTAAAAATAATTCAGATCTTATAGATTATTTCTGTTTCCAACATGGCAATTTTCTTAAGATACATAATATTCTCCCATTTACTAATAATTTACAAACTAATATGCAAAATACATTATTTGTTAATCTGAAATAATGCTTCATTTGTATAGATTTCAGTTCAATCTTCTTTGATTCATAAAGATTCTATAACTCATATGAATCTCTTCTATTAGCCAATAAAATGATACTTGAAATTCATCTCCATTCACAATTTCCGCGATTTAATAACCAGTATTAATTTTCACCATGTAAATTTATACTGAGAATTTTGCTCTTATATAGCACTAAAGAGTTCCTTTTAAGATTTTAATCATCGCTACTCCTTTTCTCAACCATTCAATACATGTGTAATTCTCAAAATTTCATGCTTCAAAAGTTAAATAAAGTTTAATCAAATTTAAAGTATCAAAAGTAATAATTAAATGTAAATTACATATAAAACTTAAATTCATACAGAAGGAAATGTGTAATTTCTGTTGTCCAAGGATCGGAGTATCAATATTGGCTCCTAGGTCTGCTGATTTTAGTTAAGTAAAATGAAAAGTCCTTTACATCTAGGGTGACCCTACCAGGAGCAAACTCCCAATGCACTTCATCACAATTTTGATCAGTAAACCCTCCTGCCCCAATAAGGCAATCAGTAGGACTTAGTCAACCATTACAGCAACAAAATGGTGGACAAACTAGTAAAGGAAGGTTGTAGTCTTCCAACTACCTCCTCTTCTGCCCTTTCCTTTCTGGAATTATACTCACTGAAAAATCTCAAAATTTGGTGGAGGGAAGATGCTTTCCACTCATTATAGATATGTGGGTAATAGACAAGTAAGGCTCTATAGCCCTCAAGTGTGACAGAGGATCCCAGACTACACTCTCATTTTGCCAGTGACCAAATCATGTGCATCTTGTTCTCAGAACAAAAGAACTTTCACCAGGCTTCTCCCAAGCACATTTTAAGTTGTATGGATCTCTCTAGAAAAGATATTGTTGCTTAGATCGGGGGTTGTGGATTTTATGCTATATTTTATGTTATTTTCCTAAAGAGCAAAACAGTTCTTTAAGAGTGATGAAATTTACAATCCTTACAAAAACAATCCCTAAAATGTAGGATACAGTAGTAAAAATTGCACAATAAGTTTCAGAAGGTTTTAAATCAGGGATGGCGAACCTTTAGAAAAAAAAATGGCACTTTGATCAATAAAGAAGTGACATCTGTCATAGAATAGAAGTGCCGTCAAATAATTTTGACTTTTGATTATTGGAAAAATAATAAAACTAAATATTAACAACTCAAAACTCTTTATTTACAATGAAAACATATCTTTTGTACTGTACTGTTGTTTATGTGATAAATTAAAGTAGCATTAATTATATATTATACAAGTAATTAAATTAAAGTAACATTCGGGTGACTTCTGTTGTAGCAGATTGGATGACAAGTAACTTAATATAAGTTACTTGTAAGATGTTACTTTAAGTAGAATGCACGCTGAATTGGAGTCCTTTGCCAAATCTTTTATAAGCAATCAATTATTTTTGCTGTGATTCACTTTTTGACAAGAAGATTTATGATTTGTTTCAAAATGCTGTTTTACAGAGGATGTTCTACATACCACTGTTCCAGAACATAAAATACACACCAATTTGTCGCCTTTACTAATAATCCCATATTTCTAGATACACTAAGTTTGAAATTATCTGTTACATTTATTATCTTGCACTTTTTGTTCCTTTGATGAATTAGCCATGTTAAATATCACAAATAAACTTTAAAATACAGTTGTGGCAACGAAATTGACCATGCTATGCATAAACAAATTTTGCATCATAACCAACTGTAGTCCATGATGTAATTAAGGCAAGACAATAACAAACAAGTGTGTTCCCCACTGCCCCACGACCAATCGTGTTTGTTCATAATACTTCATAGTGAATTTTGTTTTTTGAAATAAAACGCAAACCATTTTGATTGCTGGCATGCCCAAAGTATTATGTGCATGTATACCAATTGGTTTGCCATTCCTGTTCTAAACCTTTTCCAACACTCAGATACAACTATCAGTGTTTAAAAATACAAGTACAAAACGTTGAAGTCTATCTGCACAAGCAGCCACTCACAAGTGAATTCTTCAACAGCTGACTCAGTATTGGAAGCGAATGCCATTTATAGTCTGCGTGATTACCTTCCAGTGCTTTCTCAAAAAATTCACTTGGATTATAGATCATAACATTAGACTTTTTTAAAAAAAATTTTATGAAGCATCCATATGGTCACCAAAATGATGTTACCTCCCTTGGCTGCATCACCAATACTTCGCCAAGTTTCCATTGAAACGTTATATAATATAAGTGACACCGTTGCTTGAGAATATTACAATTTTTATCATAAAATAAAATACAATAGAAAAGCATATTAATGTATTAAACATCCAGATATAAGTTTACACTATTTTAAGAAGAAATTAAGCATTAATAATACAAAATTCATAATATCTGTATGGATCCCCTTTTCTTGATTTTTTAAGAAATAGTGATCTAATGGATTTTGCTTTTTGTTAGTCTCTGGAAGATTTTCTTTCTGACCGCTCGACCAATCACAGAGCATGCCATTTGTTTCCACACCCACTAACAGCCCCAGAGGTTCTGTCCGCCCAGGAAAACTTTTTTTGGGTCCCTCTCACCATGGTGAACAGACTGCATCCACTCGCTGTTTTTTTTATAGCAGGCTATTTTGCCATTGACCATTAATTTTCACACTTTATTAATTTTTCTTCAAAATTCACTTTAAGTATCTAAATTATAATAACTCTAATGAGGAGGTACATCCCTTACAGGGATTGGAACTCAGTAACTTACATGCCAGTTGCCCAGGAAGATTATCAATGCGACATACATAAAATTGTACATTAAAACACTACAAGTCCAAAAAGAATGCTTTTTCAAAAAGAAATACAACAATTTAAATTAATTTTTGGTTGAAACTTCCAAGAGAAAGCTGCTTAAGAATTATATTATACATAAAAATCAATTTCAATGGTCAATGCAAAATACATGAACATAAAAAATAAGCATATTTTCCAAATAATTTAGTATTTCCAAATCTAAATACAAAAGAAAACTATTCTTTCCCACTCATATTGATTACATTTATCAAATCTTACATGCTATTTCCTCTAAAGATGTAATAATTGTGCCATTAGCTTTCTTTTCTTGCAGAATTTTTCTGAGTCTGCTAATTTTTTCTTCCCATGTTTGTCCTGTTGGAATATAAACAAAATAATTATGTACATTGAAGATAAACATTTAAAAAATTCCAATTCTTGCAACAAATCAAATTTAGTTTAATATTTTATATAAAAAATATATAACTTAAAGCATTTTCATTTTTAAATATATTCTTTTAAATAATTTTTAATAAAATTAATTTAAATGCATACTTCTTGCAAGTTGAATTTTTTCTAATTTATGGTTGAAAGCATTATGAATGCTACTAATGCGAAATATTTATTAAAGCTTTATGAACAAAATAAATGAAGCATTTTTGTGGAATTATAATAGTTTTTTTACAGTAGCATACACTGGAATTTTTAAAAGGTGTCCAGGGTCGAAAAGTCTACCATTCTGATATCATGCTCTAAGATGCCACTCAACGTATTCTTTTGATTTTGTTGATTTTCGGGAACACAAAGCAGTAAAAACTTATTGAATAAATAATTAGCATTAATTAATAAAATTAATTATTATTAACAAATACTTGATTAAATTTTACATATTGTATGCAAAGAATTATAATTAATTGAAAAAAATCAAAGGCTATGGGAGGGCAAGGGCTCCCGGATCCCCCCCCCCTTGTGTGTGCTACTGGTTTCTTATCATTTGTCAGTAACTCAATAATCATTTAAATATCAGAAGGTTATGAAAGAGTTCAGTTCATAAATAAGCAGATGACTGAATGGAAAAGCAAATGTTCAGAGCAGAGAAAATCTGTAGATTATGGTAGTAATACTGGTAAACTTTTAAATATAGTAATAAACTCTTTCAATAACCTTTAAATACAAAAATAAATAAAGAATAATTAGATTAATTCACATGTTTGCTTAAAAGCTCCCTTAATAAAATTTTTTTTTTTTAATAAAAGATTGAGAGTTCATAAACTTTTTTCAACTCTGCTGTTCTTAATTGTTTACATTAAAAGAAAAAAAAAACAAATTTAGCTCTAACATAAAGAAATTTTTTAAACTCTGCAAATAATTTGAAATATATTAAGTATTTCAGAACATTTTGTTATATTACCAGCATACTTTAAATCATGTATGAACACATGAGCAACAGATTCTGGCACTCGTCCTTGAGGTATGTTCCATATGTCATCAATGGGGTTGCTGCTGTCCTCCATGAAGTTCAAGCCATTTGATTCTAATTTTTCTTTTAAGATTATCCACTAGAAATTATAAAGGTAGAACTTTGCTATCCTCTTTATATTAAAAAAAACATTATTTAACATTTATTACTATAGTCGACTCTCGATAATTCAAAGGTGGAGGGACCAATGAAAAACTTCGAATTATCAAGAGGGTCCCAAAATACTCGAAGAGAATTTTTTGTCTAACACATTTAAATTTGCAACTATATAATAAAACAGCAATTCTACATATGTATAAAATTTTTTTAAAAAAGATATATTATACAATATAAATATTATACAAAAGTTAAAGGTCCTGTATTAAAAGAATGCATTTAATACATTCATACACAATCCTACGCATCTCTTCTTCACAATAGTGGACGATCCTTTCTGAGCACATGTGTAGCATGGCCACGTGTTAAACGAAAGATATGGACAGCTGACAATAGGATGTGGTTGTTCTAGTGTCCACTTGAAGAAAGAAAGCAATAAAAGTATATTTTTACCTGATGAAACAGAAAACACTAAGAAGGGGTAGCAGACAGATGGTCATCAAAGGGGCTACGTTACAGGGGAGACACGCAGAAACAATACAACACAAAACTTGTAAGCTCCAACTTGTTTGTTACAGGACTCTACACGACAGTGTGTGTTTGAATTGTCAAGAATTTTATAAGATAACTTCGAAATATTGAGTGTTATAGTCTGGCCAGCCACAGATTTTACTTCGAATTATTGAGTGTACCCAAACATATTGTTTTAGTTCAAAATATCAAGAGTTTTTCTAGGGACAGAGCATATACTTCGAATTATCAAGAGGTTCATATAATCGAAGGTTTGAATTATTGAGAGTCGACTCTCGATCATTGTCTTACAACTATTTAGACAATGCCATATTTCACCACTATTCAGACAACATGAAATATAATGCTAAATGCAACTTACAGACAAATCTAATAATATGCTTAAAAATATTATTTAATTATATACTTAAAATATTCTCTTGAAACTTCATTTTAATTTTAAAATAAGTCATTCTAAAGGTCTCCATCATATAATTAAGATGGTATCAAGAAAATGTCTTTGAAGTTATTTTAAATTTGTTTTAGAAATGTGTTACTCTTATCACAACTTCCATTCAATAATTATATATTGGATAAACTATAAATTTCACAATTAATAATCTACAGTAAATAGAAAACAAACTAATATAAAACATAATCATTAAATAATTAAAAATATATCATACAGCTCTTTTCCTGCAGAGTACTTTTATAAGACTTTTAAAGTTATATGGTTTGTATTTCATTTAAGAATTCTTTGGAGCTTGAATATAGGCAATCATCACAAAATTGTGGTATGCATTAAGTTCACTCCTAATCCTGAATAAGTGTTAAAATTACAATGCAAGTTGCACATCTGGACTACATAAAAAAATGAGTAGAATCATCATTGCATAGTTTAACTACTTATTACAGAAAAGATAGTGTTATGCGGATTTTTTTTGAAAATCCCTTTTTTATCGGATGTTTTATTGGTAAGGTCTACAAGAAAATGGTAAGATGGTCTCTTCTGATGACTTAAGTCATTCAAAACGAGTTTGTAACTGAGGCAAATTATTATCAGGTAGAAATTATGACCACAAAATATAAAAATTAAAATCACTACTTGATTATAACAATTAGATAAAACAAAATAAATGCTACTTTATTCTAAGCTTTCCCATGAATGAAAGAATTGCTAGTAAGCAATCTACTTTAATGATTACTGCAAACTTATTTATGATGCTGTTTTAGGCTGATTTTAATTCATTGTTTTGGTTTAATGTAATTTGAGAAATGACAAAATGTATCCATAATTTTTCAAGATAAGTTGTTTTTTCATGCAATAATTTAATATGCACTTCTTCGTTTATATCTTCTGCTTTAGTGTGACCTTACAGTGTGCAAAAATACATAAAGAAATAAATAAAATAGCTTTATTAAAAATCTTACTAAAAATTTTTTCAGAGATCTCAATGTGAATTTTCACCAATTACGTACACAATCAAACACTTTTTGTGTAAAAATTATGATAAATTAAAAATGTTATTCTGTTATATACTGATAATTTAGCTTATTTTAAAAACTATTTTCATTAAATAATTTATTTTAGATATACTGTTTTATTATAGAATATTTCATCTACATGTAAATTTATTCAATCAAAAGATCAATATTAATAAGATAAAACAGCTATTCAATCAAATTGAATCCTTTTTTAACTATTTAGTCAAATTGAACAATTTTTATACCACATTATAAGAAAGCAGTTTGGGATCAGCTCCAACATTCTTCCCTGGACCTAAAGATTGAATGATCCAATCATCTGGATTGGGTGTTTCGGGTTCAAATCTTTTCATCAAGATCCAATTACAGTCAAGTTCTTTCTCAGCTTGAATAAAGTATCTACCATCTGTCCAAAGTGCTGCCAATTTAGAAAGGATAATGGCAGTTCCTATTCGATAATATCATGATTGATTAAAAAGAACAAAGAAAAATATTATACAAATAATTTTATTTTTTTATTTTACTTTCATTACCTGCAGACCCTGTAAATCCAGAAATAAATTCTCGTCTTTTATCATGGTCAGTCATAGTTTTGCTCTGCAAGGTATATTCAGAAAATATTATTTTCTTAGAATATTAATTATTTTATTTCGAAATTGTATCCTTTTTATAACTGAAAGCCTTTCTTTGGTTTAAATTAAATATTAAGTATAATAAAAAATAGAATTTTTCCCTCTTGCATCATAAGTTTAGTAAAAAATGTATAATCAATGAATATTTTATCAAATTATCAGACCACGAGAATATATGTAATGTTTTTACTTTCTAGCAAAAAAGATTATGTACGCATATGAATATAATCATGCCTTATTTATACAGCAATAGATAATACCGAATATTCAAAGAACCAGATGTTTTTCATTACATTAAAAATAGCCAACCTCAAATGAACTGCACGTTATTCATATAAAAAAACAGTATTATTCTAAAACAAGGTTTTTTGGCTAGACCATGTAATACTAGAAGTGATAGACCTAAATTTTGATGGATACATGCAGAACAGAAGAAGTGTTTGGTCCTTAAAACTAAAAATTGGAGAATTTTGGCTGAAAGTAGAAGTAATTAGAAATGTCTGGTTCAGAAGGCCTTGGCCCATTCTGGGCTGTCATGCCATGGATAATGATACATGGAATATGAACTTAACCCAGGAGGGGTCGCATAGGGGACAGAGTCACCAAGACTCAAGAAATCTTTAAGTCTGGGGAAAATGTTTGTTTGTTACCAATGAGCTTGTCAGTATCCTCCTATATGACAGTCTTCATGAGAACTAAAATGTATTTTTCACATATCTCCCTCTTTTTTGGGAGTGTGGAAAAGTTTTTTTTTACAATCTTAGGGTGACTGAGTTCCCTGTGTGACCAAATTTGTTCCCAAGTATTTTCTATGAAAAGCCTACATTTTCCTGTGTGAATGACTTGGTGGCTTTGACTGCTGTGTCGTATCACACATTATGGTTTATGAATGCAAATTATCAGAATATAAAGAAAGAAATAGGAATCTGTGTGATCTCTATTGGATGAAGTTGAAACTGATCAAGCAAGGCAAGAACTTGATGAAATAATGGATATTAAGCATTAGAGCGAAAGTAGATTTGAGAAAAGTGATGAACATGAACCATTTGAGTCAAAAGGAAGATTTTCTAATGCTACCTAAAGAACTCCATCCAAAAAGATATCAAGCCACAAGTCAACATCAAACACAGAAGGAAGGAAAAGTTCAACATCCTATTAGTTGATCATCTAAGGGCAATAAAACTACAATAACTTGAACAAAATATGATAGTTTTGCCAGTAAATATCATTCCTGTAATGTTAGCGAAAAGTGTGTCCAATTTATCTCTTTTATTAAAGTCACACATATTTGAAACATTTTAATTCAGTTTGATTGGAATTTGTTCTCAAATTATCAAAGAAAAATTGAAAATTCCTTAAAAGTAGGAAAATATACTTTCTCTTAAATTGTTCACTGGAATTACGATTTCTATCATGTACAATAAAAATTATATAAAAAAAAGGATTAGGGTGACTTAGTCGCTTCATGAGACCACTAATGTTAGTATTGAGTGTGTGCCTTCTCCAGTTGCGTAACATACACCCCTGCATTGGGGAGCAGGGTTCAAGGGGGCCCAAAGCCTGACTGACGACAAGTACGAGAGGCCCGAAACAGGACTTTGCAGGGGGAACCTAATATTCTCAGTTATGCCACTGACCTTCTCCTAGGTTAATCCATAATGAAACCCTTTTCCAGTTCTAAGACAACTTCCCTCAAAACAATACAAACTAGATTATTCTCGAGTTCAATGGGTTTGCATAAAAAAGAATAGAAGCTTTTTTGAAAATAAAGACACTGAATTCCTTTAAACTATTAAACCATTCCAGTATGAGTAAAAATACACATTAATGAAACAAAATTTTAAAAAGCTTTGCCGCATTTATTTTTAGCTTGAAAAAATATGATGCTGGTACATGTAGATGCCGGAGGAAGAGGGAAATAGTATTGGGAAGACATCTTCCATGATAATATGTAACAGTATTTCTGATAATTAAGGATTTTTTAATGCTTTTTGATAGGTATTATTCATAGAAAGCTTGGAGTCACAGTCTTGTGAAATTCAATGTTCTAACATGATCTGTTCTACCCATATTTCTGAGTTTTTCTAAAACATTCAATGCTGAACAAATGAACATACGGTGTAAATAAATGCATTAAAATAATGTCATATTTTAATGAACACTGGATTTTTGATTACATGTTTAAAATATTCTTGATTTCAACCCTGAAAAATGTTTCAAAATTACCCTTTCTCCTTTTAATGAATTTCTTCCATTGCTGCTGGTTGAGGTAACCATGCCAGACATGGAAACAGTCTACCAGTTAGCGAGGCCCAAAAGCCTCACAGGAAGTAAATAAGCTCAAGTAGATTTTAAGATATGGGTACAGCTTACAAGCTCCAAAAGAGTAGTGGGCAACACTCAACAGAAGCAAATATGTATCAGAAAGCTCTTTCTGAAGTATAAGAGATCCTGTATCTCCTCATATATGGATTGTGAAAATATCCTCATATATTCAAACACAGAGTGCCTTGTTTTAAGAGGAGATCTGAAAGTGAATTCTGCTTTGGCTGTAGATGTATGTCAGACCTAGGGCTTATGAAAAGGGGTTTTACTTCAGTAATCCATAAGCTAGTCAGCAAAGTATCTTTAAATGATGGTAAAAATGGTATAATTAGATTTGTTTCACAAAAATATGGTCCAAAATAGCACCATTTTAAAGCTTTACATTAATTTTGATATGCATTAAATATGCAGGAAGGAAATAAGTGACTTACTCATATACGGTTTATATCAGTTGAAATGCTAAAGTTTTGGTGTCAACCCAGTATTATGATCATCAACTTCCAATGACAATGGATATAACTGGTCTGATCATTGGGGAAAATATGAGAAGTCAAAAAAGCAAAGATATATATTCTTTATTTCATTCAATTAATCCATCTTCTCCCTGATGGCTAGCTACTATCATGGAAACCTAGTAACACCTTCTATAATATCCTTTCAACACCCAGTTTCTAAGCATGCATGCTACAATCATACTTTGTCTTTGTTTGCAGGTCACAAACAGATGTTTGGATATCAGGGCAAAATTTATTCTATATTTTCAGATTACAAGTTGTTTAAGTTCTGGATTCTAAGGTATCACTATAAATACTAGTTTTATGAAATAATGAATTTTGACAATTTTGCACATTTAGTTCAGTAACAATAAAATTTCCTACTTAAAATTTTTTTAATACCTTTCCTGAAAATAAATTTCTTTTCTATTTTTTTGTTTACATGATGGACATTTTATTTACAATTGTTAATTTTAAGCATATAATTATTATAATATTCTTACTGTGTGTTTGTGGATGTTTTATCTTCAAAATTATAACTTATAATTTTTATAGTCTTAAAATGGAATATTTTCAAATACTATGCTCTACAGAAATATTTTCAATATTTTGTAACAGTTTCTAAAGATAAAATTTATCTAGAATATCTGAATTATCACAGTCCTTCTCATATTTTTTTTGTAAACCTGTATTTTAGGAATTCAATGGAAAAAGTCTTCGATATATATATAATAGAATACATTTTTAACAGCAAAATAATGAGAATTTTACTAATCTGATCAATACAATGTTAACTTATGCATTAAGTCCATGAAAGTCAAGTGTTCATATAACACATTGAATAATACAGAAAATTCTAGTATACTTTTAATTATATAGTTCTTGCATGTGCATTATAACTATACAGAAAAAAATAAAATTTATTTTATTTAGCTCCTATTTATTATTAATCCAACATTCCAATTTAATCTTCTACAATCTATCTGATACTTAAAGTTAAGTATACTAAACATAATTTCTCAAAAGTACTAAGCATTTCATATTTAAAAAGAATTAGATAGAATTTATTTAAAAACCAATTATGATTGGAAAAAATATTATGGACAAAAAATAAATCTATACATCCTTTTGGCAAAATGTTTGCTACACATTTCCTCAAACCATGTGTTTAGCTTTAAAATCCACATATATAAATAATTGAACTTTACACAGATATACTATTTATATTATTATGCATAACATCTAAAAAATACATGATGTAATCATGTTTATTTGAAAATACAGACCTTTAAATTATTTATTTTTACCTGATGTTCATCAATGGATGGTACAATATATGCATCATAGCTGCTGGCTTTCATCCTCAATCTCAATCGACGCAAGCGATCAGTTGTGTTGACTCTGCTTCCAAAAATGCTCTTCATATTAAAATTCAATAAAAATTCATTAATTGAATGTAAATACTGACATAAAAATGTACAATATACAAGTAACATCATTGAAAAACATGAAAAGAAAGAAAAACATTAATTTTTTTGATTATTTAATTTTATCCTTTTTTTTGTAATTAAATGCAAAGTACTTGCATTGTTATATTTTTGGTGTCAATTGCTGAAATAAGATTTGTTGGAAAAAAAATTCTTTAAATATTCTTAATATACACATGATTAGAAAAGTTGAATTAGTGCTGATTTTACAACCTTCATTCCAAGTAAAACATTGTTTCAATTATAAAATCAAATTAATAAAATTTAAAAACTGCATAGATCTAATATATTTACTCGAATTTTAAGCCACAATATTTTTCCTGTGTTAACCTTTAACGCGCAGTGGTATCTCTCTGAAACCACCATTTTCTAAAAAATATCTCTAAACGCGCAATGGTATTTCAATGAAACCATTGGTCCTAAACATATCTTTTAACTCTCATAAAAGACACTAGATGTCAGCACGAGACAGAAAACTTTTATTTCTGTGAGAAAAATGCATCATTTTAAAAGCCTTTCTTAACCACTTTCAAAAAGATTTTTTAAAGCAAATAAAAATAGACAAAAATTCAAAGTAAGGTATGTACATTTTTGTTGCATATGTTGTTCATAGCATAACTAATTTTTAGTATGATAAATAATGAAAAGAAGTGCCTTATATAAAGATATTTTCGGGTGGTTTCAGACTGATACCACCGCGCACCTAGAACATGAAAATTGTCCGTTTCTTCTCCGGCTTATAGCACGCACACGTGAGAGATTTAGCCCTTTTTTTTCTTTTCTTTGACTCAGGCAGTGAAATAACTAATAATTTATGGGGGGTTTGCCATATATTTGGGGGAGGGGTTTATTATTGCAGTATTACTACATGGTTTTAATAATTTAATAATAAAGAAACAATGAAAAAAAAACTTTACTGGCTATTGCAGTTGATTTAAATCGCTTATAGTTATATTTTGTATTACAAAATATATAAAGAATATACTTACAAATCTGACGCAAATCATATATATTGTTCATCCGAGAATTATGTCGTAGGTGCACGGTGGTACTTCTATGAAACCACCTCCCCCCCCCCTCGTGGGGGAATGTACTCTAATTTTTTTTAAAGGTATTTTCTCTGTTCTTAGGTTCCATACATTGCATTTATAATTTTATTTTGAAAAATTCAGCGAATTTATTTTTCCGCGCTTCAAAGGGTTAATGCTACTGAAAATCAGGTGAGGCTTAGATTCAAATAAATACAGTAAATGTTTATATAGCAATACAACTCTAAGCAAATAGATTTCACAATATTGAATAACACATGAACTATATTGCATAGACAAGTGAGTGAGAATTATATTTACATATCACACTATAAAGAAGCACGAGGCCTATTGGCAACGGACCTAATAATTTTTAAAAATGGTCAATTGACGAGGATAACACACGAGACTACATTTCCCTTTCCTAACATCCACACAAGAGGATGTTTGAGCCTCGGCATATTTAATGTGCATCAGCCCCTTCTGCACCCTGTGGCTCATGACATGCCAGCCATGAATCCATGACTTTGGCACAGATAAATAACTTTTGATAAAATAACATGCTTTTTAATATTTTAAATGCAAGTTTTTTTCAGAAAGAAATTTATATGTATTGGAAACAGAGTTATAAAAAAATACTGGTTATTTTTGATAACATTCAGCAAGTTGAAATAAAACTAAATCTTTGTTAATTCATTTAGTTAGAATTAAAAGTTCCAACAAAATGACAATATTTCATTTACTTCAGTTTCTATGTACATCAAAATTGAATGAAATTTAAAAGTTAAAATCAGAATATATAGAAATATATAATTAATAACAATTAAATTTAGAATCAAATTCATCATGCCAGTAAAATATCCAGAACTGGATATAAAACCTAAACTGGATTTAAAAGTATTTCATTTTGGGAAAAAATACTGAAGTCAATTCTAAATGAAGATCTTCATACGATACTCACAATTTTTGTCTAATTATTTTTATTTATGATAATAATTACAACAGACAATTTAGATCAAATCAAAATTAAAAATGTTTAATTAAAATACAAAACACAACATCACAAGAAAATGAAATAATTTATTTCAGAAATAACCAATACAGAATATTATGATCAGCAATTAATATAGATAAATAAACTTTACTCAAAACAATCAGTTTTCAAACAAATATTAATATTTTTCTGTTAAAACCATAATACTTTATGCTAGACATTACTAGATTGATTGGTTTTCTTCCCCAACAATAATTATAATAAATGCTTTGTTATCTCATCTTAATATTAAAATAAGTTCTTGCAATGAAATTGTACAAATAAGCTCAGTACTAAATAGAAATTTTCTGCAAGTTTTTATTAAAGATAAAATGAAGCAATAAATTAAAGCGTACCAATTTGATGCAAAAAAAAAAAAAAAAAAATGTGTGGTATGCCTTATAACAAAGGAAGTACCAAATATATTTTAAACTGAAAAGAATAATTTATCACTTTAATGCAAAATTATAAACAAATGTACAATAAAGCATTTATTAATATCAACATTGAATAATCAACTAAAAAATAACCCCATGCCAAGTTTTAAAATAAAAAATAAATTATAAATATCACAGCAAATTATATAAGCAAATCTAAAACATTTAAAAATTTTACAATCTCATGTTTGATAAGTATACATTTATTTATAAAACAAATACAAAAGCACTATATGAAAAATTTACCAATTACAGTTCTTACCACATGAAATTTATTAATCTGCTGAATTTTCCATGAATTAAAAATGTTACATATAAATTTGTATAATTTAAGTATTAGTTTTACCACATGAAGTACTTTTGATGGTTTAAAAATAAATAGAAATGGATGAATAGTATATATAAATGAAATTCATGATAAAGGGGAATAAATAAAATATAATGCAAAAATTCATTTTGAATAGTATTGCGAAGAATCATAATAGCACTTAAAGTGAGTGCATACAATCTTCTCCTTTGGGCTAACTGTTACAGGTGTGTACTTTTATATTAGCATCGCTGCAACAAAATTTGTGCCACCTGAATCGCGCCATGATATCAAAACAAAAAGTACAACCTTTGTGATGCAGAAGTGTATGTTATGCCACTTATGAATGCTCTTTCAAGAGTGACTTTGAGAAGCAACGGTTTTTCTGTTTTCTTCTCGAAGCCATTATGGATACCACGTTTTATATTACTTAAAAATTGTACTTAATTACAAAATCACAATTTTATAGAAAATATTGCCACAAAATAAAATTTTTTTCAAGTTCAAACTTATATACAAAATTTTAGTTTATTATGATTTTTTAAATAAAAAGCAAAGAATAACTCCACATTTGACATGAAAGTAAATACTTATATTTCACCTTAAATTTAAAAAATGTCCAGCAAGTGAAAAATCTGTTCTCTGTTTATTTAAATCCATTAACTATCAAACATTCTAATAATAACTCCATGATTTTAAAAGATATAATAGTTTTAAAAAATCATTTAGTTGTTACAAGCACCAAATATATATAGTTTTATATAACAATTAAGAACTTTCACTCTCACTTTCATCAGTTCCATCAATAAATTCTTCTGAAGATAAACCAAACAGTTTTTGTCTTTCTGCAGCTAGAGATGCAATAGAAGCAGTAAAAGAATTATTTGAAGGCACAAAGCAAAATGAAGCAGAATCTCTAACATCATCCTCAATACTGTTATCTTTATCATTTATTTCTTCGTCAGATGTCATGTTTGATTTTAAGACTGGATCTTCACTTGCATCTTCAGTAAGATTTACAGGTTCTTCAGATTCATTGCTGCAACAATCCAGATTTGTCTCATTAAACTTTTTGGCTAATGCAATTTGCTCTCTAGTTCGGTGTTCGTCAGCTTTAATAACAAGAACATTTTTCAATTCTTTTAGAAGACGGGATGCCATTTCTGTATTCTTTTTTACTTCTTCTTGGTAAAATTCATTTTCCTGTTTATTTGTTCCCTTTACAACATTTGTTATGGTATCTTCAAAAACTTCATCAGTTATTTCTCTTTCAATGTCACATTTTTCAAGAGCAGGTTGTACATCTTGATTTTTTTCTTCATTAAATACAGGTATAGTGGATTGGACTTCCAATTTCTGTTTAGAATTTACAAAAGTGTTGAGAATTTTGTCTAATTCATTAAAATCATCATCAATGTTAGATACTTGTGATTTAATCAAACCTAGGTAGTACTGAATTTCTTTTACATATTTTTGGGAGTTAATGCATTTTTCAAAACTAAGACATTTTTCCATTTCTATAGAGCTTAAAAGGGACGATTTCAATCTCAGGTTGATATTATGAGTAATAATTTCTAGGGCAGAAGTGATTGTTTTAGGTTCCGTTGGATAACTTTTTCGTTTGTTGTCTAAGTAAGTAGTTTCAATACAGAGATAGAATTCATAAGTATTTTCAACATTTTTACTAAGGACAAGCATTTCTTTTGATAAAGCATCCACAGTTGATTGTAAATTACGAGCATAACCAATATGTTTCCAATGTTTAGGACTATTGTCAATCACAATAGTTGCAAAAACAAAGTACTTGAAAAATTCAGATACCTGCATTTCCATTAAATGGTACATAGTCTTAAGAGATGAGATTGAAAAATTATCAGTTACTTCCATAAGCTCAGGAGAGTTCAGATCATAATTTAAAAGACCTCCAAATTCTTCAATTTTTAATGCAGCCAAACAAACAGGAAAATCACAAACTGGATCAAAGGGAATTTTGTTTAAAATAACTGTAGTTCTATATCTATACTTTATGAAAACATCTTTCATCCAAGAAAACAAATGTTTGCGGAATGTAGAGTATTGTCTGTAACATGAGTTAACAGGTAGAGTGGAAGACAGTTCAATACGTTCTGCAGCACCAGTAACAGAAGCAGTTGTAAAGCCCCTGGCAATCAATTCTACTTCTTGTATCAATTTTATACTTTTTTTACACAATGAAAAAACTTTGGAAGTATATTCTAATAGGAAATGCACATAGTAGCATACTGCAAAATGTGTAAATATTATGCAACAAATAGTCAGCCAAAAGAATCCACATATATAGAATTTTATAAAAAGCACATTCACAAGTAAAGAATACTCTGAATAAAAAAGAATGTACAGAAAAAATATACTTATAAAAAGAAACATCAAAGGTAGATACTTCAGATGCATAATCACAAAATCTGATAAATTTTTTTTTCTAATTCTTTTTGATTCCGACTTAAAAGTCACTAAAAATTCTTCATCTTCTTGGCTCAACAGCTTAAATTTCTGAACAATATTCAAAGATTTATGAAAACATGAGAATTCCAACAGAAGATAAATAGATACAGCTACAATTGGTGATAAAACATATAAACTTATTTTACATGCCCATTGAAAAAGCGATTTTGAAGAAGATTTATCAGAACTTGAGTCTTCTGATCTCTCTTTTTTCGTAAGTTTTAAAATTTTGGTATTCTCAGTTAGGTTAGAAAAACATTCTTCATACACATTAGAGTTTTTAAAACATTCCAGGTCTCGTACATAACAATCCAGAGGCGAATTAGGAAGAATGACATCTTCATCAAAATCAGTATCTTCTTCACATTCCATTATTATCTCAGAAATATTTTACAAAAAATATTGAAAGCAAGATAAATCTTTAAAAATTTAAGCAAACCGCATGAAAATGTTTGTTTTTGAAAATGTAGTGGTTACAGTTAAAGAGAACGTCTCTCCTTTTAGAGATAATATTCATTTGATTCATAATAATTTTTTGTTTTTGTTATCTCTGGAACATCTTTGGAGATTAATCTGGTGACAAACCGATAGTAAAAATTAGTCTACGAGTCAAAAGGGAAGAATGAGAAAGCATTCATTGAAGAAAAGGTCGATAATGGATGGTCTGATTAGTAGAGTATTGAAACACATTGGTTTCAGTTGAATCATAATTAAAAGACAGAGACGAAATTTGAGCTGGTACTTTTTTCTTCTAGCAATTCCATCTGATCATGGGAACACATTTAAAATCAAGTTTAATTGATGTGTAACACAACCACTATAATTCCTCTGAGGACTGATTTTATATTTTTGTTCTAAGGAAACACAAATATAAAAATAGAGGGAAGAAATCAAAAATGTAATACTCAAAACTTTTTTCTCTCGATACTAGAAGTCAAACTGCAAACCACAGTAATAAAATATAGTCTTCACATTTTCCCTAAATCAGGGATTAGGGCCACAGAAAAAGATATTGATTTGTAAAAATCACAAAAGAGATGTAGTTGTGGTGAGATCTAGGTGCACAGTAAACATATGACGTTACAGCAAGTGATAGCAAATTTGCTTGTTTTAATAATTACTGATGTATTTCAGTTTAATAATATTTTTTTATTAATGCTGACTTCCTAAAATGTAAAGAATTCTAAATGATGTGTGCTTGATTTTATTCTTACATATATTCAATATTCTGAAAATAAACTTGAAGCATTACTTTTTTATTTTTATGAAATTATTTAACACTTACATCTGGATTTTGACATGATTCTCTCTGGGAAGTTGAAATTGATCTCTTTTGAAGCCTATTTTCTATAGCTTTTGATGACCAAGTCTTTAAAAGCTCAAGATTTGCTAACGAAGCTGAAAAAAAATTATTATAATCAATCATTAAACAGTTATTAATATCAGACTTCTTATGATTTCATTTTCAAATATTAAAAGAAAGTATCAAGAAGTTAAAGATTTCTTGCTAAAATACAATATTATTTCATTGATATTTTTTTCAAAATGGTGTTCTAAAACACGGCGTGACTAAAACATCGATCGCAGTTGATCACTCAACTATATTGTTGCCGAATGAGTGAGTTATAGATTAACATCGCACTATAAGGAAACACGAGGACTGTTGGTGACGGACTACGTAAAAATGAACCTCGGTCAGTGAAGAGGACGACATCTAAGCTGCTCCCCTCTTCAAGCAACCACACCACGCTAACAGGAGGACTTTGAGCCTCGACAGATTTAACGTGCATCGACCCCTTCTACTCACTGGGTTTTCAATGACACCAGAACTCAAACCTGTGACATGCCGGCCGCGAGTTCGTGACCATAACTACTAGGCTACCATGGCCCCATATTGTTGCTGAAAACTAAAATTTATTTGAAAGACTGATTTTTAATAAGAACTGTAGCATCGATTTTCAATGATATTCAAAGGTAAAATATTTTTTAAAATTTGTTTTGTATTCAAAATTTTAAGTGCATGAATGTCCTTTTTTTCTTTCTCGCAAAACTCATTTCTCGTAAAATTGATCAAATTTCAAGTTTTGAAAAGTTCTGTCCAAATGTTTCGAAATTATGGAAGTTTATGAATGTTCTTCTAAAGTTAAACGGTCCTCTCAAGTCCACACATTTGCAGATGCTATACTTTCTACTAAACATTTTACAGATTTTATTTACAATTATCGATGTGTGCTATTTAAATAATTCTAAAAAAATTTTTTAACAAAAATTACAAAATACTATTATGAAAACAATCCATTCTTTCGTGCAGAAATGAAATAAGTGAAATGTAAGGAATCAAAATTTTTAATTATTTAAATTTCTTTGTGCTTAAAACTCAAACCCAAAATTTCAACAGAAATATGATAGTTCTGATAATATTCAAAAATGAAATTAGGATACCTAGTTCGGATGTTAAGGATCTGTATACTAGTTGGTAATTGTTAATTATCTACATTCGTATTATACGATATTCGGAAATAAAAACACAAGCCAGTGCCTATTTAAGCTCATTTCGGGCTCAGGGTGCAGAAAATCTACTGGTTCCCTTGGCACTAGAGGATCGAAATTTATAAACAGAAACAGGAGAGGCCCAGGAAGGGCTCATCCGGGCCTCTCTGGGCTCCTGGGCGCCCGTCCGTAGCACCCAATGGATAAACCGGCATTGACTCAAGCCACTGCCTATAACAAAATTCACCACCATGCAGAGAGTATCCA
This sequence comes from Trichonephila clavata, assembly GCA_019973975.1. Classification (NCBI taxonomy): domain Eukaryota; kingdom Metazoa; phylum Arthropoda; class Arachnida; order Araneae; family Nephilidae; genus Trichonephila; species Trichonephila clavata. The sequence continues at coordinate 45,645 of BMAO01009888.1, read as the reverse complement.
TGCCACAGGAAACTTTTACAATCCGCATATTGCTATGGGATGTGTAAAAGCTTGAAAATTAGTTTTTCGGCGCAAACATACGTCATTTGTGTGTGGGCACCTATAACATCCTCATAAAATGCTGTATAAAGGGAGAACAAAATGCAGTTTTGAAATACTGGAATTGCCTTTTTCATGCAGTTGTTTTACGTGAACAGCTTCGAATACAAGCATTATTCAAGAACATTTTTGAGATCGATATATCCATTAATTAACCTAACACAGTATTAATTAATTCCTGAAAGTTTTAATTAAATAATACGATTATACTAAATACTATACCATACTAAACAATATTATAGATTGGTCTCGGTAACATTTTCAACAAATTTTATTTGATTTCGATTATTATTTCTGACGATATTAGGGAGAAACTATTTGGGGAGTATATAATTCTTCCGTGAAACCGATTAATATTGTTTTCCCAATTCTTTAGCACAAGCTGATAATTACACCAATAACCCGTATTTATAAATAGGAAGATGCACCGTAAAGTTAAGTTCTCATCGAATACAATCACCAATTCTTCAGCGTAATGTTAATCCTACGAAGTTTTTTACTTTTCTCCTCAAATCTAGATTATTACTTTTAACTACATGTAATAAAGTATTTGGAAAAAAAAATGAAATAAAAAAAATAATTAAAAAAATAGATGTTTATTTGGATTCTGATTACTTTTTAAATTTATTTTTTCAGATGTTTAAACTTTTACTTAAAATCTGAAAAATATCACATCCGGTGCACTAAAACAGTGATAACAAAAGCAATATATATATATAGTCAATTCCTACTTGGGTCAACAAAGAACATTTTTTATTTTAGTTACTTTTTTATTAAATAATTACGAATAAAAATAAATATGTATATACATATAACAGAATCACAATATTAAATGGCAAAACACCTTTTAAATTAACATTAAAAACTTTTTAACCCATTAAATTTACATAACTACATTTTTAATAAAAAATGAATATGATAGGTAAGATAATTTATCTTAAAATTAGCGTAAAAGGAATGCTGACGTCTAACTAGCATATGATTATTCACAGGTTAAGTTAAATCTTCATCACAAACTTAACAAAAGCTGTTTTATTCAATGATGCTGCCATTTAGAAGAATAATATCAGCTGATATTATTCTTCTAAATGTGAAAGGGAAATGATTTTAGCCAAAGAAAAAAGAGAAACACCATCAAGCAAATATTAATGATGAAATAATGCAAAATCTCGATGACCAGCAACGTTCTGAAAAAATATATTGTTCAGCCAGAGGACATCAGTAATACCCCGACCGAAAAGTGTTTAAAAAATCTTGGCTTTGAGTTTAAAAAATACGTTGATGTGTTTCGTGGTCTAAATCGCTTAGTAATAATTTCATTGATTATATCCTTTCACATGAAATGAGTTATTTACAAAATAAATATCCAAATAATATATATTCTGTTTCGGTAAAAGAATACAAAGTTTCGAATAATCATTTCAATAAAAAACTTAAAAATGTACAAGTGCTGGAAAGATCTTGGCTATGTTATTCAATTAGTATTGGTAGTATTTTTTTGTTTGACCCGCAAAGTTTTTTCTAAAACAAATTCTCAATACACAACCGGCTTTTCTGATTGGAAACACGCAACAAGTTGTTCATAAAATCATGAAAATTATATTGAACATAAAAATTCAATGTTAGTTTGGTTGACGCGAAAAAAAATCTGTTTTACAAGGGGAGGGGGCATGACAGGAAATTCATTTTTTTTAAACATTTATAAACACGTGCACCACGCAATGTATAACACGGGGGGCATACAACACAGACAGAAGAAAGACAAACATCCACGCCTTCTCCGGGATTCGAACCCAGTCCCTACGGCACCGCAGACAGCTTCACTGACCACTATACCGGATGGGCGGCAGGAAATTCATTTGGGTACGAAACTTTGTGTTTTAGCAACAGTGCATTAGAACAGTGGTCTTCAAACTTTTTCAACTCAAGAAACCCCTAGAACTTGAAGGTGCTTTTGTAAAACCCCTAGAACAAGAAAGTGTTTTCGTAGAACTCCATTCCATACATATACGTCGAAGAATATGTCTCAAAGTAATATTTAAAGTAGATAAACATGTTACAGGCACTTCATGTAAAAGCAATTAAAAACGTATTTGCATTTAGTATTAAAAAAAAATTCGAATCTAACTTTTTTAATATAATTTACTCATTAATAATATGAATATATGATTCAAGTGTCACCTATCCATACATTATATTTAGTGCTTTCTTTATTTCACACAAACTGTCGAAGTCTAGGTCTCTGTTGAGATTAAGCATTACTTATTCCGAGTTTAATTTGCTTTTATAGCTTGTTTTTGTGTAGCCACTTACGTATAGAAATATATTTCACTTAAACGCAATGTTCTGAATGGCATTAAAATGTTCATAGCTGTGTGAGAAATCCCGTGTATTTTGTATGAGAGAGAATTTGCAACCTAAAATTTAGAAGCTGTTCTTGCTTAAATTTAGATTTTAACATTAACTCTGTAAATATGTTGTTCTTTTTCTTTCATTATATGTGTTGTTTTCCACAAATGTAAAAAGGTGCATTTTCCATTAAAAAACTATTTAGTTTTGAAAGACATTGCTCTAACTAACGAGTATAAAAGAACCCGAGATAGTAAACAATAGAAAAGTCACAATCTAGTAGAAAGTATATATATAAAAACGTTTTATTATTCTTTTATTATTTTACAATAAAAGTTTAAAAAGTGTTGCAAAATATAGTTATATATAAATAAGATTTTCAGTTTTAATGAGGGAGGGGATGAGTTTTAGATACTTGTAACTTATAAACTGCATAGAAAACGTGAATCCATTTTGAATACATATTTATTCCTTCTAGATTTTTTACTGGTACTCGTGGAACCCATAAGTATGCCTTATGGAACCCCAGGGTTCCATGGAACACAGTTTGAAGACCACAGTTTTAGAATGTTCAACCCTCAATATAATAGCGCCGAATGGGCAGTCAATTTGGAAAAAATAGCCATCGAAATTCGTACTTAGCTTTCATACAATTAAGTTTTAATCAGCTCCATCACAATGCAGTGGCATAGGTGATAGTGCGCCTGCATTTCTCGCGATCGGTTAGGGTTCGAGTCGCGCGGTAGACTTGCTTTTTTCAATCCATTTAATTATTTTTACAATTAAATAATGTTTCTTATGAAATATTTGATATAATTAAAAAAATTATTGCAATAATAAAATATAAACAATTTTACATATTATAAATTTATTTTTTATCAAATTATAAAACTATTTGTAATTATTTTACATTTTAAAATACAAAATAACTATATAAAATATCATTTAATTATATATAACACATTTTATTGTAAATATTATTTATTAATAATGTTATAATTATTAATATTATAATATAGTTATAAAATATAATATAAATATTTATATAATTATAATAATTGTTTTAGTTTTTAAAATATAAAATAATTACATAAAATATTTAATAAGCTTTTTTTTAAATGAATTTATTTAATTGTAAAAATAATTAAATGAATTACAAAAACAAAGCAAGTCGATCGCATGACTAGAACTCTGACAGACCGCGCGGAATGCAGATGCATTACCACCTATGCCACTGCATCGCAGGAGCTGAATAAAACTTAATTATATAAAAGCTAAGTATGAATTTCGAAAAGCTATTTTCTCAGAACTGACTGTCTATTCGGCGCTATTATATTGAGAGTTGAATATCCTAAAGAAGTACTATTATTACACAAAATCTCGTCACCAAATGAATTTCCTTAGCCCCTTGTTAAGATAAACAGTTAAAGGAGCAACTAAGAAAAGATACAGAATATTACCACGATGTCCTCAAACGTGTTATTGTGGTAGTACAGTATTTGGCTATAAGAGGTTTAGCATTTAGGAAAGAAAGCATTACCAAGGAAATTTTTGGTTCTCCCCATAATGGTAATTTTATGGGTGCCCTGGAATTGCTAGGAGAGAGTTCGACCCATTCATTCGTAAACATATTGAACAGCGAGAATTACGAACAAAATCGTTAATATCGTACATATCAAAACCGAAATATTAGCAAATAATCGAAATCATGGGCAAACAAATCATTAAAACATTTACAACTCAACTAAATAACGATGACACAATGTACTATTCAATTGTGATTTCAACCAGATTTGTCCCACAACGACCAATTTGCTATACTACGATATTGTTTTCGAGGAAAAGTGTATGAAAAATGTGTCTCATTAATTAAGATTAGTAGTCACACTGGATTTTCCTTATTTAATTATCTACAAGAATTTTTAGATACAAATGAACTTTGGGATATTTGACAACCAAATTAGTCTCCAAGGTCATTCTATACCAGCGATCGGCAACCTGTGGCAAGCGGTACAATTTTCAGTGGCACTCTGTACTACTCTACAGTTGTTTGAAGATAGAAAATTGCATGTACTATGCATTCCGCTTTTGGTTCTACGTATCCAAGTAAAAAAAAAAAAATCTTTCCTCACATGAAAAATATTCCGAGCCCGCAAAGAAATTGTTAAACTACTTACTGCTCAGAATGGGATCACAAATTGAAAGTCACATTAGACATCTGATTTTGCAATATGAAAATAGAGCAGTGCAAGCATTAGGTTCACATTAAAATTTTTATTTATATTTATATTAAACTATAATGAACCGATTTATACATATTTTAGCTGTCTATTTCTTATTTTGATAAATGTGTTTAAAAGTACTTAATATATGTACAATTTTAATCTGTTTTATTTTTGTTAAAGAAATTAATATATTTTTTGCTGCTTATTTTTGTATTAGGAAATATCTTTAATTGATGCAAAATTAATATATAATAAAAGTGTAAATCTGTATTATTGACCTCTATTTTCTAAACCTGCATGCATTATCACAGGAATCATAATGTTTCAAACATGTGTGGCACGCTGAATTATATTGGTAGATTGATGTGGCATGCCAGAGTTAAAAGGTTACCGACCCCGGTTCCATATTATTGAATGAATAATCTTTTTGACCCTAAACGACCTTTTCAGCCACAACATTGCTTCGGCAGAGAAGCAAACAGCTACCACTTTTCTTGAGACACTGCTTGGCAAGGACAGTGATCTTTAGATTTACTTCGTAACTTTGTTTAGTAATTCATATAATAAACATTTTTTTTTTCAAATTGTATTTTGTTTTTAGAATTAAGAAAAACATCTATAGTTTGTTGTAAAACTCCTTGAAAAGTGCCCAGTTGAATAATTTTTAAAGCCAAAAATTTTTGAGGCACTCATTTAACATTGTAGGAGATATTTTTTAAGCCTTCAGAACTTAGATACTTACAAACAGAAAACTTTACGAAATGTGTGTGAAATATAGTCTAATTTAAAAATAAGAAATCAAGTCCTCGGGGGAAAAATGAGATTTTATATAAGGAAATTTGTTTGTGAAAATAATGAAATAGTTTTAATTAATTTATATTAATTAACATCAGAATTTAGTTTCCTTCGAATCTCCTTTCATTCTTAAGAAATATTAATTTTCTAACGATAGTACATTACTCTTGAAACTTTTAAAACATATCATAAATGGGTTATAGGGCTGGCTCTGTTGTAATCAGCAACCATCATTATTCCCGCTACGATTTAGACTTAAATAGAGGGAAAAGAAAATCCACCCGGTCATACAATTAAAATGATTTTTTATCAATGGTATATGATGTATGAGAAATAAATAATATTTTATTGCTTTTTTTTACAAAAATAAGCACTTTTGTGTTATATGTCACGTATAAGCAAAAATCGAGAATTGAAGGCACTTATCCGTGGAAACTTAAACAATTATTAACATAGTTTTTTCGATGCAATCTTATCAAATGAAATCTATTCATTGCTTTGGTCATGAGATTTTCATATAGCTATTTTTAATGTATTTTCAAATATTTATCAATTATTTTCCTTACCGATTTCGCAACCGCTGAAAGTATTTCAAATGATTGTTTTTATTTTCAAAGAATTTGTATCTTTTTTTCATTCTATTTTTCTTTTCTTTTTGTATATTCATTACTAAGCTTAAGTTTGTAGAATTTAGATTTTTTTAAAAAATGATTTTCTTCATTTCATATGTTTAAGAAAAGAAATAATTAAAACTTGAGTAACTTAGCAACTCTTTTAATTAATAAAATATCATTATATTGCATTTTCCAAAAAATATTGCTAAGTAGTTTTTTCAGTGCGGGTTTAAACTCATTTCTGGCCCAGGACACAAAAGATCTACAGGGCCTCTTGGCACAGGCGGATCTAAGGAAATCTGGTTAAGTCCAGCTTATCCAAGTCCATCCTGGCCCTGGGCACCCACCTCAAGCGCTCAATGGATAAAACTGCACTGAGTTTGCTAAATTACATAGTGAAATAAATCAATGTTCGTAGTTAATTAACTGTAATTTCTTCTATCCGAAATAAAATTACAAAGTTACTAAGAATGTTTTCACTTTAAAGTATCCAAACACGTTGAAAATGACCAAATTCGACCAAAACAGGTATTTTCGTTTTTCATTTTATTAAATAGAGGGATTTTTTTTGGTTTACAAAACATACTTTGTTTTGTTTCTACGTTACCTAGAGGGCAAGTTACAATCAATTTTATAAAATTAGAAACCAGAAGTGGGATTTTAAATTGTTCCAATTCTATCATGGCGAGTCTTATAGTATGAATAAATTTGTTTTAGCAATGCTTTTACTGATATAAGTTTATTACTTTTTTTCTCTGCTTTAAGTTTTTCAAAAAATATTGCTAAAATTTCACTTATAATTGTAATTTTTGTAAAATTTACATAATTTTTCAAAAAAAAAAATATTGTTAGTTAAATGCCAGTATTTATTGGTATTGATTCCTAAAAAAGCATTTATAATGTTTAAATATGTTATTTTTTTAAAAAAAAGTACTCCGAACGTGTTTGGATACCTTAATTATTTTCATTACTTTTAACAAACGTATGAATCACGTACACTGAATAATACTTCAAAAATGTTAATCAAAGCGAAATAATGAGGTTATAGGAACCATGAAGCCAAATACAGCAACACGTTGAAAATACGTGGAATTCTTAGGGCCCTTTCACTCGAGTCAATTTGTGTTGCACAGAACAGAAGACGGTTGGGAACTAGTTTTGAATACATTGTCAGAGTCTCTTCATTCGTGATCAACTGACACTTCTTACAGTGCTACTCCCTGAAGCTATCAAAAAACCACGTTCTCTTTCCCATTACGAGTAGCTGACTCATCTAAAAAGATATTGTGGAAGCTTCGTTCTTCACACGCGAGTACATGTGTATTGAAAAAAGTTTTGTATCGCTTCTTTGGGTTTAATTGTTGCACCGATGAGTCCGGCACTCCCTTTTTCAGTCAACTTTGTGTTAACGATTGAAAGGAATTCACCGTCCTCTTCATACTAGGAGGAGTAAAGACAGAAAATGAATTGACTGGCCCAAAGTTGTCTAGTACAAACAGGGACCTCTTAAAACTTGTTGAGGCTCTGGGCCCTACGTAAAAGAAGCCCCTGGGCTCCTACACAAATGTAACCTCCTATGACACTTAAAATAGATAGTACATAGTATATATATATATATACGTTGTGAAATACTCGTACAAACATTAACCTGAAACAAACAAATGTACTGGACTTACACAGTGGCGTAACATACACCCCCAAAACCCCTGCATTGCAGGGGGGGGGCAGGATTCTAGGGGGCCCCAAAGCCTGATTGACGCGAAGTACGTACCTTTTGTAAAATATGACTTGGGGCCCAAAACCTAACTTTGCAGGGAGGCCTTAATGCTCTCCGTTACTCCACTGAACTTACAATATCTAAAAATCGGAGCGACCGACTGTAGCTCTTTTGACTTAAGGACTTTTTGTGCATGATGGTAGACCCTGGCCTATACATGGACGACGGTCTTCACATATTAATATAGTCTTGTCACTGTTGCCAGCTGACACAGTCCGAAATTTTCAGTTTTTCGGAGAATGCAACCGGAAGTAACACATCAGACCATTAAAACTATTCGAATTAAGGCTCAGTCAAAAAGGAGACAAGGCTCCCACTGAGGTGGAGGCCCTGGGCCCTGTCCCAGTTGGCTCATGCCTTAAGACGTCCCTGCGTGCGAAACCTTCTATACTGGCTGTTGATACTATAAACAGAAGGAGTTATTTTTAAACAGGAGTGTTAACAACAATTTGAATTCAGGGCAACTTTCTTTGTTATACAGTTAGCTATTTTTTTTGTACCATTTTGCTACTATGGTGAAAATCTGGATGTTGCTGATGATTGAAGAAAAGGAACAAGGTCTTTTGTACAGAAAATTTTTTTACCACGACAACCTTTCTAAGCAAACGGTTACGCCCCCATGCAGATGATAATATGCAAGTGCCATTGGAGGTGTAGCTTTGTTATTTGGTCAACATACTATTAGTCTTCGTGTGATATACTAGTTCTTGGAATCGAACAAGGATTCCGTTTATGGAAGAATTCTTTATTTATTGTTGAGCCAAGAAACTTATTTTTGTGTCGTCTCAGTGGAAAATAGATATCAGTCTAGAAATAATTGTAGACTGATAATACCAATGTTTGCGTAGGTGACAATATGGAAAATTTTGTTTCCGTATAACCCCGACACAAGTACTTTAATCACAACATAACCATACGCAGTGAACTCTAGCACGGTAAATCATAAAATAATTATTTACACAGTTGGCATTAAACTGCTGGTAGTAAAGAAATAATTATTATATTATCTGACGAATCAGGAACTTTTATTTTGATTTAATATTAAATGCCCTCTATTATTCAGGTAGTGTTGTTGGAATTTGATATTAACATACATCACATTGCGATTCAGTACGAGAGCTATTGGCGACGAATTTCGATATTTTGAACCTCAGTCAAGTGACGAGGACGATACCTGAGCTGCTATCCAGTCTCCAAACTTCCCCACCACGGTAACGGGTAGAGTTCATGGAGATTCAATAAAAAAATGGCTCAAAAATCTAATGATTAAGAGAACTTCTAAGCATAAACCCAGAATCAATCAAAATCCCAGTCAGTGTCGCACACAAGGGGGAAGTCTCCAACCCCCAGATTTAGTTCTCTCGATTGATTATAATCCCATGTATACAGTACATAAAATTTAATTAAGCGTTTGTTATTAATAATTTTATTAATGCTTATTTATTCAATAATTAATTTTTTACCGCTTTTTGTTCCCGAAAATCAACTAAATCAAAAGAATATGTAGAGCGTTGGGCGACGTATTGGAGCACGATACCAAACTTTCGACCCTGGACCTCCCCCCCCCTCCCTTGAAAAATTCCTGAGTGCGCCACTACTCACAGTATATCCCTCATGTTATCATACCTAGTCCTTTTTGAATCTATGAGGATTTCATACAAATGGTCGACTTATGGTTCGAAATCTTTTCTAGGGGCCTGAAGGAAAGCACCAAGCCCCAGATGGAGAGCGGAGTTCCCATGAATGTAATAACCATCCGCCGTTATAAATAGTCCTGGAAAATATTTTGATCACAACATTGTACAGTACAATTAACTCAGTACAATTAATTTATTATAAATTTGTAATCAGACGCGTACATTTCTAAAATTCAATAAATGACGTATAATAATTGCATACACCAGCGATACTCAACATGCGGCCCACCAGGCCTTTTTAAGTGGCCCGATCATGGCCCATTTACGAAAATTTGGTGGAAATTCTTCGTTAAAAAATCAAATATATAAATTTTGCTTTTTGCGGTTCATGTCGTATGAGTGCGAATTGATATTTTTAATAGACAATAGTGAAGTAATGACCATTTTATGGGTGGAACTAATTTTTAACTTTCTTTCATATCTTGCAAGCGAAAAATATTTGAAGAAAATAGATTGTTTCAAGACGATTTGGAAGTTGACTATTTTGTAATGAAAAACAAGCATGGTTCAGTAATTGTTTGATTTGTCACGAAATGTTGTATTTAAAAAAATACAAATAAACAGGAATCGTTCAATGACACTTTTCCTCGAATATCTCTTCCAAGAGGTGATAAATAGACTTTCTTGAATAATCTTTACAACAGCATAAAAATTGTTTTGTCAGTGGTAATGTCACAGTGGTAACAAAAGCACCCTATGAAATTTGTTACATCATTGGTAATCATATGAAACCGTATACTGATGCAGAAATTGTGAAAGAGGGATTCTTAAATGCTTCCAATTTAGAAGAATTCAGTGGCAAAAATAATAAATAAGTTAAAAAAGTAAAATAGGAGTTTTAATATTTTTATCAATTTACACATTTTAAATTTTCTTTGTCTTAAGGCATTCCCCCATTAATTCTCATGTTGCGGCCCGCGTGAAATAGCTAACATATGTATGTGGCCCGGCAGAAAAAAGGTTGAGTACCTCATGTATACACTATCACAATAGGTAACAACGAGAGATTTATAAACAAATGCACTCGCACCACATATATATTCACCTTGCAAAAATAATAAATGATTCCCAGAGCTTCCGGTTCACGAAACAGTTCTCAAAATAAACCAGCGGTCGAAGAACAGATACAAGGGGAGTTGATTTAAAATCATTTTTATAAGTCAGAAAAGTACTTTCGCCAAAAGATATTTAATAGAAAAACATACAAGGGTAGTTTAAAAAGGAAAATTCATAAAATTACTCCTAATGATATGTTTATGGAATTTGCAGTATTATAAAAAGTTTCGCGAATGAAATCAAATAACTGTTGAGTAAATAAAAATTTAGTCAAAATTTCCTCACCATTTTGAATTTTAATCAGAATGTAAATACTGGAATACCTTTGAGATTTTTGCTTGATTTATTTACAATGACTTTTCGTCACACTATTGGCTATTTTATTTATTCCATTCTCGTGATTTTTACTTTTCCCCGTTACTTTCCTTCTTACCGTTCAAGGTCCTGTGGTTTGCACATATCCTCTCCTGCCGTTTTCACCAAGACTGGTGCAAGATTGGTTTGAAACTTTAAATAACATTTATTTAGCATTCAGCAGACCCCTTTAAGTAACACCCTACTCAGAAGTAAGATGAAGGCGATTGGTGACGAATCACGTGTTTCTGAACCTCTTTCAAGTAAGAGAAGACGACACCTATAAGCCACACAAACCTACTCTCCAAACTTATAGGCAACGCCAACGTGAAGACTTCGAGCCTCAAAGGATTTAATGTGCATCAGCTCCATAATACGAAGCACTTTGTATAGTATTGTATTAGGATCTAACCTATGATTTGACACAAATTTTGCCCACTACGAGTTCGCGATCATAACCAACCATTCGGTTAGCGCGATCACATTGCTGAACCGGAGCGACATTTTTTTTCCATATCATTATATTATAATTAATGTAAAAGTATAGCGAATATTATACTTCTGTTCAACTGCTGTTTGGCTCCAAGATAGTCGAGTTCTCGTCGTTACGAAATGTTGGTTATTTCTGCCAATACTCACCATGTAGAGGACTGATCAGTGGCGTAACGGAGAATGTTAGGCCCTCCCCCAAACTCAAGTTTTGTGCCCCAAGCCCAAATATGTACTTAGCGTCAGTCCAGTAGTGCGCCTCGTAGAGTCCCTGGGCCCCCCTCGCAATGCGGGGGTGTACGTTACGCCACTGGGGCTGATGCATGTGAAATCGGTCGAAACTCAGTCCTTGCGTTAGCATGATGTGGAAGTTTTGAGAATGGAGTACTAGTTCTAGTTTTATCCTCGTCACTTGACCTCAACAAAACTACGAGGCACGTACCAAATAGCTTTTGCGCAGTTTTAAAAAGGGCGACTCTATAAAACTAATCAACTTTTGTAGACGAAACTGAACCACGAACTCTCAGAAAATGTAATAAAAATCTTATATTTTTTGTTAGCATATCTCTACAATATTTAATTAAACTCATAATTATTCATGGAATTCCGCAGAATATTCTTTAATTATATATTCTGAGGCATATAAAATTTGTTGGGGGCTCAAAGTCTTCATGTTAGTATGGTGTGTGTTAGGTTATTAATTTAGTGGACTGTAGTGATTATAATTTTATAAGAAATTCAAAGGTTTTCAAATCAATTTCTTTTTATTTATGCGACTTCCAACATGAAGTCTTTGGAAGGAACAGGACGGTTGTACAAAAGCATTCCAACTGAACAAAACACGAGGCTGTGGCAACCCTAAGCGTCACCCTTATTTGCTTACAAGTAAACATCGCCACGCTATGGCGCCAACATGCCAAGTAGACGTTTACATGGGCCTTAACACCGCCCTACCTTGAAATCCTCCGGATTTCAAGAGATAATTAATATTTTCAATAATCATGATAAATTGTATAAAAAACAATAATAAACAAGAAAAATACTAATAAAATATACAGATACAAAAATACATTACATGGAATATTGTAGATATATAAACACACATTTCAAACAATACATTTTAAATAAAGCGTACATTTCAAGTATTGGGAATTGGTAAAATACATATATTAGAAATGCTGCGTTTGAAAATTCCTCGAGAGGTTTTTACTATGACAACTCGTACCTTTCCATCATTCCCTATTACTACATCTTGTATTCTACCCATTGGCCAAGTACAACTAGGAAGATTTTCCTCTTTTAATAGGACAAGGCTATTTTTTTGTATATTACTTTTTTCAAATTTCTATTTTCCGCGTTGTTGAAGATTGTTTAAATAATCCCTTGACCATTTTTTCCAAATAATTTGATTAATTTTTTGAACTTGTTGCCATCTAGAGAGTCGATTATCTGGAATCTCAATTATATTAGATTCAGGAATGGAATTAATTGGACGACCGATTAAAAAATGTCCAGGTGTTAAAGAACTGAAATCGTTGGGATCAGAAGATAAAGGAATTAGTGGTCGACTATTTAATATACCTTCAACTTGATTAACAACAGTTAAAAATTCTTCAATAGTTAAATTAAAATTACCTATTGTCCTTTTCAAGTGATACTTAAACGATTTCACGCCTGCCTCCCAGAGTCCACCAAAATTTGGAGATCTAGGAGGCAAAAATTTCCAAGATATTGAATGTGAAATCAAATAAGATGCCAAATTATCTGGGGGAGTTTCCACAAGTTTGTATAATTGTTTTAATTCTGAATGTGCACCAACAAAATTAGTACCATTATCAGAAAATATAATGCTGGGAATACCACGACGAGCAACAAATCTTTTTAATGTTGCAATCAAGGCATCAGAAGTTAAATTACTTAAAATTTCTAAGTGAACAGCTCGGGTCGAGAAGCAAACGAATATTGCTACATAAATTTTGTTTAAAACCCCCTTACGTTGATTTTTATATTTAATATAAAAAGGACCGCAAAGGTCGAGACCAGTATTTGTAAATGGGGGAGTTACTGTCACTCTCTTTCTTTAGGCAATGATGCCATTAGCTGCTCTTCTATTTTAGGTTTGGCTTTAAAGCATTTAATACATTGATGAACTATTCTCCTAGCATTATTTCTCCCATTTGATGGCCAATATTTTTCCCTAACAAGATGAAGTAAAGTTTGGGGACCGACATGTAAATAATTTATGTTTAAATGTTCCATTATAATATTAGTAAGTTTATGATCTCTCGGTAAGGGTATTGGGTGTTTCTGATCGAATGACAAATCAGAATAATCTAATCTCCCTCCAACACGAATTAATTCAAATTCATCCAGAAAAATATTTAAATTACTTACAGCTCCTTTGACAATTTCCTTTTTTGTTAAACTATTTATTTCTTTATAAAATACCATTGATTGTACTCCCTTAATGAGAAATCTTAAGGCATTCTCAAATTCTTGGACAGTCAAAGGACCACTCCGTTTCTCCTTATTTCTGCAATTGAACACAAATCTGAAAATAAAACTAAGAATTCTAATTATTTTATGAAAATTATTACTTAAAGAGAGGATTTGATTTATAAAATTATTGTTTGACGAAAGAATTAAGTTTGTAGAAGTCACAGTTTTTAGTTCTGTCAAATATAGTTCCTTTTCAGGGGAATTTAATTCATTTTGGCATAAATCATCCATAATTTCTTCCATGGCAAAGGATGGCCCTGACCACCAGAGTTCCAGGCGCTTGAGATCAGAAGGATTGACTTCACAGGAGATGAGATCAGCAGGATTATCACAAAATGAAATATGTTTCCACTGATAGTTAGATGTAAGAGCTTGAATTTTGGAGACTCTGTTTGCAACAAAGGTTTTTAATTGATGTTTGCAATCTCGTCTATGTGTGTTTTTAAAATGTATTTCACAAAATTCTTCTTCTTTTCTTAAAGCTCTATCCAGGATGATTTCCTCTACTTCCCAAAATTTCTTAATGCAATTATCGATATTTTCCGATTCCGAAATTAAGAAACAATTACTTTTATGGTTAATTGCATTAATAGATCCACTGACAATAAATCCGAAAACTGAATTAATTAGTGTTACATTGTCTGAAATTACCTTTCGACCATCTTCTAATATTTGGTAGAATAGCTCCGCTCCTCTAATCATATCTATTTTTCCAGGTTTGTCAAAACTGGGATCAGCTAAGATAGAACGATTAATGTCATTGAACCTTTTTAATTTTAAGATTAGGTTGGATTGAAGGAACAAAATCAGTAATCCTAGGAACAATTAAAAAATCTAACGGGGAAGTATAAGAAGAATCATGATTACTAATAAATGCATCATTTATTTTCCATTTAATATTTGTTGAATTTTCACTTAATCCGCTGACTGCGAGATTTATTTTTTTCTTTTCAAGACCAATTTTGAAGCAAACTGAAGGGTCATAAAATGCGATTGAGAAGCGCTGTCTAGAATTACCCTACCGCGAACATAACTCTTCAACAGTGGAGACCAAACACCCACAATAGCAGTGGAGAGAAAAACGAGCTTATGCCCCCTCTGATTGAGAGAAGAGAATGTCTGGACCGTTTGGGGTTCGGTAGGATTATTTATTACCCCACCATTGTTAGGAGAAGTGGGGGCCACTGACGGAGCCGGCTGAGTAAATAACGTATTCGAAGAACATCCTTCTGTGTCGGATAGTCCCTTTTCTGACCGACATAATAAATAATTGTGTTTTCCTCGGCACAATCTGCATGTATACTTTGATTTACAAAGCGCAACTTTATGATTGTTATTTAAACAATTAATGCAGAGTCCATGTTTTTTAATTAGATTGAATCTTTGCAAGGGATTCATTTTTAGAAAAAGTGTGCAATCATACAAACGATGTGATGTTTTGCACAACAAACAATGATTATTGTTATTGGACTTCACTATGAAACTTTTGCCTTTGCTTAGAAATGGAGTTTTCAATTTTAATGGAGGTCCCTGAACTCCGTGCCAATTTTCTAATATTTGCGTTCTATTTTGCAAAAATTCGTAAAACATTTCCCATTTCGGCAACTCAGTTGAAGTCAAGCTCATTTCGTACAATTTTCGGGATTCTATATCTAGCTTTCGGATAATAATATTTATTAAAAACTGATGAGTGAGCTCATCAGTTTCTAAATCCATAAGCTTTAAACCTCTTAGGTTTTTATTTATAACATCAATCAAGTTCCTAAGACCTTTAGATGATTCAATACAAAGTTTTTCAAAATTTAAAATATTCATAATATGAGAATTTATTATTACACGTTTGTTTTCATATCTTTTAATTAAAACAGTCATTAATGAGTCAAACGTATCTTCCGAGGTTTCGATAGTTCGTGCTTCACCTTTCAAAGCAGAACGTAAATAAAACAGTTTTTGGGTATCATTTAGCACTGAATTATTTGTAATTAGGCTATCAAATTGTCTTTTAAAATCACTCCAATTTTCTATTACACCATGAAATTCGGGTAGGCTTACATCAGGTAATTTAATGAAACTATAGATTTTGGGAATTACCATTATTACTTAAAGCAGTATTACAAATAGATACATTTTTAGAAATATCATCATGTTTTAATAATAAAGTTTGTAAGCCTACCTTTATTTCTTCCAGGTCGTCTTCCATTTCTTCTAATATAAATTCCAAATTCGGCAATTGTTCATCTTCTACAACTTCATAGTATTCTATTTTTAGTGCTTCCATACTAGAATACATCTCCGACACTTTATCTAATTTACTTCGAAGCAACAATTGTTCTGCATTCGAAGCTTTATCCTTTAAAAAGGATTGCAATTTGGTGATTTTAGCTTTGTAGCTGCCACGTCGACGATTTAAAGTTTTTGTTTTTTCCGCAAATGTTACGGAAGGCATTTCATTTGTTTCAAGAGCTCCTGCTCCTTCCATTTTAATAACGAGACAAAGGACGCGTAATTCAACAACAAATTATTTTAAATTTTACGCAAGTTACCTCCGCGCTCTACTGACCAAAATGTTAGGTTATTAATTTAGTGGACTGTAGTGATTATAATTTTATAAGAAATCCAAAGGTTTTCAAATCAATTTCTTTTTATTTATGCGACTTCCAACATGAAGTCTTTGGAAGGAACAGGACGGTTGTACAAAAGCATTCCAACTGAACAAAACACGAGGCTGTGGCAACCCTAAGCGTCACCCTTATTTGCTTACAAGTAAACATCGCCACGCTATGGCGCCAACATGCCAAGTAGACGTTTACATGGGCCTTAACAGTGTGGGTACGAGATAACACTGCACTCTTAAGGTGTAGATGTCGGCGTTTGTGTGACTGAGGGCTCAAAATTGAGAGAGACATAGGCTGTGGTCAATAGACCTTTAAGTTTAGCAAAATTGATAGCCGAAAGCGTTCATCATAAATCAAATATTGACAAGTTACTAAACAGAAAACATTCGTTTTGTTCGTATTGTGATGTTCCCGTTTTCCTTTCCCTAATTGCTGGGAAAAAGTGGCCTAAATGGGTTGTCAAGAATTCTGAACCCTGTTCCCACGACCATCCCTTAGAATCCGAGAGCGGACATATCCCTCGGCCTGAGTAGATTTCCGTTTCTCAATCATCCCAGACAACAGCGTGTCTGGGGAGGAGAGCTCACATTATGCGCCGGAAAGGATCCCACGCTTTGAAGAGCCGACGGACAAGGGATAAAGAAGAGCTGAAAAGAAGGACTAGGAGAAACCTAGGCTTTAAAAGGCACGGCGTGAGAATTTGTGGAGAGAACCATCAGAGGCCTCTCTAGCGTATACAGCGAGAAACTAACTGCGTTTGCACCCACGATTAAAGTCGGACAGCGAAAGCCAAAAAGACTGTGGTCCCTATTGCCGATAAAAAGGTGTCGACTGCACGTGATTCTCATGATAATGTGTATGTTTTAGATGAGCTGGACTTTACAGTGAAAGAGACTATAAAATTGTGATCTTTATCGCGGAACGATTGTAAAAGTATTCAAGATAATTTTCACTTAAATAAATTATTTTGATAAGCTGATTCAAGTCACTACAGTATTTTCTTTCTGGTCACTTCCTGCTATTTATTAGAATTTCGTAACCACACGCTCGTTAGGATAAACTGAAAAGAATTTTTTTTAATGTTTATATCTATACAAATAAATAAAATTGAAGTGTCTGTTTGTAATTTCAAATTAGCAGCTTTTTACTTAATGCACTAAAAGTATATACATTACTCATAACAAAAAACCAATTTTTTAAATTTTTGTCTGTCTGTTTGTTCTGGCTAATCTCGGAAACGGCTGGTGCGATTTTAAAAATTCTTTCACTAATGGAAAGCTACATTAACGGGGAGTAACATAGGCTATATTTTATTCCCGTATTCTTACGGGAACGTAAACTATACGGGTGAACGTGAAACTGAATGCCAAGATGAACGCCAAGCTGAGCTAATGAAGTCTTTGTTTTGGTTACTGGCGACCGATGCTCTTCATGAGACATAACAGTGTTACGCGCACATGATAATACGCTGACACGTGCCATAATTTTTTTTATGATAGTTATCTCACTTTTCAGTTAAGTAGAGCATCGGCTGTTTCGGATGCACTTTTAAAAATAATAAATCAAGGCTTCATAAGCAAAAAGCAATGCAAGAAACAAAAAATTGATAAGTTTTACGGTTAGTTTTAATCTTTTTTTTTTATTTACATTTTTAGTCACATTTAAACAATAGTTATTATAATCCCAATCTATATCTATACAAATAAATAAAATTGAAGTGTCTGTTTGTAATTTCAAATTAGCAGCTTTTTACTTAATGCACTAAAAGTATATACGGTACTCATAACAAAAAACCAATTTTTAAAATTTTTGTCTGTCTGTCAGAATATAAACAGATATATTTATAAAACATCATGAAATACCCAGCGAAGCGGGAGGGTAACGGCTAGTATATAATAAAATAATAAAAGAAAATTATGTAATTCCTACAAAGCTATGAATGAATGGAAATGGATTTTAAAAAATTGCATAATATGTATATATACTAACATATTTTTAGAAATAATATTACACCAGTTATTTCTAAACTATATTAAAGTTTTGATATGTTAGCTATAATTAAAATTAAATTTTATTTTTTAATTGAAAAATAAAAATTTTCGTCACTTTATAATTTAAACAATTTTGAATATAAGCGATCACTCTGACAAAAACCAACCCATTATAGTAAACATTCATGTACAAAACAGTTTTAAATTATTGAAAGACATAAGTGGAAGTTTAAATGCACTTTTCCGTTCTAATAATCTTTCACGTGCTTTATTAGACATTAAAAAAATACTAAAACTTTTTGAATTAAAAATTTATTTGAAAAAAAATTTAAAATAGCAAGTTTAAATCAATATTTAATAATAGTAACATGTCGCTTAGTTTAAATTATTGCGAAAGAGAAAGCTGTTTTACAATAAAATGGTAATGAAAGTATTGCAGGAATTTTTTCAGCGTTTCCTCTTAATGCAAGACTTATTTCTTTAAATTCATGTTATTTCTTAAATCCAATTGCCACACACATACATTTTCACCGCATTTTTTTTACCCTAAGTATTTTGAAAAAATGACTCCTCAATGCAAATAATTTCGAAACAACGATTTGGGAGTTGAATGGTAAAAAAATCCACTTGCGAAACAACTTCGCTGATAATAGTTAAAGTAAATTTTAGGCTTACTGAAGTATATAAATGTGGATAAGTATATGTTGCAAATCTAATAAATAAACCACAGATAGTAGAGGTTTACAAAAAGGTTTTTCCATTTTATTGTGTTTAGTTTTATTTTTATTAGTCTTCTTTTTCAGATTCTCAGTTTTAATGGATAAAATCTACAACTACAGGAGTATCATTGTAGAATTAGATTTAAAATTAAATTTTATCAATTAAATTAGATCCACTTTCAGATGTTAATTTCTTCCTTCATAGTTGGTGTAGTCATAAAAACTAATAGAGGCACATATCTCTCATGGAGAAAAACAGAGATCTCAGGAAGAATCTAAATCAAAACTGAACTCCCACGGAACAAACGTGCTAGAAGTAAAAATGTATTTAGTCAGAATCAATCGCAACTGCATGGAGTTTACATTCGTGAAGTTGAGCAAAAAATTAAGAAATAATAATTCGCAAATAGTAACCACACAGTTTCTACGATTTTTAATTTACCGAGGCGAAGAACTAAAAGAATCATTGCTGCAAATAGATGTTTTTATGCTCTGAAGAATTATTTAAAATCCAGCTTTCTCAAATTAAGATCTAAGTTGCTTCTTTACAAAAGTCTTATAAGACCTGTCCTGACTTATGCATCAGAAACTTGGCCATTGACTTTACTTGATAAAGAAGCCTTGGGAATTTTCGAGAGAAAGATCTTACTCTACATTCTCGGCGGGATCCAAGTGAATAGATGATGGAGAAGATCTAACTTAGAACTCTACAGAATTTACAAACAACCTGATATTGTAAAATTCGCCCAACTACAGAGACTTAAATGGGCTGGTCATCTGTCTAGAATGAATGAAGATCGTTTCTGCAAGAAAATGTTTCTGGCGAAGCGCATGGGAAATATACCTCGAAGCAAACCCCGTTAAGATGGATTGACTGTGTGGAAAAAGATCTAAATATTTTAAAGTTCAAAAACTGGAAAACAGTTGCCAAGATGTCTGGAGAAAACTTCTTCAGAAGGCCAGGGCTCACCCAGGACTGTCGAGCCATTGAAGAAAAAGGCGAAGAACATTTTACAAGTAAATGGTCCAAAGTTACATTTCAATTTGGTTTTAACACAGAATATTTTTATACGGGAATCATGAGCTTATTATTCAAAGATATTTATTTTATATCTCTTGCGACATTACTAGGTTTATTAATTCTTATAACATTCGAGTACATCTATATAACTCTTTGTTTAATTTAAATTTAATTAAGTTATAAGCATTTGTTCGATTTCACGAGTTCATAAGGAATGACCGGAAACAACTTTGAATATGACTGATTGGATTCATTCCAAAAATATTAAGCATTTATGCATATTATACCGTGAAAAACGTGAAATAAGTAAATATTCAGTGGTAGCAGTGCAAATAAGCATGAATGCACACCGTAAGATATTTCTAAAGACGAATCACGCTCTTCCGATGGCAACGAGTGTAGCTTTAAAGAAGAAAGGGAGACCGAGATTGGCGAAACCAAAACGAGAAAAAAAAAAAGAGATTTGTGAGAAGGAAGAAAGGGCAAAAAAATACATGGACGCGCGAGTTCTTTTCTTTTTATTGAAGATAGATAAAATAATTCCCATGCTCCACAAGTTTTACACGGGGCTTACAGAAGCAAGTAAAACAAACAGAATAAGATAAATAAAATAAAAGTAAGTAACCAAACAAAAAATTACGAAATAATCACATAACAAAAGCAAATAAGTTACAGAGACAACAAAAACACATTGCATAATAAAACTATTACGAAACAAAACCAATACAATGAAGTTACAAAAATAGAGAAATGAAAAATTTGCAAAATCCAATCAATAAAGATGCAAAAGAAAAAAAAAAGTGAAGGAAGCTTCACTGGAAAAAAATTAGGAGGCCAGCTGATTTTAAGAGTATGCAGTTTGGCTTTCAGGAATTTTTTTCCCCTTAAATTTTGAACAAAAAAAGATAAAATGCTTTACACTTTGCTCACCACCAACATTACAGTCACAAAGTTTGGAAGGACACAGGTTAAATCTATAGAGCTACACTTTAAAATTACCATGACTAGTAAGGAATTGTGTGGTTTTATATTTTATAAAGAAGTGATCACATAAAATAGTCTTTGTGAAATGGTTGAAAATTTTTTTTTGTTAGAAGATAGTGAGCTGAATTCGCGTGAATTGAGTGTTCCAAAGAGAGACAATGTTTTCTTTTTTCAGTTTTATTCTTGTAGAACGATTTTGGAATAATACCTGAAATATCAAACCCTCGTTTGGTTGCGGATTTTGCCAAGGAATCAGCCCTTTCGTTTCCAAATATTTCAGTATAGCCCCGAACAAAAGGAAAAAACAATAGAATACTTGAATCCTTAAAAATTTTAAGATTCTTTTGAATTTCCAGAAAGATATTATTGCAAAGTTTCGAATCGCCACTGGCCACGACTGCCTATCTAATCATGATAGGCATCGCCAAGAGTCCGCTTTGTAAACTATACGACTTCAATAAAGAAAAAATAGACGCCATTCATTTGGCCCGCTGCCGTGCACTCAGCTCTGGATCCATGTGGGGCCAGACACTAAATGTGTGATTTATAGACTATACTGTGGACTTCTGTTTATTTTCTTACTTTTTTTGTTATCCCTTCTTTTTTGTCAATATTCTCTGTTTCTCATTTTGTTTGCAGTTGTCTTGTGTAGTGTGTGGTAGTGTAATCCGCCATTAGAAATAAAAATTACTGCAAGATGAGTAAGATGTAGAGTTTCTAAGGAAGAAAGAGAATCTGAACAAATCCAGTGGCCGCGGTAGCCGAGTGGTCTAAGCATCGGATCGTGGCTAGCATGTCATGAGTTCGATTCCAGTACCACTGAAGACCCGCCGTGTAGGGGAGCGATGCACGTTAAATCTGTCGAGAGCTCAAACGTCCTCCCGTTGGTGTGGTGTGGTAGCTAGGAGGAGGGCGGTGCCAGCTCAGGTGTCGTCCGCGTCACTTGACCATGGTTCAAAATTACGCGGACCGTCCCCAAAAGCCCTCGTGTAGCTGAACAGTGAGACGTTAATATTCACTCACTCACTGAACAAATCAAATATTTAGAAGAGCCTTTATGCTACATGATCCATTTTATAGCATATTTGATACTTAGAAGTTCGGCAATATAATTCATCGCGAATTCTGAATTGGTGATGTTCAATTTCAAAACCATTCTGAAAAATTACAAATACAAAACCAACGCGTTTATTAATTTTGCTTCGAATGGACGAGCCCTTGGAGGGCGATTTAAAGATTTTAATTTGTAAATAGTATTCTACGTTTTATGGTTAATTGAAGGACAAAAAAAACCCCAAAAAAAAATCAAAATTCTTGAATTACTTCATCGAATTTACCAGATATCACAACTACATATGTACACTACTGGCTAACTAAAAGGCAACACTATATGAAAGAAAGGAGCCAAATTTATTAGACAAATAAACTACAGTGGTAAAACGATTGAAAAAAAAACTAGCTTTAGATTTGCAGAATACAAAGAAATCGGCCTTTTTGTAGACACTATGAATCTATTGCAACTCTTCGACTGCGAAAGAAGCTTTGGATGCGTTCATAGAGTAGGTTATAGTCTAAGCTACTTCTTCACCCTGATGTATTTCATCTGGTACAGCAGCGGGTGGCTTATGCCAGGCCATTTATTTGCCAATAATCGACCTCATCTGTGGCAACAAATGGAGAAAACAGACGGGCAAAAGAATGCTTTGGCTCACCTATAGGACCATCTGGCGAACAATTAAGAATTATTGAATGTTGTGTGTACAATGTGCTGTCTCATATTTTCTTATCAAAGCTTGAAGGTACGGGAGAACAATAGATTCTAAATTTCAGGGATGTAACAGTGGCTGTTAAGTGTACCGCCTGTATTGGTTGTTTATTAACGACACACTGCGAAACTATACGAGAGCTATAAGTTCATTAAAATATTCAATTTAAATCACAGAATGCTCTAGAAATGTTTTTGCATAACTTACGATGCGGAATAAATTGTTACACTCACGTCACTCAAAATATTCATTAATGTTGTGTTTCTGTAAATGTATTACCGTTAAAGCTCAAAAGCCGTTAATGAGCACATTTCTTGGATATTCTTCACATTAACTGATTTTGTTTCGTTAACATACGGGATCAAGAGTTTTCTTCCGCTTTTTAACTAAATAATGTACACATATTACGAGCTTCACTATCGTTACAGTTCAAAAGTTTGTTTCTCTTTTTATTTCCTCTTCTCTTTCCCTACTCCTTTTCTCAATATTCACTTAGAGGAACCATAATTTGAGGTGAAATTAAATCCTAAAAAGGAAGGCTATAGTAAGAATGTATCATACAACATATGTAAATAGAATACGGATAAGAAAATACAGCGTGACGAGGCCAAGAAGAGTTTAGTGAGTGAGTGAATAGTAAAGTCGCACTGTTCAGCTATACGAGGGCTTTTGGCGACGGACCTCGTAATTTTGGACCATGGTCAAGTGACGAGGATGACATCTGAGCTGACCCCGTGCTACCACACCACACCAATGGGAGGATTTTAAGCTCTCGACAGATTTAACGTGCATCACTCCCCTACACGGCGGGTCTTTAGTGGTACTGGGCTCGAACTCATGACATGCCAGCCACGATCCGATACCTTGGCCACTAGGCTGCCGCGGCCACAAAAAGAGTTTAGAAAAGAAAACAAAGAACATGTTAGCAGTTTCTATTGTAAACCACCAAAATGTCGATGAAAGTGTCACTGAGGGAGTTAAAGTACCTTAAGTAGAGACAGAGAAAAGATTGATGCCTATTCGATTTTAGCTGTGGTTCTTAGTAAAACAGAAGATGGCTTTCGTAAACTTGGAACTAAAACGAGTATTTTAAAACAATCAGTGGCGTAACGTACACCCCTGCATTGGGGGGCCCAGGGTTCTAGGGAGTCCAAATCTTAACTGACGCCAAGTATATACCCTTTGTAGGATCTGATTTTATAGGGGGGGGGGCTAATCATCTCCTTTACGCCACTGAAAACAATTGTATGCAAAATCTGAACTTAGTGTTTGCAATGAGATTTCTAACGAAAGAAAATGTCTCTGCAGTAAAAATATCTGTACATCAAACAGCAATAGAACAAATCCTAGGTATTGGTGCAAGGATTCTAGGGGGCCCAAAGCCTGACTGACACCAAGTACATACTTGAGCTTGGGGCCCAAAAACTTACTTTGCAGGAAGGGGGGGGGCATAATAGTCTCCGTTACGCCACTGCTTCAAAGGACAATAAAATTACAATAACGAACAAAATATGAAATGTTTGCCTGCGAATAAAATTCCTACAATGTTAGCGAAAAGTATCTGGGATTTGTGACTTTTATTTAAGTCACGCACATTTGAAACTCCTTTGTTCAGTTTGATATTTTATCTCAAATTGTCAAAGAAAAATAGAAAAATCCTTAAACTTAGGTAAGCATATTTTCTCTTAATTATATTATTCGTTGGAATTACGATTCTTATCTGGTACAATAAAAATAATTATTAAAAAAAAAAGGATTGGGGGTGGGGATTCAGTCACACCTCGCGCGATCATTGACGTTAGTATTGAGTGTGCGCATGCTCCCTGATTAATTGAATATCTTAAACAATTTGATTCTTTGTATTACAGTTTTTTTTAAACTGATTGAACATCCATTTTGCCAACAATTTTGCTGATTGTTTGATAGTATTAACTTGATTTTTTAGATATTGAAAAATAAATAACATTATATGTTAATTTGAGCGTACAGAAACGTTGTTGCTCCCCAAAGAGCTTATTTTTACTTTAACGAGAGCCCAGAAAGGAATGTGTAGATTACCTATTATGTTCCGTAGCTCATATATGCTGTAGCTCCCCATGCCCAATGTTTTTTTCGAATATTCTCCTAATCTCCTTAATATCCTAAATAATGGTACATGTGTAGAAAATATTGTTAGTTTTTGGCAATATTAATGAAAATTGTATCAAATTCAGACTCGTATTTTCTAAATAGTTACGGTATGGGAAGATTTGTCAAAAAAATCTATATATGTGTTCTCTACGTTCCATGTATGTGGGCTAATTTCCTAACTTCCATAGATTATATCTTTAAATTCAGCTTTAAAAGCTATGTGTCAATATACGAAATTATTGGTATAAATTTATGTTTTAGTGTGATGTTATAGTGAAGATAAAAATGTTATAATACAGCTGACAAGATTGAATTGAAGGTATTGATCGTTGTTCGAAGTACTTAAATTTACTGTAGAAGACACATATTTAAGATTATTTAAAAAGTTTTGTTGTTCTAACTGAGAAATTTCTCTAATTCACCCACTCTGATTTGTTTGATTTCACTTTCTTAAGTAGAATTTATTCAATTTTTAAAAAAATCAGGTGTTTACCACACACACTGAATGGTACTGAAACTAATGTGTGAAACAATAATTAATAATGCAATTTTTGGATTGATTTTGTTAGGTTTTACGATAAGTTTACAAATTATTATCATAAAATACTTATTAAAAACACCATAGAAGGCATTTAGAATAATTTTTCAGGATATTAAGAAAGAAAAATGAATGGAAAATTGAAGTTTTCAATAAAAGAACGTGAGTAAAATGAAAAATGAAAATAGATTCTAATATCCTTTACAAAATAAAAAATAAAAAAAAACTCAAATCTTTAAGTGCTCAAAGATTATGTATTGATTT
Source organism: Trichonephila clavata (assembly GCA_019973975.1). Lineage (NCBI taxonomy): Eukaryota > Metazoa > Arthropoda > Arachnida > Araneae > Nephilidae > Trichonephila > Trichonephila clavata. The sequence goes on along the minus strand of BMAO01009888.1, from coordinate 19,663 downwards.
TTTTTTGTTGTTATTTTGGTTTGCTCCTCAGTATTTTAAAGCTTCTTTGAGCGAGATAAGTGTTGTTTATTTTTGATTTACGGCGTAACTGACGTTTTACTGGCACCGGTTCTTACTAAAATGCAATACTGCGTACTTCGAAACAGGAGCTTGGCGAGCTCTCACTACTAGCGATTGCTCTGGTGTCTATCAGAAGCTACTACACATCTGTTTCAAGTAACCTAGACGTTCTTTTTAAAGGCGTTAAAATTTATGGGTGAGAAACTGTTACTATTCTTGACCTTTGACTTTTTGCCGCCTTTTTCAAAGAATTCCGTCGTATACATTTGAATTTTTTTCGTATTTATTTAAACGGAAGCTTTCTAACCGATTTCAATTGGAACAAAATTTTGAATGTGCAAATAACAGAGCTAGTATTGAAATCACTACAAAAAAAAAGAAAAAAGAAAGATGCTACAAAGCGTTTTTATGATGTTACAGAGCGTTTTATAGAAATGCAATATTACAAGACAAATAACCTTTTAATTTAGCATTATTTCCTAATTCATCATAAACTCTTCTTTTTTACTTTTCGCCTGAACTTCTCTAATTAATCTTAAATTTATAATTTGCTTTTTATTAATTTACTAAGATATTAGCAGCAGTTTTTACAATATAAAAGTTATTGAATATAAAAAGGTTCCATAAAAAGACCATATATTACGTCAATCGAGCGAGAGATTTTATAAACATTGCACTATAACGAGGGTTGTTGGTGACAGATTTCGTAATTTTGAACCACGGTCAAGTGACGAGGATGACACTTGAATTGGCACCTCTCTCTCCTAACTTCCACACCACGCCAAGTGAGTGAATAAGTTATATTTTCGTTGCACTTGAAAAGCTGAACGATGGCAATTGGCAACGAGCCTCGTAATTTTGAACCATGACCAAGTAAAGAGGGCGACATCTGAGATACCCTCCCTCTCTCCTATTTGAGGCTCGACATATTTATTGTGCAACGGCCCCCTCTACACAGCGGGTCTTCAGCGGCAACAGGTTCGAAATAATGAGCCGCCACGAATCCGTTATCTTGACAACTACGCTACCGCAGCACCACACCACGCCACCGGGAGAACATTGAGCTTCGACAGATTTAATATGCATCGGTTTCCTCAACTCGGCGGGTCTTCAGTGGCACTAGGGCTCGAACCAAGGACATGCTGTCCCTGAGTTCGTCACCATGACCACTAGGCTATCGCAACCACGTATATTATGTCGCAGAAAAGGCAAGCAGTTGCTGAAATGGAAAGAATGACTTGCGATTCATGTTTTTTGCTCGGCAATCTTGTATATCATTATTTTTAAAAAAATTAAAAACGTTGAAATTATTTTTAAATGTTTGATATCAATATATGTTCCACCTCTTATTTCCATTTCAAAAATGAGTTTTTTTTTTAATTATGCCATCTTGGTTTGAATTTTGAATTGCATAATATATTCATGCTATACTAATTAACAAAAAAAAAAAAATCAATAAATGTTTTTAAAATTTGATTCTAGTTTTAAAAACTCGTTTTGAATAAGAAATATATCATTCTATTTGTGTTTTGCATTTACCCCTTGTATCTACTTGATCTACAACTTTTGTTTCAACCAGATGCACTTCAAGTTCCATGTATAATATGCGAAAAAAAAAATAGTGTGTTAAATCCAAACATATAATTTTACTCAATGTTTTCCCTGTAGCCAAAGGAAAGAGGCTGAAAACGTGAAATGTAATCACCCGTAGAAAAATGCTTAAACGAGTTGTTGAAATATCAGGTCATTTTCTAGAAATCGAGTTTTTTTTTAAAGCAGTAGAATAGTATTACTGCGACATACTTTAGAGAGAATCTAGCTTCACATTAAGAAGGTGGGGGGGGGAGAAATCGAAAGCTCTAATTTCTTTTTAACCCGTTCACTCACCTGGAAATAAAACCATTTTATATTCAAAAAGAAAAGATTAAATTTAATACAAATGTTTTCGAAATGGTGAGATTTTAAACTATTAATCGAAATGAATATCAGAAGTCTTTATTTTTGTTTTACGCCGTAATGACATATAGTTAGGATCACAAGCTTTGTAATGGAATATGTTCAGGTTAAGGTGTGGATGAAAGTTATGATTTCACCTCAAACATATTCAAAATAATGAGTGCTGCACATAAAATAGAATCAAATTTTTAAGTCCTGTTGTTATTGTTTCTTATCCCAGATGGTGTAGCTTTTAACTACACACACACCATCTCCCTAAAACCAAAAATCGCCAAAAAAAAATCTAAAAGTAAAATAAGATTTCCTAAAATCTCGTCAATAGTAAATTTCAAGCAATTAAGAATATGACTGAAGGAGTCCTGATTGTTTCGCATCTACGACACTCTGGAAAGACTTTCCTGTGTCCTGTTGAAAAGTAAAAGATTTGATGTGGTCATTACTGATAGAGCCGTTTGCTGATCCCTAGGAATATTAAGTTGATGACACCACAACTTGGTTTCCCCCAAAATAACCAAGGGTGTGTGAGCAGGGGGTATTCTCCAAAGTAGGTATTCTCCTCTATTCTTTCAATGGAGAAGCGTTCGGCATGGATTTTTAAGTCCTAACGTGGTGTAAAGGTTAGTGACCAGTTCAGGAGACATTACCGTTTATGTATAGAATGTATACCAGAAAGTAAGAATCCCTTACATAATCCCTTAGGGAATTTGTAGAGGGAATTTGTGAGCTGCGCAAACGAGTTGCGCAGGGAGATCAAAACTCGGTTAGATTTGTTAAGTGTCGTTCCGTTTTGTGATGTCGTGTGTATATGTTAAATAATTGTTAAATTAAAGATCAATTTGGCCACATAACTAATGTGTGTTTATTGAAGAGGATGGGAAAACTTTACTCAGAGGTTCTCAAACTTTTTGGTCTCATAGACCCCTTGTCATGTTTTTCGGTTTGGGGGTAGACCCCTGCTTAATTAACATAGAATGTTTGCAAATTTATCAACTTAAATGTCTTTTTGACAGCTAGTACTACAACTCTTACTTTAAATGCATTAAATGTCTAACTGTAATGAAGTATAGTGTTTAAAATTAAAAAAACCACATGTTAATTAATTAAATTAAAAGTTAACTAATAAATTAAACTTAAAATAACTTAACAACAAACAAATGGTTTTAATGGGAGGGATGAATCTCTAGCATTACAATATAAAATGTCCAGCATGTTGTATCAGTCTTAGTCTGGTTTAACCTTAAATCTCTTCCATTAGTGTAGTGTCCAGTTTTTTCTTTCTTTTTTTCTGTTTTGGAGATTGGCAACCGCGCTGAAACTTCTTCACACTAAAAAAAGCAATGAAAAACTTCCTCACGATGTTCCTTAAATCGGGACAAATAACAGGTTTAACTTTTTAAAATCAAAACTGCTGACATCCGTTTCTAAACTTTAAGATCTTCGTTAGTGCTTATTACGATCAGTTCCTATTGTAATGTGACATTTTTTTTTTCAATATGACCGGGTGAATTCATTGACTTCTGTGGTATTGCCATAATCAAAGCCTAGTTTCCAAATCTGAATAAAGGCATTTAAATGTTGAACGTAGGTTAAAACGTTCTGACAGATTGTCTATGACAAATTTTGAAAATTCGGAACCTCCAGAATTGTACTGTTTTAGCTTAACTTATGAAAGAAAAGCTGAGATGGTTCTTGTTTTAATAAAATTTATGCTGTCACTTTGTAAATGCAAACTAACCTCATTTAATTTAGTAAATAATTCAGTTAAAGAGGTAAAATTTGATTGCCCTAGAACCCCGCCCCCTCGAAATTCAGGGATGTACGTTACGCCAATATTTAGATTCCTGATAACTCAATGATTGGTCAGCTATTTTACATTTAAATCTGGTTGAGAAGCCCAACCATTCTTGTCAGCCAATCACAGAAGTTCCACTCGATGCCAATGCATTCTAATGTTCTCAATTCGAAATTTTTCTCACGATCTCAAACTCCTTTTCTAAAACCGGATTGGCTAGGCTTGTCCCGTCCTCTCCAAAAACGATAAAAAATTTTTTCTAAGTCATGACTTTTTCATCCATTTTTTTCCATCTTACAACGAAAGTAATTTTTAACACACAAATTTATATTTCATTAATTTACAATAATTATGTTTTACCAACTTAATATTTAATTTCTAAGAAAGGGCGCTTTGAAAGCGTTTTAAAGTAAGCTAAAATCTCATGATATGAAACAAAGGTTCACAAGAACTAAGCGCTTCTACCCAACCCAGTGCCAGATTCCTGATAGTTTTAACATGCTTCAAATCCCCCTACACGATGGAACTTTAAGCTGCATCAGGACTCGAGTTTAATTCAACCATCGCTATTCATGATCACTCGATTACCACTTATTGTCACTTATTTTCTGTATATATTTAACAGAGGCGTAGCTACCACCGTATCAATAACACGGGGCCCCCAAGTTGCAGGGGCGCCAACACGACGACTTCTCAAATATACTCTTTAAATGTTTTATTTATTTCAACCAATCTCCACCGGGAGCCAAAAGCGTGATTTATGCAAAGGAGATATTTTATATAAGTTTGGGTTTAGCGAGTTCGAAAATGACATGAAAGGGGGAAATGAAATGAAGAGTGAAATGAATTGAGAAGTGTTATTTTAAGTGTAAACGTTGTGAGAGTCTACGATACGTTGTAGATAAAATTAGTTAGGGAAAGAACTGAGAGATAGCCGAGATTTTGAAGCCGCCCATTAAAGGAATACAGATATTGAAGAAGCAGCTAGACGAACCTGCCATAACAAAAGGTATCAGGTTAGTTTGATTTCCCAAATTAAATATAAGTGTATAACTATTATTGTACGCGTCGACCGCCGTAGACTCAGTTAAGATTCCGTCGTTCATGATTATTGAATCCTTCTCATTCTCCACTGTGTTTTATTATTCTTAAAATTGAATCGCATTTGTGTAATCTCTTAATTAAGAAAGGTCAATAAATAAGATTGATTTATTAAATAAGTAGTGATTTATTATGAATTCTACACATTCAGATTCAGGTAATACCCGAAGGGGAGTTAATAATCTTAGAGGTAGTGATATAGGCTACGACACTGGTGCTCAACCGAAATACCGGAATTAAGAGCAAGTGCAGGATTTAGAGTTTTGCCGGAATTATTTTTTTCGGGTAAAGAAAATGTGTCTGAGATTATTAGAAATATTGATGATAACATAGCCTACTATGAAATACCGGCGAATCTGGCGTGTGCGTATTTAAAAGGTCATTTAATTGGGAGAGCGTTAGACTGGTTTGAGGTCATCGGATTTGAGTGTGTAAATGAAGAAGCGACTGCGTTTGCAACGCTTAAAAAGAAGTTGTCGGATAGTTTTCCTGTAGTACGGAATAAATTAGAGTTAGAGGCTCAGTTTTTTTCATCGAAGCAACGGAGAGGTCAGGCCCCCGCGTCAGACTATTTTCCAGCTATTAAAAGTCCATAAGGCTTTAAATTTAAATTATGATGAGATAAAATTGGTTGATCACATAGTAATGCGACTAGAACCCCAAATAATGGATTATTTAGAAGTTCGAAACCCCACAACGAAAGCTCAGTTGGTAGAGTTGGTAGACCGGTATGAGGAACGTCATAGCTGCAGGGAAAATCAGGGTTCGAGTAATAACTTTGCTAGACGAGGTTGGGATATGAGTAAGAATCCTGATGAAAGAAGGAATAATGGAAATTGGAGAGATACAGGGGTCAGAAATAGACAAAATGATCAAAGAGGACTAAGCAGCGGTGCAAATAACTTTTCTCATCGTAATTATCAAAATCAAGGATTCGAGGGAGGAAATCGCTACAACCACCCAAATCAGCGAACAGACCGGTATCAGAACCGTAGGATGGTGGTTATGAAGGGTCTTAGTGATGATTCAGCAAAGCAGAATTGGAGGCGTGTTGATTGCAACAGCGGAAGGCAGAGAAATGCCAATTTAAACTTTCTAAGAGATCGTGTTGAGTCAAATCCTCCTAATAGAATTAAACTTAATTCATTACGATTATCACCAGTTGATATTCCGTATGTGCCGATTTTTTTGCATGATACATTTATAAAAGCTCTCTGGGATACAGGTGCGGAGAAGTCATTTATTTCAGAAAAAACATACCGATCATATTTTTCTTTTTGTCCTATTAAGAAATCATTACCTGAAGTAATTACGGCTCAAGGGTCACAATGCAGAAATTTAGGCACCGTTGAGTTACGAATTAAAATAAGGGAATTTTCGAAGTTGTGGAAATTTCATGTGATTGCTGAGATGCAATATCCATGCATCCTAGGTATTGATTTTATGTCACATGCAAAGATCAGTTTTGATTTTTTTACAAAATCGTTAATCATTCCGGACTCGCAGATTGAGAAAGTGGCAATTTCGGACGAACCGGTTCAGATAGATTTATCAAACGCTAAGGTTAAATGCAGAGCAAAAACAGAAGTTGCAGATTTTGTTTAAGGAATTTCAAGGCTTGTTTTCAGTTAAGCCAGGTCTGACACATGTGTTTTGTCATGAAATTGATATGGGTGATAATCCTCCTGTTTTTTCGAGACCTTATCGCTATGACAGGGTCCAATAGGGTATCATTAACTACCATGTTCAGAAGATGTTAGACGATGGAACGATAATTCCAACAACATCGCCTTACGCATCTCCAGTTGTTTTATGTCGGAAGAAAAACGGGTTGCCGTTAGACGACCCAGAAGCTTATAGGTTTGCAATAGATTATAGGAAATTAAATGCGATCACGAGGTATCCACGATATCCGCTACCAATAATTGATGATTTGATCACTAATATTCCACACACCGAAATTATGTCATCACTTGATTTACGCAGCGGATACTTTCAGATGGCAGTAGACCCCAAAGATATTCATAAGACAAAAAATTCATAAGACAAAGATATTCATTGTTACAAAAAATGGTACTTTTGCATTTACTCGCATGCCATTTGGCCTTTCAGGGGCAGCTCCAAATTTTCAAAGGGCAATTGAATTGATACTCAAACCAGTTCTCGGGCGTTTTACCCACTGCTATATGGATGATGTTATAATTTCATCTCCATCTTTTGAACGCCATGTAGAGCACTTACGGGAAGTATTCAGATTGTTGCAGGAGGCTGGTTTAACGTTGAATCGTGAGAAATGTCATTTCGCGAGGGAACAATTACGTTATTTGGGTTTAGTTATTAATAAAGAAGGAGTTAAAACAGATGAGGAGAAGGTAAAAGCAATTATTGAAATGAAACCTCCGAAAACTGCAAAACAGGTAGCAAAATTTTTAGGAATGACGGGTTGGTATCAAAAGTTTATTAAGAACTACGCAGACATGTGTGAACCCTTGTATGGTTTAAAACGGAAAAATTCTAAGTTCCGTTGGTCGGAATCAGCGCAGGAAGCCTTTGATCGTATTAAGAAAGCAGTGACGGAAGCTCCAGTGTTACAATTACCAGATTTTTCCCAAGCTTTTGAACTTTATACGGATGCTAGCTCAGTGGGGGTAGGAGCAGTATTGACACAGAATAATAGGCCTATTGCGTTTGCCTCAAGAACATTAAACCGCGCCGAAAGAAATTATAGTGTGACGGAACGTGAATGTTTGGCTGTCATATGGGCGTTAAAGGGACTGGGTTCGAATCCCGGAGAAGGCATGGATGTTTGTGTTGTAATCCTTTCTTCTGTCTGTGTTGTATGCCCCCGTGTTATTCATTGCGTGGTGCACGGGGCTTATAAATGTTAAAAAAAAATATGGGCGTTAAATAAATATCGCACGTATTTCGGATCCTTGCCGGTTAAGGTGATAACAGACCATGCTGCACTTACCAAATTAACGAATGGAAAGAATTTGTCGTCTAGAATGATAAGGTGGACGCTTAAGTTGGCAAATTTTAATGTGGAATGGGAACATCGCCCAGGTACGCAAAATGTAGTGGCTGATATATTGTCTAGAAACCCGTTAGAAAGTAATGAAGAACCAAAGGTGTCTTGTGCGGTGATTAGGTCGTTAGTATTATCGTCTAGGGAACAGTTGAGAGAGGAACAGAGAAATGATCCGGAGTTAGGTCATATCTTGCGGTTTTTAGAAAATCCTGACGATAGTTCCATTAATGAGTCAATCTGTAGAAATTGGTCCCGCGACTTTAAATTAATTAACGGATTGTTATATTATGCAAAATATACAACCACACTAGGTGAATTAAGAGTATTTATACCCAAAACATTACATAAAGACGTTTTGCGAGAATTCCATGACTCGCCGATGGCGGGCATCTAGGCAAAAAGAAAACCTACTTAAAATTAAAAGACGCGTGTTATTTCCCGTACATGAGGAAATACATTTATAAATATGTAGCAACCTGCGACCAATGCCAAAAATTCAATTATAAGAACGGATTACCAGCTGGTCAATTAATTCCGATATTAACGAATTTTCCGAATGAAATCGTATCTTTAGATTTATTAGGCCCATACCCTGCAACTAGTCCGGAACGCTATAAATTAATTTTAGTAATAACAGAAAATTTTTCTAAATGGGTTGAAATAGTTCCCTTAAGGAAAGCTTCGGCTAAAGCAATTGCCAATGCATTTTTTTGAGAATTATATTTCGCGTTTTGGAGCTCCTGTTAAATTAATAAGTGATAATGGCCCTCAAATGATATCCGAAGTTTTTGAGCAAGTATGTCGCAGGTTGAACATAAAACACGTTAAAACTGTGGTATATCGTCCACAAGCTAATCAAACGGAAAGAGTTAATCGTACTCTTTTAAAAATGATTTCGAGTTTTGTCGCGGATAATCACACTAACTGGGACCAATTTCTGCATGAGTTTAGCTACGCTTTAAGGACAGCAGTACATGAGACAACGGGTAAAACACCGGCAGAATTATTTTTAGGTCGAAATTTAATCACGCCATTTCAAAAATTAGTAATGGTAACTGGTGGATCAGACTTAGTTGTGGGAATATAGAAAATTGTTTGAAGAGGCTAGAATACATACAAAGCGCCAGCACGAGAAGTGGGCGAAATATTATAATAAGAAGAGGCGTGAAGTTAATGTGAAGGTTGATGATCTAGTGTTAGTTCAAACTCACCCGTTGAGTTCGGCAAGTAAGAAAATAGTGGGTAAATTTATGCCAAAATTTGAGGGTCCCTATAAAGTTCTGAGTGTGAAAAATAATAATAATTTAGTAATATTAAAGTTTGGTAAGAGAATAACTGTTAATGTGGAACAGGTGAGAATTTACCATCAAAGAGAATCAGAGGACAGTGTTGCCGAATTGGAAATTGCGAGAAGTAGTGATCATAATGCAGTAGCATCAGACAGGTCGTATGATAGGCAGCCGAGATTATTGCAATCAGAAAGTGATGGGAATTGTCGTAGAGGATCAGAATCAGGAAATTTGGAAGGTAGTAGAGATGTAGTTACGAATAGACGCGATGGAGAGGAGGTGAGAAGGAAAAAACGTGTGCGGACGGAGTCTGCAGTTTCTTCGGGGGTGATGGGTATAATTTTAGGAAGAGAAAGCCACGTTGGACGGAGAGAGAGAAAAGAGGAAGGCCCGAATCTTGGGTTGAGAACATACAGAGGAAGAAGAGACCGGAGGCCCAGGTATCCCTCCAGAAAGCGATATAGAAAGGTGGAAGAAAGGAATTCTGAAGGATCAATTCCAGGACCATCCCGCAGTGAACAGAGGAAATCGGAAGGAACAATTCCAAGACCATCCCACAGATTCAAATACAACAGACCCCAGCAAGAACGGAACTGCCCTTACAACCTTCGGAGCCGACGTCGAGTGGACAGCAGCCAAATTCAGAATCTCACAAGTGGAAAGAACGCCTCAGCAGGAGCATATCAGATTCAGCGGACTCAATGGAAGAGGAGACCCAGAAGGTGGGAGTGCAGAGAGGACAGCCCTAGGACAAGGTCATCCAGTACAGAGGCCGTGGTTGGAGACAAAGCCTATGCAGATTGGATCTAAAGAGTAGCCAGGTTGTATAATTCTAATTTGTTTATTTTTCCTCTGACAGACAGTTCAGAGTATTTTCTATGTGGGCTAGTCTATTTTTTTGTAAAATTACCGTTCAAAAGTCACTGCGTTGTGTGCATTTTCATATCGATTAAAAAAGCTTTTGTATTTAATTTTTTTCCAAATTCTGGAAAAACATTTGTTGAATTGCAATTGTTTTGCTACACTTTAAAGACGAGGCTTTATATGTGAGATTACTTGTATTGTTTTTTGTAATATATTCTATGTAAAAAATGTATATATTTTTGTGTGTAATTATTAAGATGTATAAGTAGTGTCTGGTTTCGGGGTCGCGGCGTAATTAGGAATACTAACAAAAAACATTAACAGCGCAGCGCGATTGATTGGGAATTTTTTGAAAATGAAACCAGATAAAGGTTATTTTGTTATAAGACTATATATGTATATATAATATAATGTATGCCATATTTTATGTCAATAAGGAAGTTGTATAAAAGTTCTGTGCATTTAATGTCATGTTTTAGAAAAAATTGACAAGGTTTCCTTTCAGGGCAGCAGTCCCTGAACATAGTGATGAGATGAAAGATTGATGTCGTACGAAGATATTATTGTAAGATATTATATAAATTTGGGTTTAGCGAGTTCGAAAATGAAATGAAAGGGGGAAATGAAATGAAGAGTGAAATGAATTGAGAAGTGTTATTTTAAGTGTAAACGTTGTGAGAGTCTACGATACGTTGTAGATAAAATTAGTTAGGGAAAGAACTGAGAGATAGCCGAGATTTTGAAGCCGCCCATTAAAGGAATACAGATATTGAAGAAGCAGCTAGACGAACCTGCCATAACAAAAGGTATCAGGTTAGTTTGATTTCCCAAATTAAATAAAGTGTGTAACTATTATTGTACGCGTCGACCGCCGTAGACTCAGTTAAGATTCCGTCGTTCATGATTATTGAATCCTTCTCATTCTCCACTGTGTTTTATTGTTCTTAAAATTGAATAGCATTTGTGTAATCTCTTAATTAAGAAAGGTCAATAAATAAGATTGATTTATTAAATAAGTAGTGATTTATTATGAATTTTACACATTCAGATTCAGGTAATACCCGAAGGGAGTTAATAATCTTAGAGGTAGTGATATAGGCTACGACATACTGTCCCACAAACAGGGCTCTCGTTCGTAAAACGAAGCCTCGAAGGAATTTTAATACAGAACCAACTGGAGAACGCCAGTGATATTTAGAAATGTTTGCTCAGTTCACACATTTGTTTCCCTTGAATATCAACAATCCTGATGCTCTCGTTACGACTGCAATACCATGGCTCTTAAAGTTCATTAAAGCAAAAGGGACAAATTAAATAATATGTTTTTATTTTAGGTGTACTTCGTTTTAAAATAATATCCATAGCTTGTATTGTATTTTTTCTTAGAATTCTTTTTTCGAAGAGATTTTATTTAGAAAGAAATAGGCCATGTATTCATTTAATTGAGGCAGGAATTAGGAAATTTAATTGATGCATCTCTGCCTATTTTTTAAGTTGAAACTAAATGTATTTCGATGGCTTTAAATTACGAGTGGAAAAACTGGAAATAGAATTGCAGATGAATTTTATTTGCGTCTGTTTTATCTTTTTAGTTGGAAGAACCATCAAACAAAATTTAAACATGACAGATGGAAAACTTTAGGCAAAATTCTGATGGGAGTGTACATTCCATTATTACATGATGACTTCAGATTCATTTTAAATTGTCAGTGTAATTCTCTCACCCTGACAAATTTAACGCTTAGCATTTTTAAAAAAAATTTTTAGTACGATGCGTAATTATATACATTAACATTTAAAAACTATTTTTAGTTATCAATGCTTCATTGCCGATGATTTGAAGTTAATAATGAAGAGCAATACTTAAAAAATTCACGTCTAGTACTGAATTCTCTAGAAAGGCATTACATTTTAGTTTTAGTATTTTTACGCTATTGTATACAACTTCTTCTTTCATATAAATTCAGCTGTCATATTTCAGCGTGATTCAGTATACTAGATAAAGTAAATGACCAAATTAACAATTTCAATAGTGAAAATAAGTGCCACTTTCAAACCCATTAACTTATACATACATCATATTAATGTTTCTAAAATTAAAAATAAAACTCCTGCTAAGTTATTTTGGGTCATATTTCTTTTTTTAACTCTTTCACCTTTTCACGACTGGAGGAACATTTTTCTTCATTTTAAAATTGGTGATTGCGGCATTTTTTATGCAGAATGTCAAAGTAGGACGTTTGTCGATTGCAATTACGTAAGCGGGAACGTTTAGGGGGAAAAAACTGTCAAATCAATTGGTTCAAATGATAAAACACAGTCACGGGCTATATTCTCATTTCAGTTTATTGTGTGCCGCGTATAATATATTGCTGTTTTTTCCCTCGTAATAGGTTTTAATATTCGGCAACATAATTTTGTGAAACAAAAAAGCATATCTTGAATAAATGAAAAAAAAAATGCCTTATAAAGGCAACTTATTCTCTGAATTATTCTCTCTACTCTCTATTCTCATAAAATTCCAAACAACTCTACACATCATTATGCATTTTTCTTGTGATTTTTTTATTTATTTTATGACTAAACAAATTAACACTAGAACGTCTGAGATTTCGGTTGTATCGACACCTCGATATAAAATAAAATAATAGTAAAAACTAAAATAATTTAAATAATTGCAGGATTATTGTTCAGTAGGGTTTAGTTTTAAGTCTGTTTGACATTATTTCATGTCATTATTATATATTATGACCATTTATATCATAAAAACAGACGTTGACATAGTGTTTCGCGAAGCTTGTTGGACCATTGCTTTGTCGCAAAACATTCCAAGTCGCAAATCTGCCAGGAACATTACTGTTATGCGATACCTGCTCTGTGCAATCCCTAACGACATATATAACAGGATTTATTCGAATATTATCCTCTGCACTTTCGTCAGAATATTCGCAGTTACTTTCAATCAATCAGGGCTTCATCGGAATCTAAATTAGAACAAGAGAGTTCACCACCATCCGATTCATTCTCAGGAAGCTCTCACAACAAATTAGCAATTTCATCAGGTCTTGGATCTTTTCAACGAGTCATCGCTTCAGGGTATCTGCTCTGCATAAGGTTCGAAAATCGAATGAATTTTTTTATGAGCAGATAACCAAAAGCTATGTAACGAAACATTTAGGCACATTGATTTTAGTATAAACACCTCATTTCCGCCGAGAATCCAATAGCACTGCATTTAAAGTCAAATTAATGTGAGATTTTACTTCCGGAAGTTTGTCTCACAATCGTATCTACTTAGTTAACTATCTTTTTCTGAACGACAGTTATTTATAATGATAAACTGCCTTGGTGTCGAAACGACACCTGCGGAAGTTTTATGTATATTTAGTTGTAGAATTTTTCCTAATTAACCAAGAACCACAAAACCTTTCCTGTATAATCACCATGAAAACAATTAAAAGTTACGAACAATTTTCTAATTTCCTGTAAAAATGTAGAAAGGAAAGCAAACTTAAGAGGTTCTAGTGTCCAATCAACACCGACGGACGTTTTAGAGTTAAAATTTACTCTATTACTAATATTTATTACTAATATTTACTCTCGGTCCTGTAAGGGTTAACTTGGATCGTAATTTTTTTATGTGTTTAAAATGTAATTAAATAATTTCTATTTCCTTCGCCTGGTCTACCAATTTTGACATTCGTGACAATCGTTTTATAAGCAATTGTATCTATTTTAATGCTGAACATAATTATTTAATATTATTTTCACTGCTTTACAAATATGTTCACTATTAAATCAGTTTTCTAGCCATTTTTATTTTTAGGATTCAGATTATACGGTCGGTTATTAATACAGATGAGTAACAAAAATTTCAAGCCCATTTAATAAAATATCTCGTTTACTAATGCTATTTTAACTACCAACAGTGTTGAGCATTATGAACAAACTAAATCAAACCACTGAAAAATAAAAAAAATTTATTTTTTGCTATTTTCCCCTTCCAAATTATTTAAAGTGTCTTATGTAGAATATTAGCCGTTACCTAGTCACTCCGATGGAAATTTCATGATTTTATATGGCAATGTACACTGTTTTTAAGTTATTGATATCTAAGACTTTATTTAAGAAGGGCATGGCATTCTAAAACTGTAGTCTGTTTACTCTTTATGACCTCGCAACACCTCTTGGGAATCGATTTCCAAAAAATCCATCCTTTACCCTTTATCTAACGACGGTACGTATAAGTACCACTCATTTTAAAATTACATAGAATAACCATTTTTACGAATACTCTGACGATACTTAGCAGAAATATTCTTTTAAATCCACTCATGTAATATATATGGCAGCACGGGTTCTATGATAAGTAGTTTAGCAGGGAAGGCGAATAGAGTTTTATAGCAGATCTTGCGTTTTCAGCTGACTTTTTGATCGGATTGCAAAGATTGCCCTTTTTGTTCCGAAAAAGTAGTTAATGTCAAAAGTATATTATTATTATTATTATTTTGTATCTTAATGAAGACCTTAGAAAAAGATTTGACTATTTATTTTAAGTGAACAGTGTATATAACTAATTTTAAAGTTAATTATCTTTAATTAATTAGCTCTAACGGATTAAACTTCCCAAAGTTGAGTATTTTGTTTATGTATATCCCTTAATTTTCTATGTAGTGATTAAAAGAAACAAAACATTGCTTGAAAAAAACTGAAGTAAATTATAATGCGGTAGATAAAGAGTTAAAGGATCTCTACTCAACAAAAGATGCATGCTTTCCAAATTTCAAGTCTACAAGGGCGTTTCAGACAAATAAAGGTAGCGTGATATTAGTTAATTAAAATGTTAAGTTTAATTACGTCACAGCTATTATTTACAGATTTACATTGAAGTCATTAACTTCGTTATTACATTATATTAGATTCCAATTCTGTTTAGTGAGAGGAGTTTTTACGTCCGTTCCCAGTGAAGTTTTCTCACTGCGTCTCTCTCTCTCTCAGCCCTCTCTAGGGTTCGGGGTGACAGAGGTCGGCGTCTTTAGCTTCCAGTTACATTCGGTCTTGGGCGGAGAGGGTTACTCGTGGTGTCAAAGGTTGCCGGGGGGATCCAAAATAAGCCCCGCAATATTTTTAAGGGTCCAGGTGTCAATGCACGTGTGATGACCATACTCCCAGCTGTGTGGCGGAAACGTTACAAGGGCAATAGTTAAAAAAAGATTTTTAAATCTATGCATCCCTTAACCTCTCTTGAGATTCGATTGCCGTAAAACTATTCACCAAAAAAGGCAGGTTTACCAAATTTCAAGTGTATGTAAATATAATAGTTAAAAAAAAGATGGGGGAGATTTTTTTCTTCTATAAGATCTGTGTAATTTCCAGTAACCCACTTTGCAAGTCAGTTTCCACATATCTGAACTAAGCGGATCTCGATTCAGCAAAATAAACGTTACTAAATTTCAAATCTTTAGGATTAACAGTTCAAAAACAGAATTTTTAAAATTATGCATCTCCACAACTTACCATTAAAATTTATTTCCGTAAAATCCAATCTTAGTAGTTCTCTAGGCAACAACAACAACAACAACAAAAAGCTTGCTTACCAAAAACTCAAAAAAACGGGTTTTTTTTTTTTAAATCTAAAATTCCCAATACCCCTGTAGAGAAGTTGATTTCCACAAAACTTGTCATTAGCGGATCATTACTCAACAAAAGAAATACGCTAGCCTAATTTAAAGTCTGTTAATCTGTTAAAAATGGAAATGTTTATTTAAACCACCTCCCCGACACTTCGCAACCCCCCTTCGGTTTGGCTAGTTTTGGCTGAAAAACCGGTTTTCGAAGCCAACATTTGTAATGGTTTAACAATTACATTGTTGCAACAATAGAGACAAATCTAAGCTGACGTCGAAAACTGATAATTTAATTAAATTAATTAACCAGTAATTAATGAATTAATATTTGAAAAAAAACTATATTCACATCAAGTGTAGTCTACTACAAGTTTAAGTGAGTGATTTTGGGGTTTATTGGCGCAAGAGCCGATTTCGGCTATACTGCGCCAAACATTTGTTTTAATATCTGTGGTCTAGACGGGAAGAGAAAGAAAGAATGAATTGAATGACAAGAAAGAGGGTCGAAAATAGAGAAGAATCACTAGGGTACCCCGGGTTCGTGAAGCCCGTGTTTACCAAAGACAGTAAACCCCGTGGGAAAAGGAAAAGATCACTAGGGCACCTCGGGATTGTGACACCCGTACTCACCTAAAGAAGGTGAGCCCCCTGAGGGGCACTACAAGTTTTAAAAAATTATTTGAACTTGATTGTGTGGATGAATAGAAAGTATTTTATTAACGCGACTGAACATTTGAACAAGATATAAACATATATACGTATATAAATATATAGAGAGAATGAGCTAATAGTAGGAATTGAAAAAGAAATGCTTACATTCTTGAAAAATGAGATCTAACGAAAAGGTTTAACTTGCCGAGCATCTATTGTGCTGAAAAGCTAATCGCGCAAATTCATGCAATAACAATTGCTTGGAATTCGCATGAGGCGATCCATCATAATCTGCATCGTAGATGTAAAATTTTCTAATGACCTTCACTGTAAAAAAATAATCATATATATAATTATATCATCCCACATTATTTTTAATGCTTTATTGTTGTAAAGTCTTTTTTTGACAAAGGTGGTTCGTTAAGCAAAAATAAAGGAAAAAAAGGCGTTGTGTTCTAACTGCTCCAAAAATGCTTTCTGATGTCAGTGTTGCGTTTTATGAAAGATTTTACTGATGTTATGGCTTCTGAAAGGATAACTCAAAGGAGCAAGGTTATTCTATATTTTTCTCCACCTATAAATTCTTGTATGATTGATACCTAAGAATTTCGCATCCCATTTGCCTGCACTGCCTGAAGCAAATTGTTAATTGCGCATAAATTATTTTCTTGACAACTTTCAAGGCCCTAAAACTAAAGTGCTTTCAAACTTCGGTGCTGGAAGTCCTTATTTAGTATTGTCTACTTCGCGTAATGAGAAGACGAATACTTTAATGATTTCGTTCATTTGGATGGAACTATTATATTTCGTAATAATGGAATGATTGTGCTCGAAGTAAAATTTACATATTATGAGAATTAAATGCTTTTTTTACAGCAAGCATTATAAAAGTTTAGCTACTTTCCATTTTGCACAGTTGACATTTTTAAGCAGTATAATCATTAACACAAATTTCCACATAACAAGTAATATAAAAAATATTAAAGTCAATTACTGCTTAAGTCCACAAGGAATAATTTTATTTTAGATACTTTTTATTAAATAATTACAATTATTATAAATATGTATATACATATGATTTAATCACAATATTAAGTAGCAAAATAGAAAGCGATTTTCCTTTCCATATATGGTGAAGGACTATTATTTTTGTTTAGTTACTATTTATTCAATCATAAATCACATTCTCAGAAATTAGGCCACCCTAAGTAGGATTCGAACCCACGACCTTTGGATTAGAAGCTCAACGCGCTATCCATTGCACTACAGGGACATACAACGAGTGGGTTTCCTTTTTATTTATGATTCTGGACTTATTTTTGTTTGGACTATTTATTCATTATTTAAATGAAATTAATGAATTAATATTTGAAAAAACTCTATTAACATCAAATGCCATCCACTACAAGTTTAAGAAAATGATTTTGAACTTGAGTGGACGAATAAAAAGTATTTTATTAACGACTGAAAATTTGAACAAGATAATATATATAGTCAAAATTTCTCTACGAGAGAGAGACGAATAAACAATCAAAACTGAAAAAAATTGAAATTGCAAGATAAACAGACAATAGATTTTAAAAGAATATACGAAAAATTAAAATAATAGAGTTAAATATTAAAAAAAATATAAAAGTATGGATGCTACAGTATTATAAAGATTGCTGACTTAGGACAGATTATATATAAAATAATTTATATAAAAGTGGGGTTGAACATGTTTTGTGGCCAGCCAACCTTCCCCCTTTCTGTTAATAATACTGAGCAAAAAGCTATTGAAAATAATGGATAGAAAATCTAAATCCATTATGAGAAAAAGGTAACTTACCTAAAAATTGCATTCAAAAATTAAGAGCCCGCGCTAAATCTGAGTACAATAAACAATTTATTGCCAGATTTTGAACCCAAACACAAATTCAAAGCATAGGAATGGCTGAATAGTAGCACATAGCAAAAGTATGAAAAGAATAGAAATAATGTATATATGGGAAGTGTATGAACTAATAGTAGGAATTGAAAAATATTGTAAGATTGCAGTGTTATTGTATTAACTTTGGGATATCAAGTAGAACATATTTACTATCCCGCGAAAGAAATTCTCAATTTCTCAAATTCCCGTGTATTTTCAAGATTCAATTTTTCAGATGTAATGGCATGTGTTTAAAAAGAAAAATATTAATGATCTTATTTTCCTACACATCTTGTAAAGAAAAATTCAAATTATAATAAAATCTCCATCACTTGGTTTAATTGAGGTTTTAAATGTCAGAAAAATATTAATGAAAGTCGGGTTTAAACAAAATATTCCATAAAATGTAATTCCTCCCCCAATAAGACGGATATTTTTTTCCTGAATTTCAAAACTTACTTGTATGGAGAAGATATTCTCTGGTATCAAAAATGAAGCGAAAAAAAATTATGTTATGAACTGAAGGGGATTGAAGTAAAGGTATATATATATCAAAATAATGTTAAGCTTTTCCGCAATAATTGCTTGGAATACAACTATCCAAGTAACTTCATTTTTAAATATATGTCTAAATTATCTCTCTAATTCTCCTTTTCAAAGTTTAAGTATTATTCTTTGTTTTTTTTCTCCTTCTGTTTTTTATTATTTCAATTTGTTTTAGTTTGCTTTGTTTAATTACAAAAAAAACTATCCAGTGGCGCCACTAATTTTTGCATCTGGCTTTATCAACTTAACACGTCATTTTTAACGATCATTTAGCGTATTGTTCTCGTACGTACAGTTTTTCCCGCTCTCCGGTTATTCGCATTTTTTCATGTAAGTTTTTGCTTCATTATTCCTTTTCAAAATTATTTTTATTTGTATTTTGTTAGGATTCATTTCCTTTCATATTTTCTGTTATTTTTATTTTATTTTTCTTTTGGTTGCAAATTACACGTGGTTGGTTTTAGGCCTAACTTTTCAATATTGGTATGTTTTCCTGCTATGTATAAAATTTCTGCTGAACAGGGGAAGGTAGGATCCATAAAATATATTTAACCCTAATTTTGCTGGTCCTAATTCAGCAACAACTTTAGAAATCATAACAGGTCTTCATTTTAGTCTATTGACTCTTTTGGCTTCTTACATTTTAAAGTTCTAATTCTGTTCCATGTTATACATACGCTTAGTTAATTCTTCTATAATAGACTCTTCCATTATTTTTAAAGTGTGTTTCTTTAAATCTGGTTTGAATCTTCTAGCTTTGTTAGTGATATTATTTTGTATTATCAATTTTATTATGCCATGTATTTCTTTCATTTTATGTTACTATATATATATATATAT
>BMAO01009887.1:0-12756 GCA_019973975.1 Trichonephila clavata | reverse complement strand
TAAGGATATAATTCCACTGACATAAAGACCCTAGATTTAAGGGGGGAAATTATTTTACGAATGTTTTTTTAAATAAACTTATCAGTCAACTGAAACTATTCTAAGTTTCTGCAAACTTTATTTCATTAAATTATCTAGATATTTTTGTTTTATTTGTACAATTACATGAAAATAAGAATAGGGGTTTTACTGTTATTTTACTTATTTTGACATTAACCCAATATACAAAAATATATTTTATGAATTAATTGTCCAGAAGATTGTCCAGTAAGAATTGTAACGAGTAGGTTTGAAAAAAAAATTAATTTCAGAAAATTTGGTGATTTTTTTGGAGATATTTTTCGCTTTAAAATGAATAATATCAATAAAAAACGTTAATCTACTTTTGGTAGATGAGAGAATGGTGTTTTATGGAATTAGATAATATGAAATAACGAGATTTTGACTCCTTTTTTAGCTGCTAAAGCAAGAGGAAACCCTGAAATTTTGAAGAAAGGCTCCCATAATGTATTTAAATAATAGTTGACAAACATTGTTGCCTTACGACTCGCTGCAGAACAAAGTGTATTTTGCAATTTTCAAAGATTTTTTCAGATAATGTGTTTCAGACAGTTTTTACCTACTAGTATACATATAATTTGAACATTGAAATCACAACATAATATACACTTAAAAGTCGTAGTTTGTAATAATGTGGTTTCTATTTTAGCTGTCCGCATTTTGTCCTTCCACTTAAGGGTACTCATTGTACAGAAGGACAATGTCATAGATTTATCATTTGACTTTGTAGATTTTAAGCTTAATATGAAATTGCTGTGGATATCTATCATAAAAACATTCATAAAATATGATTTGGATCAGTTTTACTCATCTCCTGGAATTATTTACTTAATATTTTTCAAAATTGTGTGATGTTTCGCAACTTGATAACTACTGCCATTGTTTCCGACAAGTAAATATGATTTACATACACTCTGAAGCTGTTTTTTCAATATATCTTTCTAAAAAAGGAGTATTTTAAAATAATTTGTTTCTTCCTGCTTCTGAAATTTTAGTTCTGCATTTCTAATTATTTATTTATAAACATTGATAGTATCCAAAATCATTAACTTTCCTATCTATCACAAAACTTAAGCTGCACTACTTTAGTATAAATAGAATATAAAACAGACTAGTAGTTAAGGTGCTTAGAAAATATTTTGTGAAATTGCTTAGAGAGTAGGGAAGAAACATTTGTTTTCATGTGCATAAAATGTAAATAGAATATTCAACGTCTAGACACATTAAATTTTGTGAGCTAGAATGGATAATATTGCAGTAAAAGTTAATAGTATTTTGGAAAAAAATAGCATATCTTAGAGTGCCTTGTTTTTACAGTAGCTGATAATAAAAAAATGGGTTATTAGAGATTTGATGTTTATTCATTTGTGAACTTAGTTATGTCTTTAGTTAGTTAGTCTTTTTAATCATTTTTTGAACAATCAAAAACGCACTACATCAGATAAATATCTGCAAGCTCTGAATTAATGTGTGCCACTGAAAGACTCTATCAACTTTTGAACATAATGTTCTCTATCCTCTAAGTTTGAAATTTACCTTTATATACGAGGGAAAGTAAAAAAAAGGAGACTTTTGCAATTTTCTTGACAAGGTTTGGCAACGCCAAAAGTGCCCAGCTCTGATTAAGAAGTAGCCGGAAACATTTCTATACTACGTGTCACTTTCTCTTTAACCATTGGAGTGTTGAAAATCGTTCATCATATCAGCTTCATTTTCGACATACACGAAGGAGGAAATAAGGACAGTATTAAAGAAAATTGTTATTCAATATAATGTAAACTCTCTTATATTGCCCAACAATTTACTCATTCTACCAATAATTCTTGGTAATTATTAGTGCATTGAATTGAAATTCAACATTTGTGAATTTTACATATGCAAGAAAATGTTCCTTTATTCCCTTTAGCTTAGCGATTAATGGGAATTTGTTATAAGTAAATGAATTTAAGCACAAATACAATCCTCTGATCCACATATTAAGTTAATTACTTTTGAAGAAAATGTACCTAAAGTAAATCCATTTAGAGTAAAACAAATAGCATTATGCCCAAGGTTTAACAAAAATACTGAACACGAAGAGGATTTTAACTGCGAGTAATTAAGTTTTAAGGCAGGGAATTTTACGAGAAAGATGATATACCAATATAAAAAGATCAAATCTGTCTCAAAGTATCCTAATCAGCTAATTGTCTATACTACAAAGGAACTTCTTTGCAATTACATACTATTTAAATATGTGGAAAATGATAGAAATGGAAAATCTTAAGAATGGGGAACTAATTACTTAACTCAGGAACAACAAATTAAAGGTTCAAGACTCCAATGTCTCAGTGAACCCAATCAGAAAGTACAAAAAAGCTGGCTGCATGGCTGGTATTTTGTAATGCAGATAATGTCTTCCAGACATACCCATTATTTAATCTTAGTTTTTAAAATCAATGCCAACAAATGTTTTGAATTATTATTAGAAAATATAGAGTAATGCATTATTTTTTAAAACAAATATGTATTTTGCTTCTTTAATGGTTGTGTATGATAGCCTCAAGTTTCTACACATCAGTAACATTGAAGAATAATTAATATTTCTTAATTTCGATATGAGTTAAACTGGAAGTGGTCGCTCGGGACACAGTCACCCCATATTCACAAAATCTTTAATTTTAGTGAAATGATTAAATACCCATGTATGTGTACCCCCATGACCTTTTCAGTAACCTACTATATGACAGCCTTCTTGGGAACTAAAATGTATTTGTCACATATCTACCTCTTTTTTGGAAACGGCAAATTTTTACAATCCAAGGTGAGTGAGTTTCTCACTTGACCACTTTGGTTCCAAAATATATTCTACGAACAAGAATTTTTTGGAACAAAAATACATTAATAGTCATTCTTATCATATTAAACAAAAAATTTAGACTCTAGCAATTACAATATTCATTATGGTAATAAAAGTTACATTAATAGTAATAATTTACATGTAAATAAGGACAAATTATCCTCAAGCAAATATATAAACAATATATCTAATATTAGTACTAAATTGAGATTCAACAAATGTAATGATAGTAGATGTAAGACTTGCACTATGCTGGACAATGACCAATATGGCTGTGAATCTAAATTTAACCTATGTAAAACTTTTAATTGTATTTACCTATTAAATTGTAAAATCTGTAGGTATAAATATATTGGGCAGACCTCAAATACTATTAATATTAGGATTCATCAACATAGACATGATGTTAAAAACTTCAGTTATACCAACAATTCTAATAAAATTGTGCTCAGACACTTTCAAATGCATGTATTTAATAATGTCGAATTGTCGATTATTAAAATTGTACCAAATACTAAGCACAGATTATGGTGGGAAAATCATTTTATCAAGAAGTTTTAATACAATATATCCATATGGTCTTAATGTTTTATACAATGCTAAAAACACACTCCAAATTATGTTACAGAGCAATAACAAAGAATTTTTTTATACTGCTTCCAATTCAGTTAAGAATTTTAAAAGAAACTCAAGAAGCAATAGAACTAAAAGGGAAAACAGAGATAAGAATTCTTTAATTGATAATATTAAAGCTATTATAAATGATTTTGAATTAAACTTTAGTATCAAGCAGATCAAATACTTCATGTTTGGTCTTAATAAAAAGGAAATTGTACTGTTGGATGAAATTTTAAATAATGAGTGCTTTAAGGTGTGTCATGCAGTTCACATCATAAAAGACATTAATAATTTTTTTACTTAATAAATTCAATATAAATGTCAATAAATTTAATAAACCTACTACAGAATACTGCACTTTATTATTCATGAATAATACATTTGATAAAGTAAATTTTTCTAGTGTATTTAATAGACATTTGTCACTTTTTCCTCTTAGGAATGTAATAGTTAAAAAAGCTTTTAAATATAATAAAACGATGGGCAGATTTATCTTTAATTACAATAATAGCTCACCTTCTCTTGACATAGATGACTGTAAATGTAAGAACTATCATGAATTTATTGATAGCTATCACAAACATGTAGTAACAGGCAATTTAAATATAATCAAGGATGGAATTTTAAAAGATATCATGAGTAAAGGCACTAGTTTTAGATTAACAATTTCTAACAACAATAATACTGTTAAAAATCAAATTAATAATGATATAAATAATTTCATTACTAAATCTGCATTTAAATATGGTTTGCCTTTAGAGGCATTTGATGAATTTAAGTACAATATTTTAAAAGACCTGATGAAATTTAACTATTGCTCTAAACCAGTACTCACTTATAAAGATGTAAAACAGAAAATTTATGATTTACAAAAGAATTTTATCATTGTTTACATAGATAAGGTGCCTGGTAATTATGCTATTATCTGTAAGTATTTTTATAATACAATGATTAATGAACATTTTTTAAACAATAAATCTTTCAATAGATTGGAATTGTCAGATAAAGAAATTACTAATCGAATCACTGCTATATAAAAGAAATTGAATGTTTCCATTCATAAGATTAAGTTTCCATATATATTTTTAACACCTAAATTTCATAAAAATCCTGTTAAATTTAGAACAGTAACAAATGGTTTTAAAACTTATATCACTGGTGCAGGTAAAATGCTGCACAATATTTTGCAAGAATTCATCAATAAGCAATGTAATAAAGCTATAATTAAAAATAGTAAAGAAATTATAGATTTTTTTAAAGATAAAAATACTTATTCAGTTCATAGTTATGACTTTGAAGATCTTTTTAACTCTATTGATATCAATGATGTAATTAGGGTAATTTTAGATAATCATAGAAATTATAACCTTAATATTAATTTACAAAAATTTAGTACTCTAATAAATTTTGTCCTAAAAGAAAACTACATTAATTTTAATGGTTCTCTGTACAAACAAACCAAAGGTTTGCCTCAAGGTGGCCCTGCTAGCAATAGTTTGGCTAATTTATATTTACACTTTTACGAAAATAATTATATTATTAATAATGATTACATTTTTAGATACATAGATGACCTAATTATTTTTGGTAAAAATAATAATTATAATCCCAATATCAATTTTTATCCGGGATATTTAAAGCTACTTAAAATTAATAATAATCTTGTTAAAACTAATTACTTGGATGTATCATTATATATTAAGGACTATAAATTACATAGCAATATTTATGATAAAAGAGATGATTTTAATTTTAACATTCTTAAAGTTCCTTCCTGGAATTCAAACTTATCTATTTCAGTCAATCGAAATATTATTTTGAATTATATTTATCGTAACAAGGTATTAGTTAGTGATAAATCTGATATATATTTAAATATTAATAACTTTATTAAACATTGTATAGAACACAGTTACCCTCTTAAATTTATAAAAAGTTATATAACAGTTAAATAAAAAAAAAAGTTTTTTCAGTTGTACAGTTTATAGATAGAAGGCGCCTCTAGCTAAGTAATTTTGTAATAATATATTTTATTAAAAATTAATCGTTTATGTCTGGATGGTATTTTTTATTTTCTATAAATTTTTAAAATAAAATATAGAAATTTTAAAAGTATATATATATATATATATATATATATATATAATATAGTAATATTGCTACTTTATCAATACATAATAATTATATGCGTTACTGTTATTGTCCATAAGAGGCAAATATGTATTCACATGGTAAGTCTATTAGTTTGGCTTTGATTTTAAATATTTTAGTAATTATTAAAGGCTATAACATTACAGTATTACATTAATAGATTATGGTTTTATCTATAATATAGTTAAACTTCTCTAGAAATTTATTGCTTTCCCTATGGCCCAGAATACTGGCAAATTCAAGTGAAGGTTGACTGGCCAGAAAACTTTGTTTAAACCTGCATTCCTAGTTCCTAAGGCTGGGAGTTTGCTCTTAGTATTTCTGTGGCTAAATCTTTTCTATTATGTCGATAGTTATCTTAGGTATATAACTATTTTTAGTATAATCGTTTTGGTTTAGCGAAACGTTTATATACGTCGGTGGTACTGAAAATTTTAAATCGTATTGTAACTTTAGCGTCGATGTATAGTATTATTGAATTAAATACATTGTTATTGTACGATAGGGGGCGCGATGAAAATTATGATTGAATATTGGGTCGCAAACTGTAAAAGTTTGAGAATCACTGATTTACACACTTCTGCATTATGTAATGCAATCTCTGGTAAGAGATCTAGAGCAGGGTTTTCGGAGAGCTCTTCTGGAGATTTACCTTTTCTTCCTGATCCAATTTCACTTAGGTAAAATAGGTCTCCTTTCAGCAAGATTTAACTTTGGGTTATTTTTTTAAACAAAAAAGACGCACTCTCTTCTAGATATTCTCTTTTTTTTTGTTCTGAACCTCTTCAACTGAAGTAAAATATGTTCCCTCAAAACAAGATTTAACTGTTAAAAATTAAAAAAGTGGCATGGAGCCAAATCAGACGAATAAGGGAGAAGTTCCATCACTACAATCTTTTGTCGGTCAGAAACTGCTTGACAGATAGGTTCGTGTGAGCAGGTGCGTTGTCCTGGTGCTACAGCCACCCATCACACATGGCCTTTTCCCCCCTAATTTTTTCATAAAGTCTTTTTAGTACTTCAATGCAGTAGTGCTGATTAACAGCCTACAGTGTGAACAGTGGGGACCCACTCAATTGTTAACATTCTATTAATATCGGGAAAAAACAATGAACATTGTCTTGAATTTTGATTTTGAGATGCGTGAGTTTTTGTGTCTTAGACATATCGAATGGTGTCTAATGGACTGGCGTCATAGGTAAAAATTCCATGTCTCATAACATGTTATAAGAGATTTTAACAAATCTGACTCGTTTGTAGCTCATTCTTACATGTCCATATACACGGCTTTACGACATTGTTTCGGTCATCGGACAAAACTTTTGGAACAACCTTCGAGCAAATTCTCCTCATTGCATCAGATAAACTCATCACATAACATCAGACAGCTTTGATAGCCAAGTTAACAAACTCCAATACTGCAAAAACACTTAATCTATCACCCCGGATCACATCACGATCTTTGGCAATGTTTTGGTCTGTAATGGCTGACCTTGGGTGCCCAGCACATTCATCATCTTCCACACAGTTCCTGTCCCTGCAGACTCTTTATCCCATTGAAACAAACATGCACGAGACAAGGTTTTAATTCTGTAAGCCTCGTTTAACATTTGGAATTACTCCGTGGCTAATGTCTTAAGTTTTAGGAGAAACTTGACGTTAATTCACTGTTCGGTTTTTACGTTAGAAATTTTTCCAGCAGAATGAAGTTGTACGTGTTCACTCAATGTCGCATGACTCCTGAAAGGCGTGATCGGTTACGGCGAAACTCAGATAGAGGAGGTCTGTGGGATGTGGAACCAATAAATTGTTGTCAACTCCACACTTTTCTAACAGAACACTGAGTCTCGTTTTTTTATGTCACAAATTATATATATATATATATATATATATATCCCTCTGTACTTCACTAAGGAGGGTACGGCAAAGACGCCGCTTAACGCGCTGATTGGTCAAATGAAACAGCGTTCGCCTCCCCGACTTCCTGTTACGCATTTTCGTCCCTTTTCACGAAAGCACTCTAACAAATATCTAGCAACCAAGAGTAAAGATGTTACACATCAAAAAGTCAGAATTAAATTTAATAAGCCATAAACGCAGGTAAAGATAGGAAATTTCTCTCCGAAATAAAAACAATCAAACATCTATATTGAGTTATAAGAACTTAGAACATAAAACTATTTTCCGAACTCAAATGAAAATTCTGAAGTCCATAACGTATTTAAAGTTTCCTCACCATTCAGTTGGAATAATAATTCTTAATTCACAAATCTGTGTAGTATTAAAATTCTACAGGTACAAAAAATTCTGATGCTTTTCTGGAAAGATAATTTGTTACTCCATAACTCATTGCCAACGAGTATACACATTTGATAAATATTCCTCATTTTATTTTACTGACAGATGTGTATGTATATTCGCAAACAAATGAAAATTTCAAAATGGGAAACTAATTAAACAACCGATGAACATTTGTTGAAAAGATTAAGGAATCCGATATCTTATATGATTCTAGAGAAGAATCTAACAAATAGATGGCAGAATAGTTGTATATTGTGACGAGCAAATGTTTCACCGATTTAGCAACTTGTTAATTTAGTTTTTCTTTTTGATTTAAATCATAAAGGGATGTTTCGAATTAAGTCTTAAGAGTGAATGCTTGTCCTCTTGGCGAAGCATGAACTTAGTTTTTTTGTTTGTTTGTTGTTGATGGGTGTTGGTAATGTACATCACATTTGTTGCTTTATCGAAATAGATGACTATTCTTGTTTCACATGAAATCTTAGTTAAAAAAATTTAAAATGTCATTCAAATAAAGGTATTCAATATAAATGAGCAGGAAAAAAAACCGGTAATATAAAAAAAATCAATTCCTACATAGATCAATAAAAAAAAATTTATTAATTTTTATTAAATAGTTACAATTAATATAATAATGCATATATATATGACAGAATCACAAAATTAAGTGATAATTGATTTTTATCAATTATCATTAAAGTATCGTATTGTCATCTAAAACAATCGTGTCTAAAAAAATTTCAGTTCAACTGAATGATTTGAATCTTTAAAAGTTTTGACCCAAGTCGTTAAAAATTAAGCCAACATACATTGCTGAATCTGTAATTCTTCAAATAATTAATTTCATTCAATTAATTTTAATTAATTATGATTGAATTATCATATTGTTACCAAACAATAGTGTATAGAATATTTCAGCTTTTAAAATGAGCGTTTTAAAATGTGCGTAAAAAAAACCCCTTTTCGAGAAAAGTCGCCTAAATTGTCGATATGCCGCAAAAAAGGATGCCGACGTGGCTGTATTTATAATTCGTTGAATAATTAGTTTTAATCAATTAATTTTTATTAATTATAGTTAAATTGCTGTATTGCCCTCCAAAATAATCGTGTATATAAAACTTCAGCGGTATTGAGTGCTTTAAAATGTATTGTATTAACGATTAAAAATTTGAACAAGATAATATATAAATATATAGAGAGTGTGAACTAATAGTAGGAATTGGAAAAAAAAAGATAAATTCCATGCACTTACTTCACTCTTTTTTTTAAGGCACTTTAAATGGAACTGAAAATATTGAACAGTTTTTACAATATTCTCATTTTAATACAATTAACCTCGAATTTAAATTATATTTTGAATGCAAGATCTGTTAAGAGTTTTTATAACACATTACAAGAGCAAGTCTTAGTGTTGTTGATTGAGCTGAGAAAATTGGACAAATAATGTTTAACACATTTCCTTAAGGAATGTTATAAATATTCCATACTAGATGTGTAATCTTATTTTCCCGTTACATATGATTTGGAATGATGTGCCATTGTGAAAGTATCTTATATATATATATATATATATATATATTAAAATTTACTGTTCCAGAATGAGAGAAAAAAGAAATAGTCTAATTTTAACCCATTAACGCCCAAATTATTTTAAAATAGAAATTTTTGAAAAATATTTTTAAATTACATTTTATATATCATAAATAGAGTCATTATGAAGTTGTATCCATTTCCCGTAATTAGCAGCTGATATAATAGGTGATCTATAAATAGATCGCTGGGCTCTTATGGTAATAAAAGTCCAAGTAACTTTCCTGTGGTTTTATATTTAAAAATTACAAATTTAGGGGTGGGGGGAATGTGTAACTTTTGTGAATTTAAAAACAGCTAATGAGATTTAAAGGATAAAATATACTTTTACTGATTTAAACTTACTTAGTTACAATTTATACAGCCAATTTGTGAAAGTTAAGTGTGATATAATGGAATACATTTGACAAAGAGTTACATTACATTTTGTACAAAATGTAAGAGGTCTCTACTCTTACATTTTTGAAACTGCCATCTTCTTTGGTTTTGTCTTTTTCCTATAACTGGCATTTTCTTTGGTTTTGTCTTTTTCCTATAACATGTGGCCGCGGGAGCCAAGTGGTCTAGGCATCGGATCATAGCTAGAGTGTCATGAGTTCGATCCTAGTACCACTAAAGACCCACCGAGTAGGGGCAGGATGCACGTTAAATCTGTCGAGAGCTCAAGCTTCCTACCGTTGGTGTAGTGTGGTAGTTAGAAGAGGAAGGTGCGACCTCAGGTGTCGTCCGCGTCACTTGACCATGGTTCAAAATTACGCGGACCGTCGCCAAAAGCCCTCGTGTTGCTAAGCAGTGCGACGTTAATGTTCACTCACTCATTCCTAT
The DNA here is from genome assembly GCA_019973975.1 of Trichonephila clavata. Lineage (NCBI taxonomy): Eukaryota > Metazoa > Arthropoda > Arachnida > Araneae > Nephilidae > Trichonephila > Trichonephila clavata. Next base: position 2,372 of record BMAO01009887.1, on the reverse strand, counting down.
AACATGGTCTTTTTTTATCTAAACGCACAGAGTCTATTACGTTTGATCTTGATGACATCATCTGAGGTCTTCCAAAGCCTTTCTTAGAATTTGTTCCCCGTTTGAGGTATACTTTTTATATTTCTTCCATGGGTACACAAATTTCTACATTACTTGACAGATCTTTTACCGATGGAGTAGTCATTTCAACATCATCAAAATACTCTTCGTCAGTTAACTAATCCACATCAGGCGGTAAACCAATTATATCAGACTGTATTTCCTTAGAAAACATATATTCTAACGCTTCTTCGGCGGAATGAAACACTTTACCCGAGACATTCTGGAAGAAATGAAACGGGGAAAAAAATTATATTAGTTACCACTAACGCCCAGCGATCTATTTATAGATCAGCATGTTTAAACTTTCATTTTAATAATAAAAACAGTTATTTCTCTAATATAAATAAGCCAGAATAGATAAAGAGGTATTGAAAATGTAAAACTCATAAAAAATTATAACTTACTTTTAATTTTTTTCCCTGCTGGATACAAAATCGTAAGCCATACTTTGAAGCTTCAAAATGGCGAAAATCAGATGCTAGCTGCTGAACTGCTGTGGGACAGAATGCTTCAAATTTCGTTTGGGGGTATGGCCACATGTGTAATGAAACCAGCCAATGACAATACGAAGTCATTAAAATATATCGTTTTCACTGGGAACTCTGAATGGGAGGTGATCTATAAATAGATCACTGGGCGGTAACGGGTTAAGGAAACCAGGACATGCTCGAAAGGTGTAAACTGCCAAAATTAAGACTCTTTGCTTATGAGACATATATCTTTTAAAATTTCCATTAGAGCTTAGATATTTTACGTTCTTAATAAAGATAATTTAATTATTCCGTAGAACTACAAAAATAACTTTTTAGTTCAAAAGTGTTTTTTTCCTACTTAATTTAAGTAATACATACTTTTTTAATGCTCATAATATATACTTATGTTTAGGTTCCATTTTATTAAAAAGTATCTGTTTTTCATGCAAAATATTTTTATACATATATGCTGTTGTTGTTGTTGACGTGTCCTTCGCGCAGGGAAGGAATGATTGTTGTCATTGTCTGACAATACACAAAAGACAGTGAACCTATTTTTTTTAGTGAAAATATAGTATAGTTTCTTTAAAAAAATGATAAAACTTTGAAATTTGGAAAATTTCTATTTTTCTGCTTTTTTAATGCATAAAACCATTTTTAAAAAATTAGACACTATTTTAATAGAAAAAAAAACTTATGTTCACTATACGCATAGGCATCTTGTATAGAAGTATAAGCAATTTGAAATCTTATTGTGCAATAGTTTTTTTTTTAAGAAAACGTACCTAAATGCAAAAAAAATATGCTTTTTAGAGAGAAAAAGCGAAAAAAACTTTAAAAAAATAATGTTTTCACATATTATACACTTGATTAGTACTTGCTTGTCTATTTTTATGTACCTAATAATAATACTTAATCATTTTCTACGGTTACAAAAAGTAATGTTAAATTCATGAAATATTTTCCCTCTGCTTTAGTTAATATGGACACAATTTTCGAGATACATATTTTTATGCAGGCACCACTTCTTACAAAAATATTTCTTGAATAGACAAAAAATTGTACACATACATATAAAGCAAAATATCAAACGTAATGAACCAGTTTTTTAATGAATTAATTGCAGAATTTCTTTGAAATAATCATAAAACCTTAAAATTCTGAGAATCATAATTTTCGAGATCTTGTAATACATATTATGCCACGGAATAGCGGGGTTATTCATTCAAATGAAAGAAAAAAATTCAAAAGTTTATATAGATCAAACACAGGGGAAACTACCCATATTTAAAATAGGTCAAAAGGGGCGTGGTCATGTGTTTATAATTTTATTTTTCATATTTTAGGGCTATTTTATCAACAAATAAATACGTATTACACATCTTTAGGTTCACAAAAATATGCACTATTTTTTAAGAACTAAAATTGAAAAATCGATTTTTTTGAAAGTAAGCCCCTGGTTTTCTTAACGAAAAATGGTTTTTAGTGTAATACCACTCCGAAAAATGTCTCTCAATTTTTATAAATCAAACTTGAGTATATTTTAATTTTTAATAGAGCATATAATTTTTGTAGAAAAAAATGAGAATATCTGTAAAAATAATTTAAAGACAATTTTATAATCTTGTTTATTTTAAGAAAATTTACTAAATTGAAATCATGTTAATTTTTTGAAGGATTTGACTTTAATTTTTGAAATAATATATGTGTTTGACAAATAAATGTATTAATTAATTAAAACAATAAAATATTTCGTAGTAGCGCTATTTAATTATTTCTTACCTTGTTTTTATTGTA
>BMAO01009886.1:0-59256 GCA_019973975.1 Trichonephila clavata | reverse complement strand
TCTGCAGATTGATTCATTAATGGAACTATCGTCCGGATTTTCCAAATACTTCATGATGTGCCCTAGCTCCGGGTCATTTCTCTGTTCCTCTCTCAACTGTTCTCTAGACGATAATACTAACGATCTAATCACCGCACAAGACACCTTTGGTTCTTCATTACTTTCTAACGGGTTTCTAGACAACATATCAGCCACTAAATTTTGCGTACCTGGGCGATGTTCCCATTCTACATTAAAATTTGCCAACTTAAGCGTCCACCTTATCATTCTAGACGACAAATTCTTTCCATTCGTTAATTTGGTAAGTGCAGCATGGTCTGTTATCACTTTAACCGGCAAGGATCCGAAATACGTGCGATATTTATTTAATGCCCATATGACAGCTAAACATTCACGTTCCGTCACACTATAATTCCTTTCTGCTCGGTTTAAAGTTCTCGAGGCAAACGCCATAGGCCTATTATTCTGTGTCAATACTGCTCCTACCCCCACGGAGCTCGCATCCGTATAGAGTTCAAAAGGCTGGGAAAAATCTGGTAATTGTAACACTGGAGCTTCGGTCAGTGCTTTCTTAATACGATCAAGGCTTCCTGCGCTGATTCCGACCAACGGAACTAGAGTTTTTTCGTTTTAAATTATATAAGGGTTCACCACATGTCTGCGTAGTTTTTAATAAACTTTTGATACCCACCCGTCATTCCTAAAAATTTTGCTATTTGTTTTGCAGTTTTCGGAGGTTTATTTCAATAATGCTTTACCTTCTCCTCATCTGTTTTAACTCCTTCTTTATTAATAACTAAGCCAAATAACGTAATTGTTCCCTCGCGAAATGACATTTCTCGCGATCAACGTTAAACCAGCCTTCTGCAACAATCTGAATACTTCCCGTAAGTGTTCTACATGGCTTTCAAAGATGGAGACGAAATAATCACGTCATCCATATAACAATGGGCAAAACGCCCGAGGACTGGCTTGAGGATCATCTCTATGGCCCTTGAAAATTTGGAGCTGACCCCGAAAGGCCAAATGGCATGCGAGTAAATACAAAAGTACCATTTTTTGTAACAAACGCCGTCTTATGAATATCTTTGGGGTCTACTGCCATTGAAAGTATCCGCTGCATAAATCAAATTATGACATAATTTCGGTGTGTAGAATATTAGCGATCAAATCATCAATTATTGGTAGCGGATATCGCGGATATCTCGTGATCGCATTTAACTTCCTATAATCTATTGCAAACCTATAAGCTTCTGGGTCATCTAACGGCAACCCGTTTTTCTTCCGACATAAAAAACTGGAGACGCGTAGGGCGATGTTGTTGGAACTATTGTTCCATCACGTAACATTTTCTGAAATGGTAGTCGATTATACCCTGTTTGACCCTGTTATAGCGATAAGGTCTCGAAAAAACAGGAGGACTATCACCCGTGTCAATTTCATGACAAAATACATGTGTCAGACCAGGCTTAAGCGAAAACAACCCATGAAATTCCTTAAACAAAATCTGCAATTCCTGTTTTTGTTTTGAATTTAACTTAGTGTTAGATAAATCTATTTGAACCGGTTCGTCCGAAATTGCCACTTTTTCCGTTTGCGAATCCGGAATGATTAACGATTTTGACAGGAAGTCCAAACTAAACTTTGCATGTGACATAAAATCAATACCTAGGATGCATGGATATTGCATCTCAGCAATCACATGAAATTTCCACAACTTCGAAAATTCTCTTATTTTAATTCTTAACTCAACTGTGCCTAAATTTCTGCATTGTGACCCTTGAGCTGTAACTACTTCAGCTAACGATTTTTTAATAGGACAGAAAGAAAAATATGACCGGGTACGTTTTTTCTGAAATAAAGGACTTTTCCGCACCTGTATCCCAGAGCGCTTTTAGAAATGTATCATGCAAAAGAATCGGTACATACGGAAGTTCAACTGGTGATAATCGCAATGAATTAATTTTAATTCTAATAGGAGGATTTGACTTAACTAGCGATCGTTTACCTCCCGCAACACGATCGCTTAGAAGTTTAAATTGGCATTTCTTTGCCTTTCGCTGTTGCAATCAACACGCCTCCTATTCTGCTTTGCTGAATCATCATTAGGACCCTTCCTAACCACCATTCTACGGTTCTGATACCGGTCTGTTCTCTGATTTGGCTGATTTTAGCGATTTCCTCCCTCGAATCCCTGATTTTGATAATTACGACGAGAAAAATTATTTGCACCCCTGCCTAGTCCTCTTTGATCATTTTGACTGTTTCCGACTCCAGTATCTCTCCAATTTCTATTATTCCTTCTTTCCTCAGGATTCCTACTCGCATCCCCAACTTCGTCTAGCAAAATTATTACTGGGAACCCTGGTTTTCCCTGCAGCTATGACGTTCCTCATACCGGTCTATTAACTCTATCAATTGAGCTTTCGTTGGGGGGTTTCGAACTTCTAAATAATCCATTATTTGGGGTTCTAGTCGCATTAATATGTGATCAATCAATTTTAACTCATCATAATTCAAATCCAAAGTTTTATGAATTTTTAACAGCTGAAAAATAAAGTCTGACGGGGCTTGACCTCTCCGTTGTTTTGATGAAAAAAACTGAGCTTCTAGCTCTGATTTATTCCGTATTACCGGAAAACTATCTGACAATTTCTTTTTAAGTGTTGCAAATGCAGTCGCTTCTTCATTTACACACTTGAACCCAATTACCTCAAACCAGTCTAACGCTCTCCCAATTAAATGACCTTTTAAATACGCACATGATAGATTCGCCGGTATTTCATAGTAGGCTATATTGTCATCGATGTTAGAAATAAACTCAGACACATTTTCTTTACCCGAAAAAAATAATTCCGGCAAAACTCTAAACCCTGCACCTGCTCTTAATTGCGGTATTTCGTTTGGGCGCCAATGTCGTAGTCTCTCACTACCCCTATGATTATTAACTCCCCTTTGCACATTATCTATATTTGGGTATGTTGGATTCATAATTAACAACTACGTAAATAATAAATCACTATTATTTATTAATCCTTATGATAGAAATACACAAATATTAATCAAACTTTAAAAACAACAAATTACAGTGGAGTGAGCTCAGAATTCAATTATGAACGACGGAACGCTAACTGAAACCCCGGCGGATAACGCATACAATCAAACTACGCATTTATAACTTAATTTAGGAAAATCACAGACCTGATATCTCTTTAAGACAGGATTCTTGACTACTTGAAGGATCTATAGAGCGACTTCAATCCTTGATATCTTCAGTTACGTCCGAACCGAATTAATGGAGCTTTTTCAATAATCTTCCTTCAGCTAACAAACTTCACTTAGTTAAACTAATCTCCTAGAATCACCTTCTTAATCAATCTCGTAGTTAACTCCTCTATCAAAACACGTAGTCATCCTCCTCTCTTCATTTCATTTCTCCCTTTTATGTCTCTTTCGAACTCGCTAAACCCGAAACTATCTTGTTTGCAGAAGTCACACTTTTAGCTCTCAGCGGGGATTGGTTAAAATAAATACAATCTTAAAAGATTTTGAGAGAAGGTTAGTGAAACGCGTAAGCACCCGTCACAACCCCCTCCGAGAAAAAAAGCGTAAATTATTGAAGGTCTAAACGACCTGCAAGAACTCGCTTAATTTACCTAACATCTGAAAAACACTGAACCTGCACAAAATTTTAACTACTCTAGAATGCCTAAAAATACTGAACTTGTAGAAAGTTAACTCACGAACTTTATAATGCCTGGAAATTCTGAACTTGTAGAAAGTTAACTCACGAACTTTATAATGCCTGAAAATACTGAACTTGTAGAAAAATTTAACTCACGAACCTTAGAAACTTTAATTAAACTAGCACACAGAAATGACTATTCAAATGGGGTACTCCACTCTAATTTATTGCTCTTGTACACATTTACAATCCCTACAGTGCATCCCATTCGGGCGAAGATCAGGGGAAAACCTTTCCAGGAAAAAACCCTGATCATGCACTTTACTTAAGTGCTAATATAAATAAAATTTTACATTAATATCTTCTCACGACATCAAAGTTTTCATCGCATCACTATGTTCAGGGACTGCTGCCCTGAAAGGAAACCTTGTCAATTTTTTCTAAAACATGACATTAAATGCACAGAACTTTTATACAACTTCCTTATTGACATAAAATATGGCATACATTATATTATATATACATAGTTTCATAACAAAATAACCTTTATCTGGTTTCATTTTCAAAAATTCCCAATCAATCGCGCTGCGCTGTTAATGTTTTTTGTTAGTATTCCTAATTACGCCGCGCCCAAAAACCAGACACTACTTATACATCTTAATAATTACACACAAAAATATATACATTTTTTACATAGAATATATTACAACAAACAATACAAGTAATCTCACATATAAAGCCTCGTCTTTAATGTGTAGCAAAACAATTGCAATTCAACAAATGTTTTTCCACAATTTGGAAAAAAATTATATACAAAAGTCTTTTGCACCGATATGAAAATGCACACAACTCAGTGATGCTTTTGTACGTTAATTTTACAAAAAAAAAAATAGACTAGCCCACATAGAAAATACTCCGAACTGTCTGTCAGAGGAAAAAATAAACAAATTAGAATTATACAACCTGGCTAGTCTTTAGATCCAATCTGCATAGGTTTTGTCTCCAACCATGGCCTCTGTGCTGGATGACCTTCTCCTAGGGTTGTCCACTCTGCGCTCCAACCTTCTGGGTCTCCTCTTCCATCGAGTCCGTTGAAGTTGCTATGCTCCTGCTGAGGCGTTGTTTTCATGTGTGAGAACTGGAACTTGGCTGTTGTCCACTCGACGTCGGCTCCGAAGATTGTATGGACAGCTCCTTTCCTGATGAGGTCTGTTGTACTTGAATCTGTGGGATGGTCCTGGAACTGCTCTTTCAGAACTATTTTCTTCCACCTTTCTATACCGCTTTCTGGAGGGGCGAGAGGGCATTGACGAGGAAATCTTTCTTTTTTCTCGAGCTACCTGGGCCTCTGGTCTCTTCTTTTGTACGTTTTCATTCCAAGAGTCTGGCCTTCCTCTTTTCTCTCTTTCAGTCCAGAAAGGTCTTTTTTTCCTGAAATTATATACACCCTCCCCCCCCCGAAGAAACAGCAGATTCCGTCCGTCCACGGTTTTTTCTCACCTCCACTCCATCGCGTCTATTCGCAACTATATCTCTACTACCATTTACATTTCCTGATTTCGATCCTTTACGACAACCCCCACTACTCTCCGATTGCACCAATCTCGACTGCCCATCATCCGACCTGACTGATGCCACTGCACCATGATCACTACTATTGTCACTTTCCGACTCGGCAACACTGTCTTCTCTTTGATGGTAAATTCTCACCTGGTCCACATTAACCGTTATTCTTTTACCAAATTTTAATATTACTAAATTATTATTATTTTTTACACTCAGAACTTTATATGAGCCCTCAAACTTTGGCATAAATTTACCTACTATTTTCTTACATTTCGAACTTAACGGGTGAGTTTGAACTAATACTAGATCATCAACTTTCACATTATTTTCACGCCTCTTTTTATTATAATATTTCGCCCACTTCTCTTGCTGGCGCTTTGTATGAACTCTAGCTTCCTCAAACAACCTTTCTATGTTCCCACAAACTAAATCTGATCCATCAGTTACCATAACTAAATTCTGAAAAGGGGTGATTAAATTTCGACCTAAAAATAATTCTTGTCGGTGTTTTACCCGTTGTCTCATGTACTGCTGTCCTAATGGCATAACCGAACTCTTGCAGAAATTGATCCCAGTTAGTGTGATTATCCGCGACAAAACTCGAAATCATTTTTAAAAGAGTGCGATTAACTCTTTCTGTTTGATTAGCTTGTGGACGATATACCACAGTTTTAACGTGTTTTATGTTCAACCTGCGACATACTTGCTCAAAAACTTCGGATATCATTTGGGGGCCGTTATCGGTAATTAATTTTACAGGAGCTCCATAACGCGCAATATAATTCTCAAAAAATGCATTGGCGATTGCTTTAGCCGAAGCTTTCCTTAAGGGAACTATTTCAACCCATTTAGGAAAATTATCTGTAATTACTAAAATAAATCTATAGCGTTCTGGACTAGTTGCAGGGTATGGGCCTAACAAATCTAAAGATACGATTTCATTCGGAAAATTCGTTATTATCGGAATTAATTGACCAGCTGGTAATCCGTTTTTATAATTGACTTTTTGGCTTTGGTCGCAGGTTGCTACATATTTATAAATGTATTTCCTCATGTACGGGAAATAACACGCGTCTTTTAATTTTAAGTAGGTTTTCTTTTTGCCTAAATGACCTGCCATCGGCGAGTCATGAAATTCTCGCATAACATCTCTACGTAATATTTTAGGTATAAATACCCTTAATTCACCTAGTGTGGTTGTATATTTTGCATAATATAGCAAACCATCAACTATTTTAAAGTCATTGGACCAATTTCTGCAGATTGATTCATTAATGGAACTATCGTCCGGATTTTCCAAATACTTCATGATGTGCCCTAGCTCCGGGTCATTTCTCTGTTCCTCTCTCAACTGTTCTCTAGACGATAATACTAACGATCTAATCACCGCACAAGACACCTTTGGTTCTTCATTACTTTCTAACGGGTTTCTGGACAACATATCAGCCACTAAATTTTGCGTACCTGGGCGATGTTCCCATTCTACATTAAAATTTACCAACTTTAGCGTCCACTTTATCAATCTAGACGACAAATTCTTTCCATTCGTTAATTTGGTAAGTGCAGCATGGTCTGTTATCACTTTAACCGCCAAGGATCCGAAATACGTGCGATATTTATTTAATGCCCATATGACAGCTAAACATTCACGTTCCGTCACACTATAATTCCTTTCTGCTCGGTTTAAAGTTCTCGAGGCAAACGCCATAGGCCTATTATTCTGTGTCAATACTGCTCCTACCCCCACGGAGCTTGCATCCGTATAGAGTTCAAAAGGTTGGGAAAAATCTGGTAATTGTAACACTGGAGCTTCGGTCAGTGCTTTCTTAATACGATCAAAGGCTTCCTGCGCTGATTCTGACCAACGGAACTTAGAGTTTTTTCGTTTTAAATTATATAAGGGTTCACACATGTCTGCGTAGTTTTTAATAAACTTTTGATACCAACCCGTCATTCCTAAAAATTTTGCTATTTGTTTTGCAGTTTTCGGAGGTTTCATTTCAATAATTGCTTTTACCTTCTCCTCATCTGTTTTAACTCCTTCTTTATTAATAACTAAACCCAAATAACGTAATTGTTCCCTCGCGAAATGACATTTCTCGCGATTCAACGTTAAACCAGCCTCCTGCAACAATCTGAATACTTCCCGTAAGTGTTCTACATGGCTTTCAAAAGACGGAGACGAAATAATCACGTCATCCATATAACAATGGGCAAAACGCCCGAGGACTGGCTTGAGTATCATCTCTATGGCCCTTTCAAAATTTGGAGCTGCCCCCGAAAGGACAAATGGCATGCGAGTAAATACAAAAGTACCATTTTTTGTAACAAACGCCGTCTTATGAACATCTTTGGGGTCTACTGCCATCTGAAAGTATCCGCTGCGTAAATCAAGTGATGACATAATTTCGGTGTGTGGAATATTAGTGATCAAATCATCAATTATTGGTAGCGGATATCGCGGATATCTCGTGATCGCATTTAACTTCCTATGATCTATTGCAAACCTATAAGCTTCTGGGTCATCTAATGGCAACCCGTTTTTCTTCCGACATAAAACAACTGGAGACGCGTAGGGCGATGTTGTTGGAACTATTGTTCCATCACGTAACAATTTCTGAACATGGTAGTCGATTATACCCTGTTTGACCCTGTCATAGCGATAAGGTCTCGAAAAAACAGGAGGACTATCACCCGTGTCAATTTCATGACAAAATACATGTGTCAGACCAGGCTTAAGCGAAAACAACCCATGAAATTCCTTAAACAAAATCTGCAATTCCTGTTTTTGTTTTGAATTTAACTTAGTGTTAGATAAATCTATTTGAACCGGTTCGTCCGAAATTGCCACTTTTTCCGTTTGCGAATCCGGAATGATTAACGATTTTGACAGGAAGTCCAAACTAATCTTTGCATGTGACATAAAATCAATACCTAGGATGCATGGATATTGCATCTCAGCAATCACATGAAATTTCCACAACTTCGAAAATTCTCTTATTTTAATTCTTAACTCAACTGTGCCTAAATTTCTGCATTGTTACCCTTGAGCTGTAACTACTTCAGCTAACGATTTTTTAATAGGACAGGAAGAAAAATATGACCGGTACGTTTTTTCTGAAATAAATGACTTTTCCACACCTGTATCCCAGAGCGCTTTTAGAAATGTATCATGCAAAAGAATCGGTACATACGGAAGTTCAACCGGTGATAATCGCAATGAATTAATTTTAATTCTAATAGGAGGATTTGACTTAACTAGCGATCGTTTACCTCCCGCAACACGATCGCTTAGAAGTTTAAATTGGCATTTCTTTGCCTTTCGCTGTTGCAATCAACACGCCTCCAATTCTGCTTTGCTGAATCATCATTAGGACCCTTCCTAACCACCATTCTACGGTTCTGATACCGGTCTGTTCTCTGATTTGGCTGATTGTAGCGATTTCCTCCCTCGAATCCCTGATTTTGATAATTACGACGAGAAAAATTATTCGCACCCCTGCCTAGTCCTCTTTGATCATTTTGACTGTTTCCGACTCCAGTATCTCTCCAATTTCTATTATTCCTTCTTTCCTCAGTATTCCTACTCACATCCCAACTTCGTCTAGCAAAATTATTACTGGAACCCTGGTTTTCCCTGCAGCTATGACGTTCCTCATACCGGTCTACCAACTCTATCAATTGAGCTTTCGTTGTGGGGTTTCGAACTTCTAAATAATCCATTATTTGGGGTTCTAGTCGCATTACTATGTGATCAATCAATTTTAACTCATCATAATTCAAATCCAAAGTTTTATGAATTTTTAACAGCTGAAAAATAAAGTCTGACGGGGCTTGACCTCTCCGTTGTTTTGATGAAAAAAACTGAGCTTCTAGCTCTGATTTATTCCGTATTACCGGAAAACTATCTGACAATTTCTTTTTAAGTGTTGCAAATGCAGTCGCTTCTTCATTTACACACTCGAACCCAATTACCTCAAACCAGTCTAACGCTCTCCCAATTAAATGACCTTTTAAATACGCACATGATAGATTCGCCGGTATTTCATAGTAGGCTATATTGTCATCGATGTTAGAAATAAACTCAGACACATTTTCTTTACCCGAAAAGATAATTCCGGCAAAACTCTAAATCCTGCACCTGCTCTTATTTACGGTATTTCGTTTGGGCGCCAGTGTCGTAGTCTCTCACTACCCCTATGATTATTAACTCCCCTTTGCACATTATCTAAATTTGGGTATGTTGGATTCATAATTAACAACTAAGTAAATAATAAATCACTATTATTTATTAATCCTTATGATAGAAATACACAAATATTAATCAAACTTTAAAAACAACAAATTACAGTGGAGTGAGCTCAGAATTCAATTATGAACGATGGAACGCTAACTGAAACCCCGGCGGATATCGCATACAATCAAACTACGCATTTATAACTTAATTTAGGAAAATCACAGACCTGATATCTCTTTAAGACAGGATTCTTGACTACTTGAAGGATCTATAGAGCGACTTCAATCCTTGATATCTTCAGTTACGTCCGAACCGAATTAATGAAGCTTTTTCAATAATCTTCCTTCAGCTAACAAGCTTCACTTAGTTAAACTAATCTCCTAGAATCACCTTCTTAATCAATCTCGTAGTTAACTCCTCTATCAAAACACGTAGTCATCCTCCTCTCTTCATTTCATTTCTCCCTTTTATATCTCTTTCGAACTCGCTAAACCCGAAACTATCTTGTTTGCATAAGTCACACTTCTAGCTCTCAGTGGGGATTGGTTAAAATAAATATAATCTTAAAAGATTTTGAGAGAAGGTTAGTGAATCGCGTAAGCACCCGTCACAACCTTTTTGTAAATTAATATTATTTTATATGTCTTACCCATCAAAAAAAAAAAATCTGCAAGGAAAACTAGAAAAAAAGAATACTGTATTTTCAACATTAAGAAAATAATTTTATTTTAAAATTAATTATTTTTAAAGAAATTTTTTAAATTTAAAGCGTACAAGTAATTTTAAACATATATTGTTTTATAACCAGAAACTCTAAACATACATTACCATATGAGCTCTTAAATTTACGTACTTATAAAATCTGTTAATTTTGTTTGAGTTTTTTTGTTTGAAAAATGCTTTGTTTTTCATAATACGTCTCACATCTTTGCAATGCACCAAAAATCCCTTCAGGTGCATTTTTCAGAACATTTTTATCTCGCATCGTGTGTATCCTCTTCAAAACTGCCTCTTCGACATCTTCATAGACACATGTTCTTAAAGGTTCTGAACAATAATTCCATGAATCATTATTTTTTTTTCTTATCTCGATTTTTTATAATAGTTGATAAGCTGTTTGGAGGAATACCAAATTTTAAAGCAATATCCTTTCTCTTTACGCCTTTATCCACTTCTTGAAGAATTGAATTTTTTGTTTGATGCACAAGCACTTACATTTTGATATTTTCGAGCTTCTAGAAACGAAGTTACCAGTACGATTGATCAACACTACAAATGAATGGAGACTAGTTTAAGGACACGGGAACTCGAGGCAACTTCACTGTAGGTGAAAGGGATATCGAACATGTTTCTAGTAAACTGGACAATTGAGGTGAAAGGTTGTGCTTCTTGGGGGAAACGCCCAGAATTATATTGTTCTCGCGAGTTAGGCCCCTAATAAAACCAGTTCAAAATTTATGACCACCACAAAATGTGTTCAAAGAGAGAATAACTTGAAATGTCCAGAAATACTTAAAATATTGGGAGAAAAAAAATTGTAAAACACAAGAAAAAAAGTTCGTTACATAGAAAATGCACTTCGCTACTGGGAGGTAATTTTACGAAGAAAATCGTGAAATGTTCTTGGTTCCAGAAAAAAGTTCGCTATATAGAAAAATTAACAATATAGGAGTTCGACTGAACTTGTATTTACGCGCAATATAATTATAAATTTACTAGCTGTACCCTGCCACGCGTTGTTGTGGCTCAGTCTGGTTAAAAAGAAAGCACATGTTTTCAGTATGTTTATACATTTGCATTGAGGTATGTTTTTTTTATAAAAAAATGTATAAATATCTATACACAAAGCTTTACTTAACCGATATCATTTGTAATTTGTTAAAAAAATATTTGAAGTTATTACAATTTATTTTTGTCCTTATGTTATGAACATAAATTTATTTATATTGTATTTATAGTGGAGACATCAAGTTTGAAGGTAAATTTTAAATGGCTCTACTCTGGATTCCTCAAGGACAATGGGCTAGTTTTACAATGCTTATGGATATTTCTGTTAAATCAGAGATGCGTTCAAAAATGCACATTTCTCCAAACAATATCATTTGGAAACATGAATTGTATTTCCTGATGCTACATAGGAAATGCTTTGATTCCGCAGTATATCTGGCGAACAAAGTTTTTAATGGCTCTGGTGGTTCTCTAAGTTGAGACAGTTTAATTTTTCCAGTGGTACAAAGCATTCCTTTTGTTTCTCCCTTAAATTTCAGAGAATTGCAATAAAGATACACTTCAGTCATTGTGCTGATGAGAACATGCTGGCTAAACCTATGATCTTCCACTAAGTTGTACTGGAATGCAAGGTGACTGTTAATGTGTGATTTCTCACCCCTAAATCATGTTTGACGCTAATGTGCTGTTTCTGGTTGACATCTTTCAGCCACTCGCACCTACTGTATTTCTTTTGTCGAGAACAGAGCAGATCTGATGTCACAAAACATGAATGCTGGGATCACAAATATGCATTCTCAAGTTTGGCTGCCTGTTGCTCTGCTGTACCCTCAGCATGTGCCATTCTTTGTCTGCTTTTCTCGTTTGCTGATGTCCGTTCCTCTTCAGTTTGATGTGCAATTACACTCATTGCCCTACTTTTGGCTTGTGAGTATGACGACTTAAGTTTGATTTCCTGCAAGGCATTATTTTTATGTATTGAAGCTAACTGATTGCACTTAAATAGAAAAAAGTTAAAGCAAAAACATGTAAAATTTCAAAACATCAAAAAAAAAAAAAATAAGGAAAAATCAGGAACAAAAAGAAAGGGAAGAAGATTAAAAAATTCTAATGAAATATTTAATTTTTATTATGTATCAATTAACAAAGCTCAATTCCAACGCAATGAAAGGTTGAAGATATTTTTATTGAAATACGCAAAAAAAATTCAAATATAAACATGGATTTCGCAGTAGAAATCTACAACAAAGTATTGATAATGATGGAAGAATTTTGCAATTTACTATTCAATTAGCATTAGCAATTGTTATCAACAAATTTAAAGGCCTATCTTAAAAACAGAGTGGCTTATATCTAGACACTGACTGCTTCACACACGGACAATTATTTGTTGCCTGGGTACTTAAATATATTAGCATCACTTTGCAGCCAAATTGCCACCATGCAAATCACAACCATTTTCCCTCCAAATATTTTTTTTTCATAAAAAAAATGTTAGAATCTTTTAGATATTAAGGTGTGATATGCATGGCACCAATTTTGTTTTCAATGATACTAACACATAATTACCATTGTGTGTTCCAGAGCAGAAGTCACCAATTGGTGAGAAAATTTTTGATGGTCCACTGAAAAATTGAGATATTATTTACCCTTTTGTGAAGATTCAGTTTAAAAAAGATGAGCAACAAAAAACATATTATGGATTATACTTTAATAAAAACTTTTAGTTACACCAAAATAACTAAACAACGAACAAAGTTCCTGAAATTAGCAATTTTTTCAGATTTTCCATCAAAATTTGAAAGTCAGCTTTGGTAACCATTGTAAAATGGTGACAAAACACTTCAGACTGTTGATTGTTATTGCTTTTTATGGAGTTTATTTTCAGGGGTATGGAAGATTAAATAAAGACGTAAATATAGCTATAGTGTTCCACCACGTAGAGGTCAATCCTATTAGTGGTCCGTAAATTATAAAGTTATATATTAAGTGGTTCATGAAGTGTTGAAAGTTGGAAACTACTGCTCTAAAGTAGGCACAGCAGACAATTTCTGTATCTGCACAGACAATGAAGAACACAAAATATCTACCCATAAGCATTATAAAATTAACCCTTTGACATCAAAAAGAGCCATTTTAAATTTATTTTCAAACTTGGCACCTCCCCACAATGTAAATAATTTTAGATTTATAACATAAGGACAAAAAAAAAACCCATAATAACTTGGAGTATTCTGTTAACAAATTACAAATGAAATCTGTTTAGAAAAGTTTTGTTTATGTATATTCACACATTTTTTAATAAAAAAAAGTCATACCTCAAGTGCAAGTGGTCAAAAATATTAGAAATGAGTGACTTCTCTTTTCTTTCTTTTTAACCAGACTGAGCCACAGGAATGCGTGACTGGGTACAGCTACCTATAACAAACTTAAATGTTAAAAATATATCAAAAACAAATTAAAGTTCAATATTTTGATAAAATCACCAAAAATAGTTCCAAACAAAGGTACTTAGGTACTATTGAAACAATGTCACCCCGATTTTCTGTGTCGCACACGGTGAATTGGCAACCATTCGCTTTCTTTCATATGATGTTGCCAATACAGCTGCGATAATACGTTAATACCAAAACAAACACAAAACATACATCAAATAATCTTAATTTTCCCATTTGTATTTCTCAGTAACATCAAATAAAATTTTGAAATCACACAAAATAGATCCTTTGTGGATCTAATGTTATTGCCCCAACTTTTAGAAATTTCGACAATTTAGTGGAAAAATTCACAGCCAAGTGCAAAAAAATATTATTATTGCGTAAAAACAGTCAAAAATAATTTTCCCTTTTTGAATGCATATTGCAACATTTGGCGATTATTAATTTAAAACCTTAAAACGCCTAATTGTTTTACTCCTGCCGGTTGTTTACTTGGCGGAAATTCCCTTCCGTTTCGGCCGAGCGGTAATCTTACGTTTTCCACCATATTAAAATTGTCATCTAATTTTCGGTGTCAAAATTAGACAAAAAATAATTACAGAATCGGAAAGATCATTTATTTCGCCACGACACGGTATATTTTTTTTGTAAAATAACGATATTTTCTATTTTTTTCGAATTTTTTAAAATAGTGTTAAAACTGATGCGTTTTTATGAAAATGATTTCTAAATCGTTGGGAATGAATTACTTTTCGTGTTATTAAATCGATATTCTACACTAATTAACTTCAAGCCTTTCTCTTTTAGATCCATTCATTTAAAAAATAAAATTCCCAAACATTTTTTTAAAATAATTTTTAAAAGTAGTCTTAATTTTTACTTCACATTGAATAACTTCATCATTTATGAAGAAAATCTCACAAAACCTTTTTTCCGTGTGTACAGTAATATTATCCGTAACATATACGAAGAGTGAAAAAATTGCTTCAAAATTACGGATTTTTAAAAAAAAATTGTGATTTTCGTAAACTTATGTTTTTCTGAGAAATAAATTAAAAAGTAGTAATTTGTACATTTTTTATTTCAAAGTACGTTATTTTTGCAAATAGTTGGTGATGTTTGAGAGCATTAACGTAAAAATTATGCCCTTAAAATGAAGGTAATGATTTTTAAAATAATTTAAAATACGCGATTTTACATTTAGCCAAACATTGGCGTCGAAAATTAGCTTTGCGCCAATGACTTTTGACCTGTTTCGCCTTCACCGCATCTAACTAAGGGTTACACTAAAAAAATTTTGCCTTAAACAGGGGAAAATCAGTAACTTTGGCGAGTAAAAAAAAAAAAAAAAATTGCGAGTGAAAAAATTACTTTTTCTTCCTCCCATTCATTATTGTTGCCTATTTTCAATTTTCGCTACGGGTCCCGGTAGCACAATCGGTAAGCGCGCTTCGCTTCATTTACACAGTAAAGCAGATCGTGTCTTTGCGAGTTCGAATCGGTGGGATCTCTTTTTTTTTCATTTCTGCTAATTTTTCCCACGTAAATTAATTTTACTGATAAATACTTATTTTAACATGATCCTCTGTTATTTTAATGTACTTTTCATTTTTTTTTTTTTTTTTTGCCTTAAAAAAGGTTTTTTTTTATTTTTAATCATTCAAAGTAATTTCTATCTTTTTTAACAATTCGATTTTGTTCATTTCTGCTTATTTTCCCCACCCGTAAATTAATTCTCTCTTCTTCAATGATTGAATTCACTTGCTGCATCCCCACTGATCTGAAATTTACTTCATTTTCAGTGCTGCCATTATGTAAGCAAATGGTATGCCACAATTAATTGCTATATGAGCATTTTTAATCAATTTTATTAAAAATAATTAATAAGTTAGTTTTGTATAATATAATTTTTTTCGCAGATACGTGTTTAAATAATTTAATTAACAGAGTGGAATGAAAAACTATAAAATTAAAATTAAAAAAATTAAATGTTTTTATCAAATAGTATTATTTTCTTTTTGAATGTTTTTTTCAGTGAATGTTAGCATATAACTAGGTTTTCCCCCAAAAGTGGATTTTTAACACTTATATATGTTTAATCAAACATCTCCAAACGTTTCAAGAGCTATCTGTAGAATTTTTTTTATTAGTCTTTATTGATAATGGATTTAAATTAATATATTTTTTAAAAATTAAAATGCATTCAATGCATTTCTGAAAAATTCATTTAAAATATTTATCAGTATCGAAATTTTTGTTCTCTTTCATAAAACTTATAGTTTACTTTAAAATAATGCGTAATTGCATGAAACTTTTTTCCCCCCGTGTCGAATATTTCAAAAAATTCTCACAATTTTACTTCAAGAATTAAAATAGTAGTGAAATTTTGTTATTTGAAAAATTTATACTCTCTGTTCTTTTTTCAGCATACAACTATTTTTAAAAATGCTACAGTTTCGTTTCCGGGAAAAAGCTATCTTTCTTTAAAGAATTTTATAGAAAAAAAAACAACTTTTTTTTTTTACAAAACAATGTTGTTTTGCATATTTTATGATTTTTTCTCATATGAATCAATATCGTTGCATTTATATAAAAATGATTTTTAAAACTTTCAGAATCAGTGATTTAAAAAATAAAAAGCCGAAAACTAATTTGAACGAATTTTAATAAAACACTCAAAATACTTAAATCAATCATTTAATAAATTCTTCATTCGTAAAGATAATTGCATGAAACTATTTTTCCGTGTGTCGAACATTTCAAAAAATCCTCACAATTTTACTTCAAGATTTAAAATAGTAGTTAATTTTGTAATTTTAAAAATTTCTACTTCTCTGTCTTTTTTCAACATACAACTATTTTTAAAAAAGCTACATTTCGTTTCCGGGGCCTAAAAAATTGCAACGAAAGAATTGAAATGTGAGGGATTTTTGAAAAGTCGCACTGTCACATACTCCAGAGTTTTTTGGCGACGGACTTCGAAATTTTCAATTTAAAACTTTTAGAATCAGTGATTTTTAAAAAAAGACAAAAACTTTTTTGAACAAATTTTAATAAAACACTCAAAATACTTAAATCAATCATTTAATAATTTCTTCTTTTATAAAGGTAATTGCATGAAACTTTTTTCCCCCGAGTCGAATATTTCAAAAAATCCTCACAATTTTAGTCCAAGAATTAAAATAGTAGTGAAATTTTGTAATTTGAAAAATTTATACTTTCTGTCTTTTTTTCACCATACAACTATTTTTAAAAAAACTACATTTTCGTTTCCGGGAAATAAAAAATTGCAACGAAAGAATTGGAAAGTGAGTGGGTGATTTTAACTTTAAAGGCTTATCTGATCTAAATGTGTGGAATATATTAACGTGTTTCAAATACCAATATTAGGAAAATGGATCAATGATTTCTGATAAGGTTGTCTGATTTATTTTCCCCATTTGATTACGAAGTACAGTTTTCCTTAGTGTTTTCATCAGATGAAAGATGGAAACAATTAGGCGACATTCAAAACAAAGCAATAATACAAAAAAAGATTACTTTGAATTAATTGTCCTTTGGTGAAACTGAAAGCATAAAAGCAACAAAATATTTTAATCACAGTAAATTTTTTTAAATAATAGTGCACTGGATGAAATGTTTGATGAGATAAAATCATTTTTATCGATATTTATCTAATTCGTATGCAAAAATAAATCCGTTAATAGGACTTTGATACACACATAGATAAATTTAGGATTCCTTTTTGCAAGATTTTTAATTTAAAAGACAGAGAGGGAGGTGATGATACAGTTCACTAAAATTAATACGAAAAGGACTTATTTTATAGTTTTAGTAAAATTACTCGTATATAGACTACACACAGTGAGCCACAAAATTGAGTATACACCTCTAAAACTTTTAGACTTCTTCCAATTACAAATTAAATATTGATTTAAAATAGATAATTTTTTTATCCTAGATACTTTAACCTCTGCTTTACCATCCTATAATAACACAATTCTATAGTTAACTTATTTATTACGAAAAAAGTTAAGCGCTTCGAAGAAAAGATAGAAAACAATGCCACAAAATTGAGTATACACTTCTTATATTTGTTAATTTTGCCACCACTTTTTTTAGTTTCAAATTTTCTTTTAAGAGTTTCAGGAGTAGCTGCTGCTTATACCGCGTGCTATTGCACTTCAATGCTTTTAAATAGTATTTTTCTCATTAAAAATCGTAAAATGAGCTCTCGTAGAGAAACTACTGAATCTGAACGTTTATTGGTTGTAAAATGGTCGAAAGAGGGAAAATCTCTTCGAGAAATCGCTTCGTTGATTGGTGTAACTCATGTGGTTGTGTCCAAAAAATTCTACAGAAGTATAAAAAACTGGATCTGTGGCCAATATTCCTGGAAGAGTACGTAAAGAAATACTGAGTACTCTCTCTCTCTCTCTACAGCGAAGAGGAAGATCATTCACTCAGTAAAGAAAGATCCGAGGGTGAGTGCCTCTAAACTAGCTTTATCGATGTCCTCTACAATCGGGGAAAAGATCTCAGATGAAACAATTCGACGTACCCTTCACCAATATGGGTTGCATGGCCGTACACCAATACGAAAGCCACTCATCAAGTATGTGAATAGACAAAAGAGAATGATTTTCGCCAAAGGACATCGTTTAAAGCCTATTTCTTTCTGGAATACTGTAATATTTTCTGATGAAAGTAAGTTTAATCTTTACGGAAGCGATGGACGATTTAAAATATGGAGAGAAGCTGGGAAAGCACTGGCACTTAAAAACGCCATTAAGACAGTCAAGTTCGGGGGTGGATCTGTCTTCGTTTGGGGTTGTATGTCGGCTGGAAGAGTTGGAGAGCTTGCTTTTATTGATGGTATTATGGACAAACATGTATATTTGGGGATTTTAAAGGATAACTTGGAAAAAGTGCCAGTAAGTTGGGGCTTGGGTCAGGCTTCATATTCCAGCAGGACAACGACCCCAAGCATACAGCGAAGATTGTGCAGTTATACTTGCTGTACCACTGTAGGAAGCAATTACACACTCCAGCCCAGTCTCCAGACCTAAACGTCATAGAAAATTTGTGGTCGCAATTAGAGAAAGCTGTACATGAGCACGAAATCATAAGCAAGGAAGTTCTCAAGAAGGTTCTGAGAGAAGAATGGGCTAAAATTTCTGTTGAAACCAGAATGGTAGAATCCACCACTGGTAGAATATATGCCCAGAAGATTACAAGCTGTAATTCAAGCAAAAGGTTATGCAACAAAATATTAATTTGTACGTTAAAAGGAAATTAATAAAGGTGTATACTTATTTTTGTGGAGTTGTTTTTTCTCTCGTCTCAGATCTTTTTTTTTCGTAAAAAATAAATAAACGTAACAATTTTATTAGTGTAGTACGGTAAAGCATAGACTAAAGTTTATAAGGTAAAAATTTCAATCATTTTAAAGCAATATTTAATTTGTAATTGCAAAAAGTCTCTAAGGTGTATACTCAATTTTGTGGCTCACTGTATTTCTTTTTTAAGATATATTTGAACGAAAATTTAATGTAGCAAAAAGTCCTGAAAACACATTCATTTTTTTGTCAAATTCTTGACGTAATTTTTTGACGTATGAAATTATTGTACTATCTTTTAAATGTTACTATTTATTCTAATGTATTTTTAATGCTTATTTCAAATCTGTTTTTCAATCCTACAAGTTTTTTTTTACAATGCAGCTGCCTGAACACGAGATTGTACAAAATAACACAAAATAGAAAAACATAATATACATATTAGAATAACGAAAACGTTACAAACACGGTACTTTGAAAAACATGACCTTTTGAAAATTACGTGATTGTTACATGTTTTAACATCAATATTTAATAAGACATGAGTTTGCTGTAATTACGGCTCTGCTTCTTTTGGGCATGGGATACATTAATTTCACAACAAGTTTTTTCATGACATCATGTGTGTGTGTTGAAAGAAATATTAAAACTGCAATATTAACTTGGATTGGATTGAAGATTTTTCTTCCAAGTATGATACCTATATTATTCCGTAAGTTCTCTACCGGATTAAGATCCAAAGACTGTACTAGTCAGTTCATATTATTCCCACAGTATTGTGTTCGAACCATTTCTGGACTACATTTGCACGGTGATATGGAGCATTATTGTTCTGAAAACTCATCTCCAAAAAGATCTTTCTGTTGGTAGCAATTTATTTTGTATTATTCTGTATTATTTTGCAGAATTCCCTGCTTTTCTCTGTTCCTCTCACTGTGTGAAGTCTTCTAACAACACGAGAAGACATGCTGACCCATATCATAACTTCCATCGCATGCTTGATTGTAGGCTTCAGATACTACTGAGGGCTCCATTCTTTATCAGTTCTACATGGCATTGTTTTGTAACAAAAATGCAAAAATCACTCATCACCAAATATTGCCTTTTCTAAGTCTTTCACAGTCTATAATGAAAGATCCTTTGCCCGCGCCAATTAGTGAGTAATGGTTTGGGGCAGGGACGTCTTAAGGCGTGGGCCAACTGGACCCGCATCCGTCTTTTTTAAAACAGTCATCCTTCCTATCGTACCCCAGTGAGGCAAATAATAATTCTTGAGCCAGGAAGATCATTTATTTCGCCAGAACACAGTAAAATGTTTTTCAAAGTAACGATATTTTGCGATTTTCTAAAATGTCAATTTTAACGCATTCTTATAAGACTTCAGC
The DNA here is from genome assembly GCA_019973975.1 of Trichonephila clavata. NCBI lineage: Eukaryota > Metazoa > Arthropoda > Arachnida > Araneae > Nephilidae > Trichonephila > Trichonephila clavata. Next base: position 38,878 of record BMAO01009886.1, on the reverse strand, counting down.
TCTTCTCTATCTAAACTTCAGCTCTAAAAAAGTTTTATTTATACTTTGCTATTTTAGAATCAATGATTTAAAAAATCAGATTTTCAAATTTATTATTTTTTTTTATGATTTAAAAAAAACTACGTGGAATTTGACTTAGCCGTTGATAAAAATAATATCATAAAACTTGTCTCAAAAGTTATTATCCGTGTTCTGACCGAAGATTGAATAATTTTCTTAAAAATGTTTTAAAAAGGTTTTTTTTTGTTTTTTTGTTTTTCGTCTAATAGGATTTTTTCTAAGATTCATTTATGCTGTTCTTTCCTTAAAATTTTTGTTTAAAAATTACCGTTGTTTGTTATTGATGTGTGAAATGGTGATGTGAAAAATTAAACTCTAAAATAATATTATACAATCGCAAATTACGCTTACGCTAGGCGAATGAAAGAGAATATGAGTTGCAAACCGATTTCTTGCCGCGTATCCGGTATAGTGGTTAGTGACGCTAACTGTGGTGCCGACCTGGGTCTGAATCCCGGAGAAGGCATGGATGTTTGTGTTGTAATCCTTACTTCTTTCCTTTGTGATATAAGCCCTCGAGTGATATTTTGTGGTGCACGAGATTTATAAATGCTCTCAATAAAAAAATTTTTAAAAAATACGATTTCTAGTCAGACTGAAATTTTATGACTTAGCTCTTTCGACTTAATTCATTTACCGTTTAAAAAATGCTTTTAATGTGATGTAATTATTACATAGTCCATGTCCGCACTCCACAATCACAGGTTTAAATATAATATGTATCGCTTTTTAAAAATTTGGAGCCGCTCCTGAGAGACCAAGGGGCATCCTTTTAAAGGTATACGTGCCACTTCTCTTGACGAACGCGGTTTTTGGAATATCTTTGGGATTAACATCTAATTGGAAATATCCCGACCTAAGATCCAATGTGGACATTATTCGAGTAGGAGGAATATTTGTAATTAAATCTTCTATAAGTGGCAGTGGATATTTAGTTATCGCGTTCAATTTTTCATAATCTATCGCAAAGCGATAGGCCTCAGGGGATTCTGGAGGTAAGACATTATTTTTACGACACGACACTACTGGGGATGTGCAGGGTGACTGGATAGGTAGAATCGAATCCTCTTCTAGCTTTTTGTTGACTTGATAGTCAGTTATTTTCTGTTTGACTCTATCGTATCTATACGACCTCGACACAACTGGTGGATTGTCACCTGTATCTATTTCATGATACCAAACATGGGTAAGCCCCGCCTTATCTCAAAAAGTCCCCTAAAACTTTTGAATAATGTTTGCAACTCTTGTTTTTAATGTTCATTTAGCTTCGTATGGCAGAGATGCTCTACCTGCTCCTCTATTTGTGGTACCACCTTAATCTCCGAATCTGGAATCCCCAACGTTTTTTTCATCAAAATCTATAGATATTTTTGTTGCCCTCATAAAATCTATGCCCAGGATGCACGGATACTGCATCTCCTCAATAACATGTAAACTCCAATGTTTTGTAAACTCCCGGATTCTGACCTACAATTCAAAGATCCCCATATTTACACATTTCGCACCCTGTGCTGGGACCACCTCTGTATCCGCCTGTCTCGTTTTTCTGAACGAAAAATAGGATTTGAATATTTCTGCGGAAATAAAAGACTTTTCTGCCCCTGTATTCCATAATGCCTTGGTAAAAGTGTCATGTAACAGAATGGGTACATACGGTAGGTCCAACGAATTTAATCGTAAAACTCTTAATTGAATGGGACACTTTTCCGCAAATAGCGATCGATTACCTCCTGTATATTGATCGCTTAAATAGTTTAAATTCTTTCTATTTTGCTATCATTTCTAGACCCTTGATTCCTATTCATCTATTGACATAATCATTGCAAACTATTCGACTCTCGGAACCATGATCACCTCGATCATTTCGGATCCTGCTATTCTCAAACCTTCTGTTGCCTTCACCCCTGCGATATATAAAACCGTTAGAATCATCGTTTACACCTCTTGCATTTATTTGCCTATGTACAACACCCTTATCAAGCTAGTTTCCATCTATAAGCCTTTCGGGCAACCTTCTTGCAGATTACCATTCTTGTATTACAACATTAGTACTCGAACCATAGGTTCTAGTGCACCCGTGCCTTTCCTCATACTCATATCGGTCTCTTCGGAGCCTCGAGACATGTATACGGCCATCATCAGAATACTGCATGCGAAACCGGGACTCGTCTGAACAGATGACATTTGGACTCTCCTGTATTCGGTTTTGCCATTCGGTACACCAGAGTCGCCTTTTCTACTGCTGACCGTCAACGCTGCTGCAAACGTTGTTGCACTGTACGAGCCGATACTGGGCATGCTGCAAATGTGCCCATTTCTTGACTAATGGTCCGTGATTGGGTTGTACTGGATTGAACGATAATCCACACCCGATAAGTAACACGATCTGCCTCTATCGAATTCCTACACTTGCTGGGATGAATTTCTTCTTATGTGAACTGAGCAAACTCCGATCTTACAAAACGCTTTCCGAATGAGAAATCTACCTTACAACTTTTCTTTTATGCAGTGCTTCAGATGTCGTGTCTCCCTTTTTTGACGTCTAAATGTGCTGAAATACTAATCATTTGCATATCTCACCGTTTTCAACCTTTCATGTGATTTTGATGTTCGTCAGATTATTCTTTCCTGGTGTTGTAAAGCACCTGGTGTTTTGATGGCCAACAGTCTAAACTAATGTTAATTTTTAATTTCTTTTCCAGTTTAAGATACACACCCGCATGCACACACACAACATAATTTTGTATGTTTTTTTTCGCATCCTATTTTCTGTCCCGACTTATTTCTCGCCAACTTGGCGAATTTCTGTAGCCACATTTGATGGAAATCCAATATCGAAGAACGATCTGTTGGCACAATTTAGTGCTCTTTTTATTCTCCGTCACTCAAATAATCCACTAAGAATTTTTTTTTGAAACAGTTTATTGTATTGTACTTTTTTGATCAGAGCTTGGACTCTCTATTTTATGGGTACTTATTGGTTCAAAGGATCGCGAAGCCAAACACAACACATTGAAAAACTGTTTGAATTCTGTTTTGTCATTGAGTTTGTGGGGAGGATAATGTCACCAATTTTCGTGTTGACTCGGAAAAGCAGTCACCAACCGATTAGTACCATTTTATCTCTTAGATATTTTTTTCTGCTTAATATAATTTTTTCTGCTTAAGGCTGCTTCATATTTATTGTACGATGTTGCACAATATTGTGATTTGCAGTTGTTGTTTGATTTTTTAGATAAGTACGCAGGGTGTTGCGGAGTTGGACCGACAAGTTCAGAGGGATGATAGTAGGCAGCATGGAGACGACAATTCACCACGGGGTCGTTGAGTCGGAGTAATGCGCAAACACAGTTATTAAAAGTGTGATGTACAGTTGAATGAAAAGGCCAATAAGAAGTAAGAAATATATTTATCAGACGTAAAGCAATACGAACAATGCATCCCAGCAGACATGCAACCGGATTCGTTCGAACGCATCCAACATGACCTACGCTGCCGCAACTTCGAACAATTCTTGTGAGACTCACTTGTCGTTGTATTTCTGACATCTAGCGGAGATGTTTTGTAAACATGTTTTACGTCGTTTTACGTCTGATCAATGCATTTCTTACGCCCTTTTACATTCCACTCTCAACCCTTCATAACAATTTTTGTGAATTACTCAGATCCCATGTTCTATGTCGTCTCCAAGCTGTCTACTATCACTCTTCTTAATTTGTCGGTCGAATTCGGCCACACCCTGAATAGGGTGTAGAATTAATTTATCTATATTAGTTAACTGAAGAGTTGGTTGAGGAACAGCAAAGAGGAAAGGATCTTAGATGTACGAAATTCAGTACGTTGAACCTATGAGTGATGTGTGTGTGTAGAGGTGCGAGTTTTACAAAATTTACTTAGATGTTTTTTTAAAGTTCAATGTGTTGAATCGGTTATGTATAGGGATTGCAATACCGGGATACTGAATACCGGTATTTTGAGCCATTTGTACAGTTTCGAAATACCGGTATTCACAAGTTTAAACACCAGTTTTTCGGTATTCACTAGAAATTTTTAAAATTGTTTCTTTTTTGTTCAGGGATCGCCAGCATATATATATATATATATATAGCAAAATGTTTTTGTCTTTGTGTTTATGTAAAAGTGTTAGTTATTGCACCATAGTTGAAATATATTTTAAATGAAATACTTTTACGTCCATTTCAGAAAGTGAAAATATTAAATATCTTTATTCCGCTCATTCCATTGTTCTTATTTTTATTTTTTCTAGCTGTGGTTCTACAGTTCTAAGGCAACTCATTAAATCCATCGTCCCGTTTTTCATTGCCAGATACAGTGGGATAAAAGACTATTTTTCTGAACTTAAAAGTATAGACATAAACTATTTCTCTGACAAAAAGAACTAAATACACAACTCCTAACTAAGTTCTCGTTGAAAGAGGAATTATATATACAATTCCAAGCTCATCTGCCTTCCTTCATCCATTAACACCTGTTACTAAAATGTTTCCGTGAAGGGCGAAATTAATTAGATTGTAAATACAAAGTTGCATGGCACGATCAAGAGAAGTTATAAAATATCTGAATCATCCCAGGCAAAACTGTATTACAGCTCAGGATTTGCACAGGATTAGTAGTCTGATATTCGTATCTGAGAAACCAAAGTTGTACTAGTGAAAAATGCGTAATATTTCGATATTTTCTAAATTGGTGAGTTTGTTATTTACATTGTATCATACTTTCGGGTTCAAAATGTGTTTTTCAAATTAATTTTACATATATATATAAATACTCATAAATAATAATCCATAATAATAAATAAGAATCACTTTGAAGAACATTAAAAAATCAGTTGATAATACTTTGATTTGGTTTCATTATTTATATGATGAAGGAATATAATAGCACAATGTAAAAAAATGTTCTAGAGTTAAGAAGAAAAGAGACTAACCAAATCAAATTTGATCAAGTTTATAGTAAATTGTCTTAAATTTTTTACGCTCAAACCAATACACATTCAGAAGAATTGGGTATAATTATATATCGAAGATGATGATGACACTAATGTCAATATTAAAAAGGAACTGTCTCTTGATCAAAAATTAGAAAATTAGTGATTACTAAAAAAATTTCAACAAACCAAAGTAAAATACAGAAATTAGCTCTATCCAAAATCATCGACGAGAAATCGATTGATTTGAAGATGAGGGATTCAGAGGTAAATACTTGAAAAAAGTCTATCGCGCATTGCTAACAGTATCACCAACTCGCGTAGATGCTGAAAGAGCGTTATCGACAGCTGGTCATTTTTGCACAAAAATATGATCCAGGCTTAATGAAATTAATGCATTATGTTTTTAAAGATCATTTCAAAAATTTGTAACAGTACCATAGACTGTGTGTGAAGAGTGATATTTGCGCTTTTTTGTGATTTAAATAAGATGTTCCTTTATTTTTTTTGTGATTCTTTATATACTGTTATAATATATAAGTTACAAATTATTTCTTGTGATATTTACACTCTCTAATAAAACTGGCATGTAAGACAAAGAAACACCCGTGTTTTCTTTCTTTTTCTAAAATTTCTAATACCGATATTAAAACCAGTACCTCGGTATTAAGTTTTAAGAAATACGGAATACTGGTATTGAACATTTGGTCCGATATTGCAATCCCTAGTTATGTACCTAGCTATAAAACCAAAGATTATAAATTTACAATTCTTTCACAATGAGAGACGTCCACATTTTTCAATAAAAACGATTTTTTTTAAGCAGGACTAATTTAGCCAATTAGTACCTTCACCCATTTCGGCCAATCGAAAGATATCGCCAAATGCTATCTTCACTATTATTGTTATGTTTCAACACTTGAGGTGAAAGGGCGCTGCTTTAGGCGACATCTTTTGATATGACGAAATAGGTCGATGGTATAATACGATGAATTTTTAAAAATGGCATTGAAACGCGTCAATTGACGATTGTTTATTTTTAAATCTTTCTATCGAGAGACTCCTCGATCCAAATGACTTTAAAATTAGATGCTTTGCGGAAGGAAAATTTCATCTTTTAGAAATCAGATGGAGGAGGGAAATAAATTGGTAGATTTTATGCAAATTTTTAATTACTCAGTCAGTAAATAAGTTTTTATGTTTTTTTTTAAGTGAACGAGTTGATCCTATATGGCATAATGAACTATCTTTGTATTTATTCACTTGTTCTGTTTGTAACAAAATTATGGTTCTTTTTTTAAATGACCAATCGCAACAAACATATCCTTGTAACAGACTGTGTTTTAACTGTAACCGAAGGATGACGTAGTAACTGGTTGAGAGAGCAGTGCCGCCCTCAGTCAGTCCGTTTCTAGTTGAATAGTTGGTGGGTTAGTAAGTGGGAAGACTTGTTGTTGTATGTCTTGTTTTATAGAACTCTGTATGTGCTCTACCCAACGAGCGATAATAAAAGGAGGTCTCATTTCGGATGTCTAATCTATACTGCATTCCACTCATCGGCACGTGTGTTAAACCCTCAAAATTCTGTGAGAATTAAAAGAAACATTTTATAAAGGTTAATCCACTTAAAAAAAAATACTAATTTTTTTTTGGCTAGGTTGTTTTGGATTAGTTTGAATGAGAGTTTTGCATTACTAGAATCATGAGTTTTATTTTAAAAATTCACCCTTGCGAAAAAAGAAATTTTTTATAAAATTAGCGTGATTTTTTTTTTACTTATCATTCTTCTTTTCGCTGGCACCAACCTATTATGTTTTTCCGTGCTACTTAAGAGACCTTTTATCCAGTTCTATAAGATAACATTGAAAGGAGTACTACGAAGAGCCAGGCAACTTAAGACAAAAAAGTTTTCGTGTGTTGATGCCATATATTTCGAGTTGAACAGAACCTTTTTGAATCCTGCACTAGTTGAATGAAATCAAATAAGAAGGAAAGTAAAAAAAAGTTTCCGAATTTCCGCACAAGGATAGGGAGAAACTTTAAGGGAAGGTAGGGGACATCAGAAGACAACCCAGGGTTGAAAACTTGACTCGCATTAGGTGGCACAAGAGCATAGAAAGAAACAGACAACCCCAGTCATTTGAATTATTGCCCGCAGAGGGCATTTTACAAACACCGAGCTGGCAGAAATGCACTTGATTTACGGATTGGCAGAAGGCAATGCACAAGCAGCAGAAATATTGTATCGCGGGAGGAGAATGTTTGGGACGCCCAATGTCTACTGATTTGCATCCCAATGTGTGATCATTCACGAGGTAATATACATAGTAAGGGTAGGTTTCCGACCTCGGATTCCTTCTTCCAACATAGCACTCTGCCTATTACTACGATTCCGGACTGAGCCTCTAACGTGGAAAATGTTTGCAGTCGAGTGACTACGATAACATTTCCCCTTTTCTAAAAAAGGTTTGTCCCCAATCACGTGGTCGTATTTTGTTGGAGAATGCATTCAGTCTCATCGGAAAGAAATTTGCGTTTGTTGAGGTTATCCAATGTTTAGTTGGTTTGGGAAAAAGTGCCACGGAATAGAGGTCTTTGATTTTTTTCCATTCATTAGATATATTACATCAAATTTAATTCTGTAGTTGTTATTAATAATTAATTTTAATAATTATAATATGAATAATTAACTTTTTGTTCCCGAAAATTGAAAGAATATGTTGGGGAAATGGTGGACTTTCAACCCTTGCTACGGAGAAGCATGTGATACATTGGCTTTGGACATTTCAGAGAAGGCAGGGACGCTCTGAACGGCCGCAGACTTGACTCACCGCTGAAAACATCGAAAAAGTTTCTGCGCGGTACATTCAAATAGGCTTCAAACCGTAGCAGAATCAGTTGGGATATCCTCAGCCACATGTTAACGGATACTGAAGAAAGATCTTACTATGCATAGGGTGTGTCAACACATCGTTCCCCGCATGTTAAAAGAAGACCCAATGAAGCTAAAAGGGCATCACAGGCTGAATTAAAGGACCCAAAATGGATTCCAGAAATGTTTCAATGATTTTTACAAGCGATGGCAAAAGTTGGTTGTCGCTCAAGGGTCTTATTTCGGAGGAGGATGTGTTTCAGCAGTTCAATTGGTAATATTTTTAAAGTTATAGATTCAGTCCAGGAATCTACTACGCATATTCACACAAATTGTCATGAAAATTAGAAAACATCCGGTGGTGTGGTAGTAGATAATAAATGCCGATTCTGCAGCAAACGTGGAGCTGAGTTGAGTTGTTATCCTCCTACTACTGAACGGGGGAGCTGAGTTGAGTTGTTTTCCTCCTGCTATAGTTTTGGTTTTCGAGGCGCTGGCTGCGCAGGTAGGAGTCGAGTTGAGTTGTTTTCTCCTACTGCTTTGTTGAGTTTTTTTTTAAATGTGTAAAAAATTCAAGTATAGGAATGTTAAAAGTGCTCATGGCACCACCTATTGATTAAATATACACTAATTATTAGATTTAAAAATGTTTGAAGTAAGTAACGCTCAAATAAAATAAATAAATCAGGCTTCAAACTCGCAGCCGCAGGACAAAATGTCTCCATAAGACAATAGTTTTTCAGTTACGCTAACCATTGTCCTAAGAAGGCATACAGACCTGAAGAAAACTTACTTTAAAATCTTTATACAATATTTTTTTAACAAAATCCTCATAATATTCAAAACAATCAGGTGGAAATAACGAATCTTGAACTTCGATGTGATAAAGATCTAAAGCATATTGACCGAATTACACTTGAGCGGAGTTCACTGAGTGGTTGAAAGCAATGTATCCATCCGTTCTAAGCACTAAGATAATTTCTGACGTAGAATCCAGTCGCCATCTTGTAGAATCAAGATCAGACAACCTAAGACAAGTTAAATCGTAACCCGTTCACGCTGATTACGAATATACTAACGTCACATTTGTTATTTAAACAATATAAATATTTTTTATTTAATTTTAATTAAGAAAATTATTTTAAAATATGTTGCCATCTGCTTCGCCTGCAATATGCTCCACCTGCAAAATTAAATTAATCAGATTATAAACATAAGTTTTCTTCAGGTCTGTATGCCTTCATAGGACAATGGTTAGCGTAACTAATAAACTATTGTCCTATGGAGACATTTTGTCCTGAGGCTGCGAGTTTGAATCCTGATTTATTTATTTTATTTGAGCGTTATTTATTTCAATCATGTTTAAATCTAATAATTAGTGTATATTTTAATCAATAGGTGGCACCATATGAGCACTTTTAGCATTCCTATACTTAAATTTTTTACACATTTAAAAAAAAAACTCAACTTAGAAATGGGAGAAAACAACTCAACTCGACCCCTGCCTACGCAGCCGGCGTCTTGAAAACCAAAACTACAGCATAAGGAAAACAACTCAACTCAGAAGCAGGAGGAAAACAACTCAGCTCAGCTCCGCCGTTTGCCGCAGAATTGGCATTTATTATCTACTTCTGGTGCCTCTCACCTTTCGCGATACAATCCTCCTGCTGCTCGCGCATTTCCCTCTGCCGACTCGTAAATGAGGTGAGGTGCATATCTGCCACATCGGTGTTTGTAAAATGTTCCATACTCCTCTGCAATCCATGACAGCTCAGATGACTGCGGTAATGCATGTCTGCTTTCTGAAATGTCCTTGTGAACAACGCCACCTAGCGACGAGCGAAGACGTTTCCAACCATGGGTTGCTATGCACATTCTTGTGATGTCCCCTACATCCCTTTAAAGTTTTCCCGGAACATTCTGGGACACCCTGTATAATAAGGGGAAAAAAGATAGTTTTTTTTTAGTTTCGCATTGACTGGTGCTGTTGTCTTTCAAAATTTAATTTTCCTTCAAAGCAATTATGTATCCCATTTATGCCAAAGTATTTATAAATTTAAGAGTAAGGTTTCTTTCCACTTGGGCAAAAACCGCCGTATGATGAGCTGCGGGGTGATTTCCTCTCGAACCTCAAAATCCTCCAGTTAGAGTAGTTTAGAGAAGGGGTGCCGACTCAAGTATCATTTGGTTCAGAATGAAGAGGTCCGGCACCAATGTGTTGTCTAAATCAAGATTGCATTGGAATTGTGTTTGACTTGATGCATTGATGTTGAGTAGAGGTAATTTTGGAACGAAACGCTTTGAAGGAACTTATTATTTTTCATCTTTTCTTATGTCTGGTGTAACTGAATGAAAAGGCTAATATATTATCAATATTAATTTGAAAATCCCATTCCTTAATTCCTTGAGATCAACCTTTTTTCAGAGCGCACAATTACCCCTCTTTTAAGAGTTTCCAAGGGGGACTCGCCATTGATTCTGTGGCCAGTAACTGCCTCCAGACTCATTTGGGTTCTATGCTTACAGTACTGAGAACGAATCTCCTTCAATTCTTAGTTTGAACGAAGGCTGAAAAATCACTCCTAAATTTTGATGATGAACTATTTTGTATGTCAAAGCCCAATTTTATGTGTGTCCCAAAACATTTCTTAATTATGTTTGAAAACACGAGAATTTAAAATTATTTTCATTGATCTATTGACAAGCTGAATTAAAAGAGAGTCTTTTAGCCTCCAGAAAAAAACTTGAAGCCAAGAAAGAAACTTGTTGCAAACTAAATAATTTATTATGAGTTATAGGAGAGTATTTACAGGGGGAATATTTACAGAATAGAAATTAGAATGTGCATATTTTAAAAACTAGGAAAGTTAGATTATTCGTTAGAAGGACGTTAGACATTAAATAAAACTCATTATGCGATGGGATTGCAACTTACAGCCTGGTTATGGCGAGCGGGCGTGGATGCGCGAAAGCGCTGCTTTAGTTGCTAAATGTTAGTGGGCCTCTGCCGCAAAAAAAAGTTGATGTCGGCGTTTTATAAGCCCGCCAAATGGCGTTGATCTGGAATGCGCTGTTTTAACTAAAATTGCCGTCCTCTGTACAGGGATATGATTTAACCTTTTGCGACGGGTGCTTACGCGTTTCACTAACCTTCTCTCGTCTTCTTTAAATTGTTTTATTTAATTCAACCAATCTCCTCCGAGAGCCAGAAAGTTTGACTTATGCAAACGAGATTATTTTCGGGTTTTAGCGAGTTCGAAAAAGATATAAAAGGGAGAAATGAAATGAAGAAAGAGGAGGGTGATTTTGAGAGAGTAGTTTATCTAGTGGAAATATATTCGTCGGGAGAAGACTATTGAAAAGTATTCATTAATTCGGTTCGGGACGGAACTGAAAAATAGCTAAGATTGAAGCCGCTCTTTAAAGCAATCCAGAATTAGAGAAACCTGCCTTAAAGAAAGGGTATCAGGTCAGTTATTTTCATAAATTAAATATAAATGTGTAGCTTGATTGTATGTGTCGTTCTCCGTGGATTCAGTTAGGATTCCGTCGTTCATAATCAGATTCTTCTCGCACTCCACTGTATTTTGTTGATCTTAAAGTTTGAATCGTATTTGTGTAATCTCTCAAATAAGAAAGGTCAATAAATAAGATTGATTTATTAATTTAGTTGTAATTAATTATGGAACCAACATATTCAGATTTAGATAATACGCGAAGGGGAGTTAATAATCATAGGGGTAGTGATAGGCTACGACACTGGTGCCCAACCGAAATACCGGAATTAAGAGCAAGTGCAGGAATTAGAGTTTTGCCAGAATTATTTTTTTAGGGTAAAGAAAATGTGTCTGAGTTTATTTCTAATATAGGTGACAACACATAGCCTACTATGAAATACCGGCGAATCTAGCATGTGCATATTTAAAGGGTCATTTAATTGGGAGAGCGTTAGACTGGTTTGACGTTATTGGGTTCGAGTGTGTAAATGAAGAAGCGACTGCATTTGCAACGCTTAAAAAGAAATTGTCAGATAGTTTTCCTGTAGTACGGAATAAATCAGAGCTAGAGGCTCAGTTTTTTTCATCGAAACAACGGAGAGGTCAAGCTCCGCCAGACTTTATTTTTCAGCTATTAAAAATCCATAAAGCTTTAAATTTGAATTATGATGAGATAAAATTGGTCGATCACATAGTAATGCGACTAGAACCCCAAATAATGGATTATTTAGAAGTTCGAAACCCCACAACGAAAGCTCAGTTGGTAGAGTTGGTAGACCGGTATGAGGAGCGTCATAACTGCAGGGAAAACCAGGGTTCGAGTAATAATTTTGCTAGACGAGGTTGGGATATGAGTAGGAATCCTGATGAAAGAAGGAATAATAGAAATTGGAGAGATACAGGGGTCGGAAATAGTCAAAATGATCAAAGAGGACTAGGCAGGGGTGCAAATAATTTTTCTCGTCATAATTATCAAAATCAAGGATTCGAGGGAGGAAATCGCTACAATCAGCCAAATCAGTGAACAGACCGGTATCAGAACCGTAGGATGGTGGTTAGGAAGGGTCCTAGTGATGATTCAGCAAAGCAGAATTGGAGGCGCGTTGATTGCAACAACGAAATACAAAGAAATGCCAATTTAAACTTTCTAAGAGATCGTGTTGAAAGAGATCCTCCTAACAGAATTAAACTTAATTCATTACGATTATCACCAGTTGATCTTCCGTATGTGCCGATTCTATTGCATGATACTTTTTTAAAAGCGCTCTGGGATACAGGTGCGGAAAAATCATTTATTTCAGAAAAAACATACCGATCATATTTTTCTTTTTGTCCTATTAAGAAATCGTTAGCTGAAGTAGTTACAGCTCAAGGGTCACAATGCAGAAATTTAGGCACAGTTGAGTTAAGAATAAAAATAAGGGAATTTTCAAAGTTGTGGAAATTTCATGTGATTGCTGAGATGCAATATCCATGCATCATAGGTATTGATTTTATGTCACATGCAAGGATCAGTTTTGATTTTGTTAAAAAATCGTTAATCATTCCGGACTCGCAGATTGAAAAAGTGGCAATTTCGGACGAACCGGTTCAGATAGATTTATTAAAGACTAAGTTAAAGGCAGGGCAAAAACAAAAGTTGGCAAAGTTTAATGTAAAATGGGAACATCGCCCAGGTACGCAAAATTTAGTGGCTGATATGTTGTCTAGGAACCCGTTAGAAAGTAATGAAGAACCAAAGGTGTCTTCTGCGGTGATTAGATCGTTAATATTATCTTCTAGAGAACAGTTGAGAGAGGAACAAAGAAATGATCTGGAGTTTGGTCATATCTTACGGTATCTAGAAAATCCGGACGATAGTTCCATTAGTGAGTCAGTCTGTAGAAATTAATTCCATGACTTTAAAGTCATTAACGGATTGCTATATTATGCAAAATATACAACCATACTTGGTGAATTAAGAGTATTTATACCTAAAACATTACGTAAAGATGTTATACGAGAATTCCATGACTCGCCGATGGCAGGTCATTTAGGCAAAAAGAAAACCTACTTAAAATTAAAAGACGCGGGTTATTTCCCGTATATGAGGAAATACATTTATAAATATGTAGCAGCCTGCGACCAATGCCAAAAATTCAATTATAAGAACGGATTACCAGCTGGTCAATTAATTCCGATAGTAACGAATTTTCTTTAACGAATAGATCCCTTAAGGAAAGCTTCGGCTAAAGCAATTGCCAATGCATTTTTTGAGAATTACATTTCGCGTTATGGAGCTCATGTAAAAGTAGTTAGCGACAACGGCCCCCAAATGATATCCGAAGTTTTTGAGCAAGTATGTCGCAGGTTGAACATAAAACACGTTAAAACTGTGGTATATCGTCCACAAGCTAATCAAACAGAAAGAGTTAATCGTACTCTTTTAAAAATGATTTCGAGTTTTGTCGCGGATAATCACACTAACTGGGTTCAATTTCTGCAAGAGTTCGGATACGCTCTTAGGACAGCAGTACATGAGACAACGGGTAAAACACCGGCGGAATTGTTTTTAGGTCGAAATTTAATCACCCCTTTTCAAAAACTAGTAATGGTAACTGATGGATCAGACTTAGTTTGTGGGAACATAGAAAAATTGTTTGAGGAGGCTAGAATTCATACAAAGCGCCAGCACGAGAAGTGGGCGAAATATTATAATAAGAAGAGGTGTGAAGTTAATGTGAAGGTTGATGATCTAGTGTTAGTTCAAACTCACCCGTTGAGTTCGGCTAGTAAGAAAATAGTGGGTAAATTTATGCCAAAGTTTGAGGGCCCATATAGAGTTCTGAGTGTAAAAAATAATAATAATTTAGTAATATTAAAATTTGGTAAAAGAATAACTGTTAATGTGGATCAGGTGAGAATTTACCATCAAAGAGAAGACAATGTTGCCGAATCGGAAAGTGCCAGAAGTAGTGATCATGGTGCAGTGGCATCAGATAGGTCGGATGATGGTCAGCCGAGATTGGTGCAATCGGAGAGTGATGGGGGTTGTCGTGGAGGATCGAAATTAGGAAATTTAGAAGGTAGTAGAGATATAGTTACGGAATAGACGCGATGGAGTGGAGGTGAGAAGAAAAAAACGTGTGCGAACGGAGTCTGCTGTTTCTTCGGGGGGTGATGCGTATAATTTCAGGAAGAGAAAACCTCATTGGACAGAAAGAGAGAAAAGATGAAGACCACTCTATTGGAAGGAAAACATACAGAAGTAGAAGAGACCAGAGGCCCAGGTATCCCGAGACAAGAGAAAGTTGACCTCGTCAATGCCGTCTCGTCCTTCCAGAAAGCGGTATAGAAAGGTGGAAGAAAATAATTCTGAAGGAACAATTCCAGGACCATCCCGCAGTGAACAGTGGAAATCAGATGGAGCAATTCCAGGACCATCCCACAGATTCAAATACAACAGACCCCAGCAAGAAAGGAACTGCCCGTACAACCTTCAGAGCCGACGTCGAGTGGACAGCAGCCAAATTCCAGTTCTCACAAGGGAAAAGAACGCCTCAGCAGGAGCATATCAGCTTCAGCGGACTCAATGGTAGAGGAGACCCAGAAGGTGGGAGCGCAGAGAGGACAGCCCTAGGACAAGGTCATCCAGTACAGAGTCAATAAGGAAGTTATATAAAAGTTCTGTACATTTAATGTCATGTTTTAGAAAAAATTGACAAGGTTTCCTTTCAGGGCAGCAGTCCCTGAACAAAATGATGAGATGAAAGTGATGTCGTACGAAGATATTATTGTAAAATTTTTTTTATTTATTAGCACTTAAGTAAAGTGGATGATCATGGTTTTTTCCTGGAAAGGTTTTTCCCTCATCTTTGCCCGAATATGATGCACTGTAGGGATTGTATGTTTGTAAAAGATCAATAAATTAGAGTTGAGTACCCCTTTGAGTAGTCGTTTCTGTGTGCTAGTTTAATTAAAGTTTCTAACTTAGAGAGTTAAAATTTTCTGCAAATTCAGTGTTTTCAAGCATTCTAAAGTTCGTGAGTTAAAACTTTCTCTAAGTTCAGTATTTTCAGGCATTCTAAAGTTCGTTAGTTAAAACTTTATACAAGTTCAGTATTTCCAGGCTTTCTAAAGTTCGTGAGTTAAAACTTTCTACAAGTTCAGTATTTTCAGGCATTCTAAAGTTCGTGAGTTAAAACTTTCTACAAGTTCAGTAATTTTAGGCATTCTAGAGTAGTTAAAATTTTGTGCAGGTTCAGTGTTTTTCAGACGTTAGGTAAATTAAGCGAGTTCTTGCAGGTCGTTTAGACCTTCAATAAGTCACGCTTTTTTTCTCGGAGGGGGGTTGTGACGGGTGCTTACGCGTTTCTAACCTTCTCTCGTCTTCTTTAAATTGTTTTATTTATTTCAACCAATCTCCTCCGAGAGCCAGAAAGTGTGACTTATGCAAACGAGATTATTTTCGGGTTTTAGCGAGTTCGAAAAAGATATAAAAGGGAGAAATGAAATGATGAAGAAAGAGGAGGGTGATTTTGAGAGAGTAGTTTATCTAGTGGAAATATATTCGTCGGGAGAAGACTATTGAAAAGTATTCATTAATTCGGTTCGGGACGGAACTGAAAAATAGCTAAGATTGAAGCCGCTCTTTAAAGCAATCCAGAATTAGAGAAACCTGCCTTAAAGAAAGGGTATCAGGTCAGTTATTTTCATAAATTAAATATAAATGTGTAGCTTGATTGTATGTGTCGTTCTCCGTGGATTCAGTTAGGATTCCGTCGTTCATAATCAGATTCTTCTCGCACTCCACTGTATTTTGTTGATCTTAAAGTTTGAATCGTATTTGTGTAATCTCTCAAATAAGAAAGGTCAATAAATAAGATTGATTTATTAATTTAGTTGTAATTAATTATGGAACCAACATATTCAGATTTAGATAATACGTGAAGGGGAGTTAATAATCATAGGGGTAGTGATAGGCTACGACACTTTTACAAAAGAGTTCCATGGGATATCCTACATAAATCTTTTGACGAGTTATTTTGGATGATGTATATTATATCATATTATATGCGACAATATTCAAGTCGTTTATTTTCATTTTTCAGAAAATTTAAATTACCAATGGGGATTGAACTAGAGATTAACTCGATTTCTTAGGAAAACATGAGAAATTATTAGTTGACTATCTGTTTTCGTTCCGAAAGATGAATTTAAAAGCTCTTAAGAAACCAAAATATTCAGGTCTCGAAAAGTAATTCAAGTGATTAAATTTGTTTCCTGTTTTATGTTAAGAATTCTTAACACTTAAAACACAGAGAAAATGTAATATTTTAAATAAATTTAGAGAACTTTTTTTATCGCTTCAATTCAATCTATAAACTTGTAACATCAATTTTATCTTTTTTCTCGATTGAATAAATTCTTCAAATATGTGTTTGGTTTTGTTTTCAATGAATGAATTTTTCTCATTATACAAGGTGAAAATATGTAAAAAAAATCGTCGGAGCTATTTTAGTGTTAGAAATGAATTTGTGCACCAATTAATTGAAGTTCAGAATCCCATTTGTTTAGTAACGAAATTATTTTAGAAAATCCAAATGTTTTAGTTTTAGATCAATTTATTTATTGATACGGCCTCCGACGTCAAGTCTTTCCATCCAACTAAAATCTTTTTACAACAAGCATTAGAGTTGAGATAAAACATTGCTGCGGCAACACTATGCGTTTATAATTTATCAAAGTTATTTTAAAATTGGCCAAGCTGTTTGGCAAAATAGATGGGGCATTCATGATCAAGACCATGACCTCGGCAGCCATGTACTGAATAGACAGTATTTTTGAGAAATTCTAATTGGGCTTAGAATCTGTTTTCAAAACTACCGAAAAGAGTAGGATTTTCAAATCAATCCACTCTACAAATGGTCGGGCCATGCATCTGTCGAATCTTGTGAATTCGAGTCCTGATACCACTGAAAGACCTAACGTGTCGAGGTTGCAACTTTGGTCTTATCCCTGGTTCTAATGGCGAGATCAATTTCTCGGGTCACTTCGTAGTTGTATTGCATATCAGAGTATTTTGATCAACTGAAGAATTCCAATATTTCTTCTGATATTATAGGTATAAATGTATATTGGGAACCAAAATACTTTGAATAAAATAAGCTTACCGTGTCTTAAATTGCTTGTATTTTTTAGGGCTATAGTGTTCATCGCCCATGGGTACGCAGAACATTGTCTCATGTACGCTCCTCTGGCTCAAGTGCTGGCCTCGAACAATTTCTTTGTTCTCGCTCATGACCATGGTAAGTACAAAATCCCTTTTATAGCACGCTTCAGAACAGTATGTTTTTTAGAACAGCATAGGGAGAGTTCAACTGTAAAGAATGACACGGATATATGGAGATTTTAAAGCTTTTCTGTTTGTATTTGTTCGGTAAGTACCGAAATTTTATGAACGTTGTATATTTTGCTCCCTTTAGAATACCCTGTCAGCTCCCAAACCAATGGTAGTTAATTTTTTTTCTCTAATTTATGCAATCCATTCCCAATCCAATTTATACTCTGAAAGTAGACTTGGGAGTACAAACATCTTTAGATCTAACACAGTTTATCTCTTAGATATTAGAATTCTATATTGAATCGAAATGACTAAATAAGACCCATCTTGTAGAAGAGGGTTGAAATCTGTCGAGGCTTCCTTTGGCATGGTGTGGAGTGCGTTCTCGTCCGTCATTCAAAATGACGATAGCTTTCGTATTCCTTTCGAGTTCAACAAATCATTTACTAAAAAGTTATGTGTTTAGAGTTTATTATTGTTTTCAATGGAGATTTGTGTCTGGGACTTTGAACCCATTTGAGATGACGAAGGGTCTATCAAAAAATAGAAGGAGTACTACAAAAAATAGCTGCATTGCAGGGATGCGAAATCTTTTTTTTTTAGTGTGTTTCAAAGTAGCACATATTCAACTTACACAATTAAATAACATTGCTTCTTATTGCAATGACGTGTTACACTACATCAGGGGTGGCCAACCCGCGGCACGCGTGCCACAATGTGACACGGCCTAGTTTTTTCAGTGGCACGCGGTGACTTAATAAAAAATTTGAAAAGATAATAATAAGTAATATTTTTTTAATAATTATATTGAAATATGGTTGTCTCAGACAGAAAAAAAACCCCCTGAAGGTTTATCTTAAAAACACTTAAATTAGTTACAATAGAAATTTATAATGTAGAGATGCACCTGCATTGTTGTGCGAGTTGGCTTTCCAAAACTTTTTTTCATTTGCGAGAATTTGGAATTTGAGGGAGCTTATTTTGAAAATATCTGGAAGGAAACACTGAACTCTCCTGTGAGTACTTGCTATTTTAGAAAGAAGGTTGGCTATGTGATACAGTTGTTTTTACCGATATTATGGACATAAAAATAATTTTAATTTAATATCACAGATAAAAGTTAGTATTTTTCCTACCCTAGTTAGTCATATATCTTCTTTTGAGGACAAACTTTGGCTTTTTTTGTATTGATTTTTGAGGGGGGGAAATTAACACATTTCATATTTTTTTTTATTCAGTAACAATCGACCAAAATCAATAGTGCTGCGACCTGTGATGGATTTAAAAATTTAATATCCATTTTTGCAGGATTTTTTCAAAGCTAGGTTGGATGATTTTCAAGATGATAAAAAAGCAGATCTTTTCAAAAATCCTTTTTTTAATTTCTCTGCAAAATGGTAATTGGAACCCACCTGAAATCCATATCGAAATTATTGTCCACAGCACCATAATATACTGAAAAGCAAGTTTTAGGAATTGTATTGAATTTTGAAATTTGTTCTAACAAGCAATTTTTCAAATTGACACGATTTGGCTGCCAGATATTGTAGTAAATTTGAATCAACATACGTTTGTGAACAAATTTTTCTCACATCCTGAACATAACAAAATCAAAATATCGTTCAAAACTAACTGAACTGATTAACAATAAAATCTAAATTTGTACTTTGGTCTCAATTATTATATTATTTTTAAATTTCCACAACTTAGACATGCATTAAAAATGAGCTCTTCGAGTAAAAATTACTTAATAGGCTTAAAAGTAACATTTTGTCGCCTTTTCATTTTTTCGAAAAGTTGGAAGTGGCACGCATAGTTATTTTTTGTCTGAAAACGACACTCTTCCTAAAAAGGTTGGCCACCCCTGCACTACATGATACTTTTCTAAAAATTTTATTGGTAGAGAATTTAATCCAGCATTCAAAGAGAGAGATTATGAATGTTTTATTGTTACAGAATCACAACAAGAAAAGAATTTTCCATAAAACCCTATTTGTTTCAGGTATGAAAACATACAATCTCTTGAATGTTCCTTTTATACTATATAGAATAAATGTTACAAACGATACGTGCTCTATGGGGAGTTGGTAAGCATTATAGAATTGTGCACTTGAAATTTCTTTCCTTCAAATTTGCATGCTATTCGGGGATTTTCATTGTTTCAACCAACTAGGAAATGCCTCAAGTTTTCAAAAGGAATCTTTACCGAAGAAATTCTTTTCTTTGAACATTTCAACCTGAAAATTTAGGCTTATATTTATTTCTTTAATAAACTTTAAAATACTGAAGATTTACATCAGTCGAAAATGAAGTGTACAACTGAATTCCACTTTTTGTTCCAGTTTATTTTCGAGATGGTTTTCGGTCATTTTTAAAAACCATATGGAGACGTTCTTTTAGACAAATTTAGAATCCATTTATTGAATCAAGACCATCGGAGTGAGCAGCTTTCTTAATGGTTCGAGAACGAGTATTTTGATCAAGTGCAATATTTTGTTGAACTGATGCTTATAATGGAAGAATATTAATACAAAACACACACAATTGATATATTGGCTTTCTAACAGTGATAATCTAAAGTAGTTTTTGTCGCTTTTTAGGGTATTATCAGAGATTCTATAAATCCTTACATGAAAATTATTTTCAACTTGAATTCGTTTTCTAATCCAATCAAGGGATATTTTTTATATAGTCTATGAAGAAATACATATTGATTTTAATATCCCCATTAAGAAAGTTTCCTTTAAAGTAGTTTGATATCTTTTTTTTTATGATTCTTGATTTCTTTAATGGGGATAAAAATTGACTTGTCATGACTCTCTTGGTTCTAGTTAAATTGGAGGAATGTCTCGAAGTAGAAGAAAAACCACGGGGAAAAAAATTCTAACCTAAAATATTAATTGTATGGATTAAAAACCTTTTTTTTTTCTTTTTGCTTCTTCTAATATCCTGTTTTTTCTCTTTATTCAGAATTGTTATTGTTATTCAGCAAGGTACTTTCAATTTTAAATTATTTTTGTCCTCATCGCTTCTGTTTCCATCAAATGAGATGATCAAAGAGTTTTAGTTTAGTTTTGATCAGCTGTCGTTTGTCCATTTTATGTCTAGGATTTCCATCCCCTTAGCTTCCTTTTTTTTCTACCCACGATCTCTAAAAATTCTCCCTTTATTGATAAAATTTTAGTTGAATTTATATATTTCATAGAAAAAAAATGCGGATAATTTGCAATCAAATATCGAAACATATTGTATAGGATGGACTCTGATTGAGAGAGCGAGATTTAAATCATGCAATCGTATAATGGAGTAAATTAATCATTCTGTATGCTTTGTCTTTTTATTATTATTATTGATGAGCTATTGTCGTTTTGTTTTAAAAATGCTCAAGAGTTGATGTTTTTATGGAACCAAGTTGTTGAATCTGATGATGAAAAAATTTCTTAAATTTGAAATAAAAAAAAACCCAACACATTTAAAAAACCACGGAAGAATTGTCACCACGAAATAGCGTAAAATGTTAACGAAAAATGTGTATTAAATGATTGACCACTGGATCTGAGAATAAAGACGCAAAGAATGAGAAAATAACGGTCCACCAGTCTTTAGAAACCAAAGAATTATTGTTATGGAAATTTAATTTCTTGCGTAGGATTTCTCATGGCTCCGAGATCACCATTCAAATCCTCTTACCATCACTGAAAAATTCACTCCACTTCGGTTCATCCCTTCTCCAATTCAAATAAATCGTCTTATCTCATTACATGTTGATGCTCCATCAGGAAACTCCGAGCGTAATGTTAATCCTCTATGCAGTTTCTTTCTTTTCTATTGACATCTAGGATTTCGCTTTGAATTGCATGGAATAAAATTAAAATGCATTCGAAAAAAAAATCTGTTTCTCTCGTTTTCGATTTAAAAAAAAAAATTGCAAGTATTTTTAAATATTTTTTAAACATCTGGTGATTAAAACGTCCATAAAAATATTTTCACTTATCGCATAAAAAAAAGTAATAAAGAGGGAAACCTTCGATTTTTTACGCTGTTTCGAATGCAAATATACTTTAAATTTTTAAATTAATTAACTTGCGAGTAATTAAAGAGTTAGCATTGCACATTTGGAAATAGGGGGGAAAACCTATAAAACTCTGCCTTTTTGCGGAAGAATACAAGAGATTCCCTCCATGTCCCATTGATGTATGGTAATTTATGACTCATTTGGTGGTTTGGGAACAAGAAATGTAGTTTACTTAGAATTTGTAGTGGTGTTTGGAGGATATGTGAAAAAAAGAGAAAAACTCAAAAGTTTATTTGTTCCATTGCATTGTTTAGACTAGTTTTTTACAGAAATAACAGCAGTTTAGAAAGAAGTATAACATTTACAATGTGAGGGGGGGGGGAAGAACTATCTTTCGTTTTTAATATTATTTTAACTGTAAAATATTTATAAAATTCCTCTAAACAAGCTTTATTAATTACTTAAATGAACAGTGAGAATTATTTAGCTACGTCTTAAGTACATTAGGACTCAATGAAGGTTTTTAAATAAATAAATTTTAATTTTTTAAAATTAAACTATAAAGAGTACAATGAGAATCACAGGAGATAAATATTGTATAATATATATAGAAGACCACAAAGTTGCGGTTTATTTCATTTTTTAAAACTGATATCGTTAATTTTTTTATTTATATATACATATCACACAATATCACAGTGTACAATGTCACATTCAATTGCATTGTATATATCTATGAAATAGAATTTATGAACGTTTATGCAATGTATATCTCATAAAATAACATAGATTTGCTTTTTGAATATAATATAATTATGGAAAAATTGTTGAAAGTTTTTTGATAAAACTGAATTTATCTCTATACAGATTCATTGAAAAACATAATTTCTAAAAGAATGAATTATATTTCCTTGATATTAGTTCTCGAGAAAAAATAAAAGATCGAGTTAAAATTTTTAGTTTTATCTTCACATTAAAATAATTTTCAAACACTAAACGCATTTTTCTTCGTACAGTTATTGAAAAGAGAATTCAAAATTCAATTGTCACGTCTTTAAATGTTGTTTTCTGTAACAAAATTGTTACGAAAAAATTCAAAAGTTGTTTCTGTATACTTTATATTCCGGTATATTTCTTTACTCCGGTGTATGATAGTTATACTTTCAAACTGCAATTCTTAATTTTTAGGTATACTCGCCTTATAACGCTCACTCTTTTTTTAAAGAAGAAACCGGTGTGTGCAATGTTTTTTTGAAGTCTAGATATATTAAGTGTGGTTAATAAAAGCAAGAGATGAAAATAAACCTGATGAAATTAAAAAGTCCTTTGAAAAATGTAGTATATGTAACAATCTGGATAAAATTTTAGAAAATTTTAACAATTTTTAACATTTTATAGAATTTTGTTGAGATGTTTTCTTTTTCTCATATTTTCTTTTCTAGTGATTAATTCTCCCCATTCATTACCGAAAATCCTTTTTAGTCCAGTGTTCTTCTAACTTCTTCGATTCACGGAACTCCTGTAAAAAGTGTTTTCAAGGAACCTCACTCCACGAACACAAAGAGAGAAGAATATATCTTAAAATAATATTTAAAGTAGATCAACATGTTATAGGTACTTTATGTAAAGGTAATTACGAAAAAAGTATTGTATTTGTTACTAAAAATTTTGATATAATTTATTCATTAATAACATTAATTTATGATCTAAGTATGTCGCCTCTACCCTTGGATTATATTTACTATTTTTTTACACAAACTGTCGAAGTCTAGGTCTGTTGAAATTATGTGCAATCTCATTTCATATTTTTCGTTTAATTTTTTTTTTTTGTTGATATTTCGTTTTTGTAGAAACTCACAATGAGAAATATCTGTCATATAAATACACTGCTCTGAATGCCAGTAAAATTGTGTAGGAAATCCTGTGTATACTTTGCATGAATTTGCAACCTGAAATTTAGGAGCTTTTCTAGTTTAAATTTACATTTTAACGTCGAATTTGTTAATAAGTGTCGATAAGTTGTACCTTTATTTTTATTATAGGTGTGTTTTCCACAAATGAAAAAATAGTGCACTTTCTATTAAAAAATTATTTAGCTTTACAAAACATTGTACTAATGAATTTAAAATTATTTCGTGGAAACCGGGATAGTAAGCAATAGCATATTTATAATCCAATAGGTAGAACATATAATGAAAAATCGTAGGAGAATATTGTTTTTATTATATTATAATAAAAGTTAGAAAAGTATTACAAAATTTATAAAGCTATGTATAAATAAAATTTTCAAATTTAATGACTGGAATGAGCTTTAAATACTTGTTGTTATACAAATTACATAGAACACATGAATCCATTTCGCCTACACAGTTATAATTTTCTTTTCGATTTTTTTGTTGTAACTCATCAAACCACTGGGTCTACCTCGGAGAACCCCAGGGCTCCGTGGCAGAGTTAAAGACCACTGCTTTAATCTAATACATATCAAGCATCAGATTTTAACAATTTTCTCCATATTTTATAAGTCAGGCATGAAGAAACTTCTGTAAACAAAGGGAACAGTTTTATTTGTTTTGCATTATATGAACAAATAATGGAGGTAAATTTATAAAATGTGTTCGCAAATTGAAGTTGATAATTTTTTTTTTTTTTTGAATTGGATAAAGATTATGCAGAATGTCTGATAATGTTGCTCTCAGATAATATTCTCTTTGGTTCTCTTTTGCGCTCAGATCATTCTCTACCTCCTCTCCCGGCCACCAGATGGTAGCACGGGACCTTCTATTTTTTCTCACGTTTATTTATACCTTCTCCCCAGCTCAAATTTTTATCGATTCTCCTGGAATTTCTCCGGGAGACCTTTATTTATTTTTGCTAGGTCTGTCATTACTTTCTTTCATTTTTATTTTTGTAAATGACTTCATTCCCTACTTTAAATTACTCTACCGCGAGCTGACCCGTTGCCCGTTCGCATTATTTTCAAACAACTTTTTGTTCTATGGCATTTGTGCAATAGGTACCATTCTAAATTTAAATTTTTAATTTCTCCACAATAGTTTTATCATCTTCAGGAATTCTTACAACGTCAGTTGTCTGGATCTCCTTTCGTACCGGCCGCTCGACCAATCACAGAGCGTACCTTCTGTTTCCACGCCTACCAGAGGGATTGAGAGGCCCTGGTCACTCAAATTCCCCGGAGGTTTTGTCCGCCAGGGGAAAACCGCTGATTGGGCTTTTTGTTTCATGGTGAGAGGACTACGTCCGCTCGCTGTTTTTATTTTGCAGGCTTTATGCCATTGCCCACAAAATTATTGGAATAAGTTCGATATACGGACTTTTTTCAAAAATCGCCAAATTTCGGCGACATCAGTCGCCAAGGAAAGCACAGGGTTGCATTCCCCCCTCCTTCCCCCTTAGTCGCCGCGATACTCCCCCCCCCCTGACTAAACAGTTTAGCAAAGTTCCCGTCTTCGATCTAAGTTTGCCTCCCCCCCCCGCCACCTCTGTACGAAAATGAATGGTGGGATTCTTTCTAACTTTAGTAGAAGCATAAAAATGAAACATGTAATATTTTTTCCTACATAATATGAAACTAAAAAAGTAGTGAAAGGACAAACTTTTATAGAACTAAATGTAAATAGTTAATGATTATTTTAGCAATACTGCATTGAATTTAAGAATAAAAATCTATTTTTTAAAGTGATTCAGAATAGTAATGAACAAATTGTTCAATTTATCATCATTAAGCCTAGAAGAGAAACATATTAAAATTTAACATATTAAAGCAAATTAACACTAAAATTAAAGTAATAAAATAAGATAATAAGAAGACTAACTTACATAAGCCTAAAAGAGAAACATATTAAAGCAAATTAACAGCAAAGCAAATTAAGCAAATTATTTTAGCAATACTGCATTGAATTTAAGAATAAAAATCTATTTTTTTAAGTGATTCAGAATAGTAATGAACAAATTGTTCAATTTATCATCATTAAGCCTAGAAGAGAAACATATTAAAATTTAACATATTAAAGCAAATTAACACTAAAATTAAAGTAATAAAATAAGATAATAAGAAGACTAACTTACATAAGCCTAAAAGAGAAACATATTAAAGCAAATTAACATTATGCCGTCTTTTAATATTTTTGCTTTTCCGTATTAAATTATAGGGTTTCAAAAATGCAACACATATAAAATACAATTGTTAGTCTCAACATCACCAAAAATAATTACACAAATTTTTTAAAACCAAATTCTACGTTTAATTTATTTCTTATCGGTAGATGGCGTCACTAAGTAGCGTTCCATTATAAAAATGCATTTTTAAAACCCAGGGATGTGATTTATGAGATAATCAAGGATTCAAGCACCCTTGGCAAAGTTGGCTCACACTTGCGGCTTGGCGACATGCGCTCTGTTAATCGTAATGTTTATATTATCATTTGTACTTGGTTTACACGGTATATGTGTGTGCTTGGGGAATGCAAAGATTATCTCATAAGTCACAATACGATTTAATTAACATATCTTTATAATTATTTTTGAAATAATTTTTCATCATTTTGCTACTCTTTATCATGTCTATTTATTTCGATAAACTGATTTGATTTGAATTTGTCATCCAACAATCTGACCAACAAGTTTTGCATCGTGATTGTCTTGTAAATTTATTAAGTTCTGAAAGATAAATTAACTATCAAGTTATTTTCTAATTTAACCGTGGATTGAATTTTTTTAAGGTAAATGTAAAATGATATTTAATTAAACATATGTTTTTCAGTGTGTTGTGTATTCCTAAAAAAACCCCTATACATTTGTAGTCTCCCAAGGTTTTTTTTTTTTTTGTATAGATATAATTCTCCAATAATTCTACAGCTTCTTGTACGTGCATAATATATTTTACATTATATGTTGAAAATATCAAATCTCACCACAGTAGAAAATATATTTCACAAAAGTTCTTTAGTAAGTACCAACCTTTATAAATATTCTATAATAATTAATATTTAGAGTAAAATTACTATAAAAACATTAAGATCAATGTTCGACGATAGGTAGTTAGTCAGTTGTTAATTCTTTTTGTGTATAAAAGATAACTATTTAATACTTTTATATAAATGAATAAGGTAAAACAAGTATCTAAAGTATTTTCTACTAAAATATACAAACTGCATATACGACAAAATTTGTTTTTCTATTTAAGCTATTTGTGAATAGTCTAGATCAGGTGCGGCCAACCTCTTCAGGAAGAGTGCCATTATCTGACAAAAAATAGTTTTGAGTGCCACTTTTCCAATTTAAAAATAATATAATAAATATGATAATGTACACAAACTTAGGTTTTATTGTTAATAAACTTTTTGCATTCGGTTCAATTAGTTAGGTTAGGTATAAAATAAAAATGAGTAATGAACATTTAATTCAAAATAACTATTAAGCAATCTGTTTATAATTAATGCAGCTTTTGACTTTTGAAGTTTTTTTTTTTTACCAAGTAATCTATATTAGAGCTAGTTCACTCTTGAAGATGCTAATAAAATAAAGTTGTTTTAAGTGCATATCCTTTAATTTTGAACACAATTTTGATTTTATTATGTTCATAGTAGAAAACATATGTTGATACAAACCTACAGCAATATCTGGCAGCCAAATCATGTAAATTTGGGGAATTAATTGTTGGTACAAATTTTCAAAATTATTCGGATCACCTGCAGTTGAAATAAGTTCCTTATGTTTGCTTTTCAGTGTAGTATGATGCTGTAGGTCAATAATTTCGATTTCAGGTGAGTAACAATTAACGTCTTGCAGAGAAATTGATATCGGGTCTGGGAAAAGATAAAGCTTTTTTTTCCTATCATCTTGAAAATCAAACCTAGAACTGAATGAATCCTACAAAATGGATGTTAAATTTTTAAATCTATTGTAGCTCTGAGCATTATGAACTGCAGTACCTGCATTAATATGTGTTCATCTTTCTTCTCCAAAATTGAGACAAAAAAATTTAAAAGTATGTTCACAAAAGATACAGGACTAACTAGGGTAGGAAAAATATAAATCTTAAATTTAAATTATTTAAATATCTTACACTATTAAAATTCGAAGGTAAACAAACTTATCTATCTATCTATGTATGTGCGTCTATCTTCTCACGAACCGCACCACGCAGAAAGTCGCAGAAGGTACCAAAAGATCGGGAATTTTCCGGGGAAGCCGTATTGCCCATTTATATTCCGATATTGTAATTAGTTAAAAAGATATTAATTAAAAACCTTAAAACGCCTAATTGTTTTACTCCTGCCGGTTGTTTACTTGGCGGAACTTCCCTTCCGTTTCGGCCGAGCGGTAATCTTACGTTTTCCACCATATTAAAATTGTCATCTAATTTTCGGTGTCGAAATTAGACAAAAAATAATTACAGAATCGGAAAGATCATTTATTTCGCCACGATACGGTATAATTTTTTTTTGTAAAATAGCGATATTTTCTATTTTTTTCGAATTTTTTAAAATAGTGTTAAAACTGATGCGTTTTTATGAAAATGATTTCTAAATCGTTGCGTATGAATTTCTTTTCGTGTTATTAAATCGATATTCTACATTAATTAACTTCAAGCTTTTCTCTTTTAGATCCATTAATTTAAAAAATAAAATGACCAAAACTTTTTTTCCTGCGATTTTTTAAAAATTACGCGAAATTTTTACTCGACATAGAATAACTTCGTTATTTATTAAAAACATTGCACGAAACTTTTTTCCCGTGTGTAAAGCAATATTATCCGTAACATATACGAAGATTGAAAAAATTGCTTTAAAATTACGGATTTTAAAAAACATTTTGTAATTTTCGTAAACTGCTGTTTTTCTAAAAAAAAAAAAAATTAAACAGTAGTTTTTGTACATTTTTTATTTCAAAGTACGTTATTTTTGCAAATAGTTTGTGAAGTTTGAGAGCATTAACTTAAAAAGTATGCCCTAAAAATGAAGGTAATGATTTTTAAAATAATTAAATAAACGGGATTTTACATTTAGCCAAACATTGACGTCGAAAATTAGCTCTTTGCGCCAGACTTTTGACCGGTTTCGCCGTCGACCGCATCTAACACATGGGTTACACTAAATAATTCTGCCTTAAACAGGAGAGAAATCAGTAACTTTGGCGAGTAAAAAAAAAAAAAAATGCGAGTTAAAAAGTTATTTTTTTGTCAATTTTTCTTTATATAATTTTCAAAATTAAATAACTCTATATGTCAGATTAAAATGATAAAATGCATTCAATGCATTTCTGAGATTCATTTTTAAAATATTTATCAGTATCGAAATTTTTGTTCTCTTTCATAAAACTTATAGTTTACTTTAAAATAATGCCTAATGTATATTTCTTTTTTTGACATATAATTCCGTAAAAAAAAGGAAAAATTTGCCAATTTCGAATTTTTTTTCGGAAATAGTCAGCTAAATAGGCATAAATTCCTTAGAAAAAAAAAGCTATGTTCATATTATATATTCTTTATTATTAATTGCTTTTTATTAAAATATCAAAAATCAATAAATTTTTTGCAATACATTTAAATGTAATCGTGAATCGAAATTATTCAATAGTTATGTGTGAATATCCCCTCTTCAATAAAAAATTACTTTCAATGTTTACTTTCCATTTATCATTAATGCCTATTTTCACTTTTTGCTGCTTGTCTTTATGGCGCAGTTGGTTGCACGCTCGATATCGTATTGCGGAGTGATATCATGTAGCTCCGAGTTCGAATCAACGGATTTCGATTTTTTCATTTCTGCTAATTTTTCCCACGTAAATTAATTTTACTGATAAATACTTACCTTAACTTGATCCTCTGTTATTTTAATGTACTTTTCATATATGTAACAGAGAGGGCGGTGTCTAGAGGTATGTAGAATGAAAGAGAGACGTTAAAGTTTAAGGATATTTAATGATATCTACAGGTTGTTAAACCTGACTAGGCGCGCGCTGCTGGGAGAAGAGTAAGTCTACTCCTTCTCCCGCTTACATCCGGAGTTTACAGAGAGTGGCGCTGGTGTCGCCTGAGCGTATACAACACTCGTCCATCCTGATGTGGTCGGTCCCCGACCAGGCTGGAAAATATGCAAGTAAAAATTATACAAATACTACAACTGAAAAGAAAAAAAAGATTAAACAAATTTTTAAAGTTCAAATTTCCTTGAGTATATAGAGGAAAAAAAATAAAGTCATTAGAGTTCTGGAAAGAAAATCCCATGGTTTCATCAGATCAGCAGATGTGGATGTCAAATTCGGGCCTTCTTGTCTTCCTATTTTCTTTACATCGTACCTGTCGTTTGGACGAACTTTCACGACTTCATATGGGCCAAAATATTTTGGTCGCAATTTCACACCTACTCCAAACTGGGTTTTCTTGATTGCAATTCTGTCACCTTCTTTGTATTTTCTTGCTTCTTTGCGATGTTTATTGTAGTGTAGTCTACTTTGTTCTTGTAATTTCAGGATATTGGATTTGGCATCTTCTCTCATTTGTTGTTTATTCTGTAAAGATAATTGGAAATTTTCTTCCTCGAGAATGGCTTTGATTTTGATGTCATCTTTATTTTTCATTTTGACGCCTGTTAAAAGTTCAAATGGTGTATATTTGGTGGCTATGGAAACAGTGCTGTTAATTATTCGTTGAACTGATGATACGTGTTTATACCATTTATTGGGATCTTCAAGTGAAAGCTTTGTTAAGACTGGTATTAACGTTGCATGAATTTTTTCTACCTGACCGTTCCCACGCGGTACACCTGTTGTGATTGAAATAAACTCGATATCTTCATCCTGACAAAATTTCTGAAATTCTGTAGAAGTGAATGCTGTTCCCTTGTCTGAAATTATTCGTCTGGGACTTCCAAAGGTTACTTGTTGTAATTTTAATTTGTCTAAAGCATCGTTAGCTGAAGGAGACTTTACAGGATAAATCCACAGAAATTTGATGAAAGCGTCGATGACAGTAAAGATATATTTGTAATTTTTGTTGGTACTTGGGAGTGGACCCAAAAAGTCAATATGGTAGGTATCAAGTGGAATACCACCTTTTGATATGGGATGTAGAAATCCTTCTCGTTTGCCAAATTTTTTGGATGAAAGAATGCAAGGAATACAATTTGCAATAACATTTTCTACAGTCTTACGCATATTTGGGAAAAAGAATTGTTGTTTGACTAAATTTTCAGTTTTGTTGATACCGAAATGTCCTTTAGAATGTTCAAGTTGTACGATTTGTTTTTGCTTTTCAAGTGGAACGACTAGAAGTTCTTGGTCGTTGACAATTTTGTACAGCACATCGTTTTTTAATGTATAATCAGAGGCTGAAGATGATTGTAATAGTTGTTTAATACTGGATGTAAACTCATCATTAATTTGTGCTTTTTTAATTTTTTGTGTTGTCTCGTTGTATTGTATGAGCATGACTGGATAACGACTGAGCGCGTCAACATGTTGCATTTGTTTACCTGGCCTGTGAAGTATTTCGTAATCGAAGTCTTCAAAGAAGAGAGCCCATCGTGCTATTCTAGGTGGTAAATCTTTCTTTGACACAGTTTTTTGAAATGCTTGGCAATCTGTGATTATTTGAAATTTTGTGCCGACGAGGTAGTGTCGAAATTTTTTTAATGCTGTAACTATCGCTAAGACCTCTAGCTCGTAGCTGGAGTATTTCTCTTCTTAAGGAGAAGTTTTACGACTCATATAGTGTATTGGATGAAAGTTCTGATTTAAGTCCATTTGTAGAAGTATAGCGCCAAACCCTTTCGCACTGGCATCGCAGTGTATGTGTAATGGAGCGTTTTACTGATAAAGATGTAATACAGGTTCCTGAGACAAAATTTGCTTCAAAGAGAGAAAAGCTTGTTTTTGTATAAGACCAAAGGTGAATGGAACTTTGTCTCGTAAAAGATCACTTAAAGGTCGTGCGATTGATGCATAGTCCTTAATAAATTTTCTAAAATAGCCTGTTAGTCCTAAAAATGATTGGACATGCCGAGTGTTTTTAGGTGTTTGGAAATTCATGACTGCATTTGTTTTAGCTATTGAAGGACGAATAGTGCCTTCTTCAATAATATGGCCAAGAAAAGTTAATTTCCGCTGAAGAAAATTACACTTTTTAAAATTAAACTCTAAACCATAAGTAGCAGCAACATCAAATACTTTTTTAAGCTTTGCAATCCCTTCACATTCAGAATTTGCCGGAATTAAAATGTCGTCCATGTATATAATAACAGTGTTGTTTTTTAAGAGATCTTTAAACACAATTTGAATGTATTTTTGAAATAGTGAGGGAGAATTACACAAACCAAAAGGAACTCTATTAAATTGGTATTGACCATTATGTGTTATGAAACTGGTGTATTTACGGCTATCAGGATCAATTTTGATGTGAAAAAAACTGTTTTTAAAGTCCAGATTTGAAAAGAGTATCGCTCCATGCAGTTGATCAAAAATGTCTTCAATGAGGGGTAGTGGAAATCTTTGTTTAATTGTTTCAGAATTAAGAGCACGAAAATCAACACAGAGTCTTGTTGACTGGTCTTTTTTCTTGACAAGAACTAAAGGTGCGGCAAAATTAGATGAACTTGGGGAAATTATTCCATCAGACAGCCATTGCTCAATTTGGTTTTCGACGATAATTTTTTCCGCTTGACTTAATCTTCTAGGACGTAACGCGATGGGTGTGTCATCAGAAAGGATAATTTGCATTGGTAAGTTTGTATCTTTAATTTTATTTGGTTTGTAAGATTGGATAAGGTTTTCAACTTCGCGACGCGTATCAACGTTCAAAATATGCGATAAATCTACTTGAGGATAAATTACATTTAAATTTGATAAATAACAATTCTCATTTTGAAAAAGCAAAGAGAGAGATTCGTTTTTATTATTAACTGGTAAAGAATTACAATCGCTAATTTTCAATTCAGAAAAAGATTTGCTTACGTTAGCTTCGCGCTGAAAATCAGTTATATAACATGTTTGATCGGATGTGGGCTGTGACGTCAGTTCATATTTCTTATTTTCTTTTTCATCGAATAATTTCTGTTTTGAAGAGTTTAACGATTCTTTTTTATTCATTGGGTGTTTTACATTACTCGCACTGTAAATGTTTGGAAATTGAATTGAGCCATTTGGCCTTGAACCTTCGCCGGAATGATTTGGGATAGTTTGCGGTGCAAAAGAATGCAAGCTCGACATAATTTGGCTAGCGAAATTATGTTGTCTATCATTTTTATTTCTAGGCGAAAGAATGTTCTTAGAATGAGAGGAAGTAAGATTTTTTTCTGAAATCCGTGCATTTTCTGTTTCTGCTTTATTTAAATCATCAAAAATATTAGGCGGAACTATTAAATCACAATACAATTTATTACAGACTATGACAGCAGCTACTATTATCGGGTTTTCACGAAAACTTGGAAGAGCTAATTTAATTTTAGTAAGTTCAGCTTGAATTTCATTTCCGAAAGCACATGTTAATTGAACAGTTCCTAAAGATTTTGTTTCGGGTGGAATGAGGGAGGATTTCACACACACAATATTCGCTCCCGAATCGATTAAAGTTTTCACGATTTTATCATTAACAAAAATATTTTCGTATTGCAATTCATGTAAGGATTCATTAAACATTTTACCTTCGACTTTACAAACAGGACCGTGATTTGAATTTGGTCTAGAATTGAAATGAGTTTCGTTTCTGTGAGAATCACCACGCGGATTATTTGTTGAATTGTTTGGTGAATAATTTGTGAAATTTTTATCAAGAGAGTTGTAGCGATTAAAGCCCTGAGACGAGTTATATTTTTGTTTTTTTTGCTGTGATACGGCGGTTGACGGTGTGTGTTGTCGGAATACGGCTTTCGCTTTGCTACGAAGAAAACATCGCATTTCCTAACCAATTCAGTAGGCTTAAACCAAGATTCGTTTTGGCGTACCGCGATATGTTGTTGCGTTTCGCGATCAAGGGTGGAAAATAATTTGTCGGCTATCATTAACTCACACAAAGTTTTAAAATCATTCGCATTTCGAAGTTTACAATAATATTCAAAAGAACTTGTTAATCGTGACGAAAACTGTACGAGCGATTCGTTTGGCAATCGTTGAGCCCTACGGAAATTAATTAAGCATTCTTGGGGGTTGGTTGGAATTTTCGTTAAATAATGTGTTTAACTTTCTCGTAATCTTGGAGTTCGTTTTCGGGAATATAAAGCAAAATACTGTTAGCTTTTTCGCCGAGAATATTAATTAAGATCTCTGATTTTAATTCATGTGGAACATTTTTGGTTGTAAACGCACGTTCAAGTGAATGAAAAAATAAATTATAATTTTCAGGTTTAGAAGGAACTGGCATACTAAGGGTCTTAACGGATTTAATGAGACTTTCTAAAAGGTTAGTTGACGGTGTTTCGAATGTTGCAGTAGTATTGTTTGAATTATTAGAATTTGAATTCGTTTTTGAAAGCGTCAGTTTGTTCGATAAGTGCTTTTAAATTCACAAGCGTAGCATTTTCTGGGACAGTAACATCTAGTTCTTTCGCGGCAGTTATTAAATCTTCTTTCTTAGTATTTCGATACATGCTGAGTAAAAAAAGGTTTGATCCTACCTGATTTGACGATATCGGAGTGTTTGTAGACTGCAGCTAGACTTCGCTTATAAAAAGCTATCCGTTTGCGAGATGAGTTCACCACTGTGCACTTTTCACGGCGATGACTGTAGTTACGAAGCAGATGGAGTTTACACTCTTGATGCGATGAATAGGCGGGGAAATTGGCCTTTTTGTTTTACTGGAACACTTGGACGATGCCGAAGATACTTTTTGGTTGAGTCTCAAGCTTTGGTTTGGCTTGGCGAAGGAGACGGTAGTATTGGTCTCGAAGCGGAGGATTGGCTCTTAGTAGGCGTCGGAGGAATTCGCTGATCAAGCATTCGCCATTGTGTTGGGCGATTTTTGATTTTACACGGGTTCAAAAACCATTAAGGTTGCGAGGTCGAGCCCCATGTAACAGAGAGGGTGGTGTCTAGGGGTATGTTGAATGAAAGAGAGACGTTAAAGTTTAAGGATATTTAATGACATCTACAGGTTGTTAAACCTGACTAGGCGCGCGCTGCTGAGAGAAGAGTAAGTCTACTCCTTCTCCCGCTTACATCCGGGGTTTACAGAGAGTGGCGCTGGTGTCGCCTGAGCGTATACAACATATATATATATATATATATATATATACAATTTTAACTCCACATTGAATAACTTCGTCAAATATTAAGATTATCATACAAAACTTTTTTTGCATTTGTAAAATAATATTTTAGAACTTCTGTGCGAAGATTGAAAAAATCGCTTAAAAAATTACGGATTTTAAAGATTTTTTTGTGATTTTCGTAAAATAACGTTTTTGCGAGAAATAATATAAGCATTATTTTTGTAACCTTTTTTTCTTAAAAATTATTGTTGTTTCCAATCAATATGTGAAAACTTGGAATTTTGAATTAAAAATTGAGCCCTCAAAAATAATGAAAACTTTAAAGACATTCTAAAGGCTTTGCGCATGCGCGAGAATAATAATTATTATTATTTTCTCCTCTGTTTAAC
This sequence comes from Trichonephila clavata, assembly GCA_019973975.1. Taxonomy (NCBI): domain Eukaryota; kingdom Metazoa; phylum Arthropoda; class Arachnida; order Araneae; family Nephilidae; genus Trichonephila; species Trichonephila clavata. Next base: position 3,548 of record BMAO01009886.1, on the reverse strand, counting down.
ACTCAGTGGCCAAGGTCAAACTTGCTGTTCTTAGCATAAGTGAATGATGTTAATTTGAGTAATGGAGAAAAGGGAAATTCCCTTTTTTTTCATGCTGTCTCTCATGGCTGAAGTTATTTTCTATGGATATTAGTATATCTAATTCATTACAGATAAACGTTTTAAAGTGTTCTACCTTTTTTTTTCTTTTATGACTGATATTTTCCTTATTCTTAAATAATGACTTTTTTAAGAAAAGTGGAATAAAAAATACTTTAAAAAAATATAATTCTGAAACATATATTAGTCTCACACACAGTATTATTTTCTTTTTGAATGATTTTGCGCAGTGAATGGAAAAAATTTCCAGGCTTTTTTATTCTTATATATTTTTAATCTAACATTCAAAAACAATGAAATGAATAGTCCTTTCGATAATTAACAGAGAGAATTTTCGTATTTATTTTTTTAGAAAATGGATTTAAAATAATATATAATTTACGAAACTAAAGCAATATTTTTTCCGTTATTCATTACTAGATTAATTATGTAATGACAACACTGTATAATCTGTTTTTTTTCTGGATGAAACGAGGGATTATAGTTTTCTGGACTATACTTTAGCTACCAGTATATAACGATTCATTGGCAAATGAAAATACCACACATACACACAAACCCTTTGTATTATTTTAAGCTCTAAGAAAATAATTATTGTTAAAATAATGAATATGCTTGGTTTTTTCGTAATATATTATATCAGAACGTTTTCTTTGTTGCTTTAAATATACATTTTTTTAAGTAAAAAAGAATTGTTTTCTGTAAATCATTAATCGAAATTTTTCAATCGTTACGTATAAGGATTTCTTATAACTATGATAAGTAAACCATCTGAACTAAAAAGATTCATACTTTGCTCTTTTAATATCAGTGATTGAATAAATTAAATACAAAACATCATTTATTTGTCACGATTCGGATTATTTTTTCAAAATAATAATACTTTGCCTATTTTATGATTTCTTCTAAAATGAATAAATATCGATGCATTTAAATGAAAATGATTTTTTAAAAAGTCATTGATCATTTAGAATCAATGATTAAAAAAATAAAATGCCAAAAACTATATTTATTTAAAGAATTTTATAGGAAAAAAGCAACTTTTTTTTTACAAAACAATGATGTTTTGCATATTTTATGATTTTTCTCATATGAATCAATATCGTTGCGTTTAAATAAAAATGATTTTTTAAAACTTTCAGAATCAGTGATTTAAAACATAAAAAGCCGAAAACTTATTTGAACGAATTTTAATAAAACACTCAAAATACTTAAATCAATCATTTAATAAATTCTTCATTCGTAAAGATAATTGCATGAAACTTTTTATTCGTGTGTCGAACATTTCAAAAAATCCTCACAATTTTACTTCAAGATTTAAAATAGTAGTGAAATTTTGTAATTTTAAAAATTTCTACTTCTCTGTCTTTTTTCAACATACAACTATTTTTAAAAAAGCTACATTTTCGTTTCCGGGGCCTAAAAAATTGCACGAAAGATTTGAAATGTGAGTGAGGGATTTTTAAAGTCGCACTGTTCACCCACTCCAGAGTTTTTGGCGACGGACTTCGAAATTTTCAACCACGGTCAAGTAACGAGGACGACCCCTGAGCTTTCACCCTTTTCTCCATTTTATTTGAGTGTAATCGGATTTTCAGCATTAACAAATATAAAAATGAAGATTAACATGTGGATTAAGTTATACCCTCGGTAATAGCCCGTGCAACGCCGGGCCATGAAAGCTAGTCACATAAAATATCGGTAAGCAAAGCTAAATCCTATAGCCAATCGTCATTTCTAAATAGTAAGCACTGACTGGGCAATTCAGTGTTTTCTTCCAGATATTTAAAGACACGCTCCTTGGAATTCCAATATCTTGCGAGTGAGAGAAACTTTGCTCACATAATGATGAAGGAGCATTCTTATGTTATCATTTATTATTGTTATTCAATTAAGTGTACGTAGAACGTCGTTTATCCGAATCAATTGGGACTGGACACCGTTCGGATACGCGATTGTTCGGATAACCGAATGCGATGTGTGCTTCTTCGTGCTTAGAATCTTTACTTAATAAATCATTTAAATCCTACTGCAAAGTATTCTGTAACATTTCCAACATTATAAAACTATGATAGAGACGCTTCATTTTCTTCCTGCGTGAGACGGTTCAATATTTCAAGTTTTGTCTCTATGTTCAAGACATTGCTCTTCCATTTTGAATTCGAAGCCATGGCAGTTCACAACTCAACAAAAGAGAGAGAGAGCCCTTCACTTGGAAACAAACTGGCCAAATATTTATCGCAGATGTTTACCAAATCACACAACTGAAATTCCCCCAAATATCCCTCACCTTGGGTTTTCCCATCACTTTTGGCCTGACGCGAAACAATTATTGAGCATTGCACTGTTCGAAAACTTTTCCCGACTTGGATCTGGATATTTGACGCTCCGGATAATAAACGTTCGGATAAACGACGTTCTACTGTACTTAAAAAAGATTAAGGATTTTTTTTTAAATTTTTGTCTGTGACAACCACAGTTCTATTAAATTGTAAAAAAAAAAGTATTTATTATCTATTTCAAATTTTTAAACCAGTCTTTCGTGTGCCATTGTTACAACTCCACCGTGCCACGGGTTGGCCACCCTTGGTTTAGATTGAAGTATCCAACCTTTTACACTTTGGGGAACCCTTTGAGCTTATTTTTTTTGAAGGAACCTTTTGATCAAATAGCAGAAAAAATAGGATATCAAATCTTGATCCTGTGAATATTTTCAAAATTATTATTGTATCTTTATTTTATCACAATACAAACATCTTCATAAGATAAGGAATGGTAAGGTAGCCTAATGGAGTTTTTGGATGGAGGGGGGGGGCCTTTAAATATATTCTACGAATAATAAACAATATCAACAATATTTTAAATTTAATAAATTAATAAAAAATTCTTTTAATAACTTAGCTGTGATTGTTTTTTATTGCAAGGTATTTTACACCTGGAATCATTGTTAAAGTCTGCGACTCTCATCCATCCAATCTGTTTCTGTGTATTGTTTTGATGGTAGCATTCAGGAGAAAATTTTTCGTATACATTAGGTGAAACAAATGACATGAAATATTTCCAATTCTTGGTACTTTCAGGATATTCTTTCTAATATTCATCAAAATGCATTAGTATCAACTAAATTTTATTTCAATTGAGCGTCATTCGATATATCAATTGATCTTCTTTCTTTTATCAAGAGAGGTGTCACAGTCTTGAAAAGGGTTTTGTATTCAAGATAATTTTTCTTTGGAACAAGAGGTTTCAAGAATGCTTTTTGCATTTCGATAAATGTTAGACCCAACTAATTTTTACCGATATTAATGTTGTACTGTCTACTCAAGTATATGCAAATTAGGAAACATTCAATGCTATTTTTCAAAATGCCTTCTGCCCAAAATTTCAATATTTTACTTTGTATCTTGAAAATAGTAATACTTGTTCATTGCAGTAAAGCTTATTGAAAT
>BMAO01009885.1:0-69514 GCA_019973975.1 Trichonephila clavata | reverse complement strand
CTATCTCTGCAAAACAATGCTGAATCAATCCCCATGCATTGTATGTATATTTAAAACTATTTGAAAAATTCAAGTGCAATATTATAGCGGTGAGCCCAAAAATCCTTCGCATTTCAAACTAGCCATTTTTAATTATGATTTAAATTTATCTCCTTTCTCTTATATAAGAAAGCTCTGTGTCACTTTCTTATCACCTCTTAGAAAATGTATCATGGGCATGGGGTGGAAGCCTTAGCCTCTTTTATTGAGAAGAGATCTCTAAAATTAGTTTTTAAGGAAATCCGATTTAAAGTTTTGCGAGGGCTTTATTCATTAAAATTCTCGATTTTAAACTATTATACATACTTTAAATTAAGCAGGCGTATTTCTTTTGTTAGGCTAGAGATCCTCAGAAGGGGTTTGTCAAATCGACTCCCAAGTGATAGAGTCCAGTCAGCGTAATGTATGCCCTACTGCAGGGGCCCAGGAGTTCTTTTATGGGCCTAAGGCCTGACTTCACCACCAATGCCACCCTTTATGAAATCAACAGTGCACAAACTGTGCAGGGGCCCAAATGTTCTCCCAGTGCATACTAAGGAAGAGTTATGGAGATAAAAAAAGGAACATCATACTTCTGTTTTAGAAATACAAGTGTTTTGTCCCTTTTAAATCAAGAGGCGTGAACTATAAGACTGTTTTTGAATACAATGAAAAGATCCATGCTAAATTTCATTATCAATAACTAAATATAGTTGAATGCAGATGTAATACCAGTGGAGGTGGGGAAACAGTTTATTCATTGATTATATACGATGCTATGCATTGCTGTTGTGGAAAAAGGAATTGGAAACAGAGATAATTCCTGGGGCGTAGCTACCACAGTATCAATGATACGGGGTCCCCAAGCTGCAAGGGCCCCAACATATGTAAGCAAAAAAACTACAAGATGTTATAGATAATCCCATTAGCAAAACTCTCATTTTTCAAAAGGGCCCCAGATTCTGATTCCAGGGGCCTCCCACAGGGCTAGCTACGCCAATGGATAACTCATTTTCGCCAGGCAGCCTACTATGGCTCTTTACCCGCAGCCTGAACTCAAGGAGGTTGCTACAATGGCCCATAAAAGTGTTCAGCACTCGCAATTTCTATAAAATTGTGTTTTCAACTAATAAAGATAATACATCAGATTGTGCCATTTTTCATAACATTCTTATTGAAATAGCATAATCAATTTATATTTTGATATGTAACCTTATTTTGAAAAATGATGATACAAAACTATAAAAATTACATACAAAAGTCTTCATTGCTTGAAAAATCTCAACATAGCTTTAAATATCGTATTTATTTCTTATTTTAGTACTTAGTAGGATATCTTCAAGCGTCCTCAGCAGCACCAGCGTCTTGTGCAAGTTTCATAATTTGTTTTGTTTTATGGCATTCTACACCTATGTTTCTTTATTCTTCTCATTGTCAGGGGCAATCTTAAGACATCTTGAGACCCTGGACTCTTGCACAAATGTAGGCATACCTATGATCCTTAAAAATAGACGGTACATAGCATACGCTGTCAAATAGTCAGACAAACAATAACTCAAAATACCTTTGACCTCCAAAGTAAGAAACAACCTTGTCTCCAAGCTCATGTAAAAATGGTAACAATGAGTTTATAGTTTATATAGTAGTAAAAGTGAACTTTATACAAATTTATACAAAACAATAGCAGCCTTTTTATGGGAAAGAACAGATATATGTGGAGAAAAATTTGCATTTCAGGTTTTTATAGTATGCGTGCCTTTTGTTGATTTACAACTTTGCTAGCCAGGTTGTTGTGTGGCAGTGAGGTCCTCACCAGTGTGAAGCCAGTGGCCTATTTATTAAGGTGGAGGCGGTTGGTGGATGGAAATGGGGTTATCACAGGCTCATGCTGATAGGCGTCTTAATGTCTCGTAGTGTGGTCACTGTCTCTGGGTCAATATCAGGCAGAAGCATCTGTGTCCAGGACATGTTCAAATACATGCAGGCTACAGCCTGGAGACCATTTATTGCTCTTTCATCGAGGAAGAAAGTTTCACCAATATTGTAACTTGCGGGCCTCTGTAGTATCAGGAAAGAGATATCGCTAGTACGGTGCAAGCGCCTTCTGGTCAGGTCTCTATGCAGGGCGACCAGTTGTGTACCCTCAACAGGCGACAGAGAATTGTCCGCTTGGGAAATAGAGCCGTTCCTGGACAGGAAGCGATGGGCTTCTGCTCTTTACAGGTAGTCCAGATTTACTGGGAGGCGATTCAGGACGTCTGCTTACTCAGGGGGAACAGAGCACTTGATGTCAATCAATACTGTTGAAGACACAGTTACCGGGTGGTGGAATAATGGTTTGGCAGGGATCTCATTCGGTGGTCACACCCGGCCTGCATGTGTTGGGAGGACCTCTGGCTGATGTGAGATATCAGGATGGTCCTTGATCCATATATCTGCCCGTATTTTGGTGCAGGTGGCAATGACTTCATTCTGATGAATGATGTGCACGACCTCATGAGCTGTAATTGATGTTTTGAGGTCTTGGTTTTGGAGCAGATGGAATGGTCAGCTCGATCTCAGACTAAATCCCGATAGAGCACCTTTGGAACTATCTTGATGAACAGGTTGCTGCTTTAAGTCCTCCTTCAAGGTCTTTAGGAGGCTGGAACAAGCTTGCTTGCCTCCGTGTGGTCTTCCTTCCCATTTCAGTAACCGACAAGCAATTGACAGCATGGAAGTTCGATGCCACCACTGCATTAAGTAGGTGACCATATCCCTTAATAAAACCCATTTTATTGCATGTTTCTGCGTGACATTTACATATGTAAAACTGCTTGAAGTCTTATTTTTCAAGAATGGACTTTTCAGCGAGAGATTACCTCTGCCTTTTTGTTGTTGTTGTAAATTATTTTTGAATTTTTGTTGCATAGGCTTCTATCTTGCAGTTCATACACATAACTGTATTGTACATGTCAGCCAAATTTGGTGTTCCTACATTCATTCATTTGCAAATGGGCTCAACAAACCAGTTAATCTATACCAACTTTTGAGTATTGACGTATGCATGACACAATCGTACCGACCATCGACCGAGTGCTCCACTTTTGACTGATTGAGTAATGATGGTGGTGGTGTGGGCCTAAGCCATGGACTGACAGTCATGTAGCCAGTTGAGCATTTTGTTCGATGTTCCCACATACTTCAGCGAATGCAACAGGAAAAACTGTGGGTGAAATTATTCGAATCATAGTCTTATTAAGGCCTAGTTAAACAGAAACAGGCCTCCATTGTGAATCGAGGCTCTAAGCTCAGAATCAAGTAACTTATGCCTTAAGACGTCCTTGTCATTATTTTGTACATTTTGTTTTATTGTCCGTTTTCTTGCTAAATTCAAATTCTCATATGTTTTACTAGGCTTAAATCAAGGTGATTTGAAGAGTGTTTTCAAATTTAAGAACAGTTATGAGACAACATAGGCGTACATTAAAAGCTGTAGTGCCTTGTAATCATTTCCGCAATTAAAATGAAGTCTTACAATGAAAATTTATGGACGCGGATAGTTTTAAATTGTTTTTTAAAATATTTAAATAGAGCTCGTAATTCAGAATACCCATAAAACAATACCAAATAACCTAATCCTGAAGCCAATTTATACTCTCCACACAAAAAAACCTCAATCTCCATGCTGAAGCATGCAGGTGGGGTTTATTCTTGGGTTTCTTGGGTCTAAATTCATCGATTTAAGAGTTCCTCATTTTTCTTCTCCAAACTATTATACGACCATCGGAAACAAAAAATTTGAGTTTTCTGACATCCCAACCAATTTGCTGTCAATGTTGAATTTTCTGAAACTTTATCACAAAAATCTATTTGGAACAGGAAGCATAGTGGTGTGTTCTTGTAAGTCATCAATCTTTAGAATTAGGTTATTTGGTGTGTTTTTTATGGTGCTGTGAATCATGAGCTGTATTTAAATATATTTTGAAGAACAATTTGAAATTATCACAATTAGAGTATTGGAGACAGCCTTCATGTTTTAAAGTCTCAGGGTATTAAAAATGTTTCGAGCACAAAATACGAACAATTTTCATTAGAAATAATTCTTTGAGTTAAAGATGAATATTTGATTCTTTGCATTTTATAAAGATTAAAGTTTCAAAAGTATGGAAATGTCTAAAATATAATCATAATTTTAAAATGACACATAAATATAAGAAAATTTTGTAAGAAACAAATAGTAAGTTTTACGACGCGCATGATATTTTCTGGAAATAATAATTCTAATTACTAGCAATAAGTTATTTATAAATTCAAATATATCTTATTACATGGTAGTGCGATTTTATAAATGAATAAAAATAATATTTTAAAATAAAAGTACATTTTAAATTTTTCAAAAATTTATTTTTCGAAATTTTCAAAAATTACAAATATAATACTATAAATAGCTAAGTTTAAAGATTATGATAGAGTTTATAATTCTGTAAATATGCATCAGTATGATAGTTTTGAAACGCAATGCGCGTAAAGTGAAAAACACAAACTGAAAAAGGCTTTAAAGTTTTAAATTGGATTTGAAATGGTGGCTGCATGCTAAAATGCTCAGGGATCATACGATATGCCTTCTGTTGCTTAAGTAGCTCAATTTCTTTACTCTTTTCAAATTTTGGCTTCTGCAGGCTTCAAACGATGATAATAAATACTTTCTTGACGTAAGTTCTGATAATTGTCACGTTCAGCCAGGACACACAAACATTTTGTTAGTTTTTAAACCAAATTTCTCTAAAATAATAGTATTTGATTTCATCATTAAAATGCTAGTTGCTAGATTTGTAATCTGCAATCTGAGAGGCTAGAACAATCGTCTTAGGACAAAACTTCCAGATTAATGAATTTAAACTTTGTTAGGATTCTGTCTTACCTCTAAACATTTCTCAAGGTACTTGGATGAGATAAGTCTGCACAAACAAACTATTACATCTCAGACAGCACAGCTAGGGTTTGTGTTTATAATTTTATAAGTATTATTATTGCAGCATTATACTTACACCATGTATTTGGTTGTAGGACAAAACCAATTCATCAGTTCATCATCAAATTGCTGCAAGAGATGACTAAACAGCCCAAATGGCTCCGCATTTCATCTACAGTATTAGAATTGCATCGAATAGCATTGCCATAGTAATGCATAAACAATAATTAAACTATCAGTTAACCTACCTTCCTGCCGCCTATAGTTTTACCATCAGATAATTTCTTTTACCATATATTTAACCCTGATGCCTTGCCCATTCTCTTTTGCACATGGCCTACACATTCTATTTTCTGAATAGATGGTTATCATATACGGCCTGAAAATTGAGATATTTTTATGTCATGCATCTCTATGTAGTTCGAATATTTCAGGTTGTGAGCTTTTCTGATCGAATAAAATCATCAACATCCCGTCAACCTCCATCTCTTACCAGCAGAGTGGAATAATTTTGCTTAGAATCTTATGCGCTCTTAGCCATTCTTAATACTTTATACCAAACTTACCCCTTTATAACTGTCCATCTTTTGCAAAATAGGACAACACTTCCCGATCAAAACCTTACCTGTTCGCTCCCTATTAAATTACATACTCCAATCAACGATGGTCATCCTCTCGTCTTCAGGTCCATACACCACTTACCGTTAAAATGTTATCGGTGACGAAGACTCAATATTCGACAGCTGCCTATTCATGCTCTTCGGCGACTTCCATATAGAGTGAAAGTTGCTTATTAATAACATCATATAATTTTTGTTCAACAGGATTAGGAAGACTCATTACAGCACAAAGGTTTTTAATGACTATGAAAGCCTTGACCTATGCATCTCATTGCTAAAATAGATCTTTTATTGTTCTAGACATTATTTTATTCCAGTGTTTTCTGGCTGAAAATACAAATACTCCACAGTTTTACAATGTCTTCAAAATTCGAACTATAAACCACAGTGGATTTTCATTAATTGATAATGGCTTATGTTTTAAACAGCATGATGCAACAAGTAGATCTAAAGGTTGAATAAAATCAAAAATGCGATATCTTTGAGTTTTCACTTACGCTTTAACAAAGTTGGCTTTAATGAAGTCAGATTCCTGAGATTTTATTACTGGAAGCACACTTACGTGTATCTCTCCCTGCTGTATTTGTATCAGGACATACCTTCATGAATTGGTTCCCTCTAAATCTTCTTTTGTAAGGACTGTAACACCTGAAGGTATTCAGGATATATTTTCCATTTCAAATCAAAGATAAATAATGTTTTGAGTTTCGATAATTTCAAACAACGTTGTTATGATTTCGATATTATTTCAAACAACGTAGTAGCGTTACCAATACAGAATATAAACCTGGAAAGAATGAATGTGTTGAGTTGCAAACTTCATCAGAATCAACTCAAGTAGCTTAAAATATTTCATAGAGACTTTTAAAACAAATGAAACGTTGGAAATAAAAATAGCAGGCGTGGCATCATTTAAACACTGTTATTACTAAACTGATGTTTGGAATTTTTAATAACTTTCTAAAGTTTTGTAGCATATCACGTATAGTTGTTATCAAAATGTTCAAAGAAAATCAGGAACAACATATATTTTTCGAGAAAATACAGGATTAACACCCTGTGACCCTTAACAAGATAATGATCCCAAACGCAATACTCTCAACGTACCTTTTGTCTCTATAACTGTCTCAGAGATTCTGAAAATCTCTTAAGTCTGCCTAGTTTAAATGCCCAGTAAAATATATCTGGTGAGAATTTGAATTTTAAAAGCAAAGCCATGACTAAGGATGGAGTGGAAATGTTAAAACAATAGTATGCTGGTAGAATGGAGGAACACTTTGGTGAAATTACAAAAAGCAGTGATATAAATGTATACAGATGTTTATAAAGTTGTCGTGGATGCTAAAGATGTCTCTAAGTAAAATAAGAAAGAAATGCAATGTTAAAGCTATGTTGCGATTTTTAAATTATGCAAGACTTTGTAATAGATATTTAGTAACCTAATTTTGTGGTAGTTTTGGATATATTTTTAAAATAATAGTTATACCTTTAAAATTATGTTATTTCAATACAGACAAGTTTCAAATATTTAAAGATTACAATTCGATATGAGTCAAAACATTGATTTGCCTGTAATTCTTGATGTACGAACACTTTGTGGGCCATATAAATATTAAAAAGTTCAAGACAGTTTAAATTTTAGATACAAATTTCAAATGTATATAAAACATGTTTTGAAATTATTTTAATATAACATTCAGAGTTGAAAATTCTTTCATATTATCAATCTGCTTTGATTTAATAACTTGATTTATAAAATATTTTTCTTACTGTTTATTTTATTAATGAATATTTAATCGTTTAATTCCTCCTTTCTTGCAAAAATTGGCATCATTTTGTCACGAATCTGATGTGAGAATTCATAGTTATTATCAGAATTCAGTTTTATATTTTTGACGTAATAGAAAAACAGTTGCTTTACTGGTTGATTGAATTTTAGGTGTAAGATTTTATTGAATATTCTTATTGTGTTAATATGTAACATTTGTCACATCTAGTTTAAGTAAAGGTTGTCTATTTGAATTATTATTTTATAAACTACCAGACAGAACCACCAAAACAAAATATGCAGCGTACGTTATAATGGAAACACAAACTGTATACAATATGTACTACTGAATCCATTAAAGGCAGTTTCAATATTGAGCCCATTTCCAAAGTTGAAGTCATTATGATGCCATCATTTCTGAAAAATCTAATGGCCAACCAAAACAAAAACAAAAACAAATTTTCATAACATATTAATTTTTAAAACATTCATCAAATTTTTAAACATATTTTTATAAACCCAGAGCACACATGATGTATATACGAGGGCACCACAACACCAGACAGAAGAAGGATTACAACACAAACATTACCATGCCTTCTCCGAAGAACTGATCCTACATATGAAATAAATGTTAGAACAAAATGTCTTTTGAGTAAAATATGTTCAGATAGTTAAAATATCATTATTTTATCAAAATCAATCTTTCTGGTTTGAATGGTGTAACATTTATAATTATCGAATACTTATACAATAGTAGGTGAAATATTTAGTGAACTAGTTTGTATCAGTTGCTATTGGTTCAAAGTATTAAAAATTTCCTAAACACTTTGAGCCAATAAATTATTGAGTAATATAAATAATGTGTTGTACTAATTTCATTCGTATTCTTCGAGTTAACTTTTAAACTCATTTTGAAGGACGTCTTAGTAAGGTTATGTGGAAACTGTAAACATTTTAAAAAATCCAGTTCCATAAAAGATTGTTGTTCTTTCTCTCCTAGAGTTATACACATGATTATTAGTGAGCCAAAATATTTTCTGGAGGACATCCTTGCATGCATTATTTTTAAACCTATGACATACATAGATATTATATTAACTTTTTTATAGATTTATTTCCTTAAAGTTTTTCTTCTTGGTTGTTGATATTGTGTTTTTCGAATGATTCTTTTCAAAGAAAACCGTAATCAAAGAAGTCTAGTTTAACATAACTGGTCACAACTATTATTAAACACAGCGAACGCATCTAAAACAAAGCTAATATCGAAAATGCTCGGAATAATTCTCATAGAACAAGCAACAAAAATCTGAGTTGTTATCATGCTAAAAATAAAACTTGTCTTTAGTCTTTAGGAGGTTTGCTTCTCATTACCACCTTATGTCTCCTGAAGTGGTAACTGCAAACAAATCAATGGTTTTTTTAAAAAAAATTTTTCATTAGGGCAGTACAGTTTACATTCTATATTTTCCCTTTGATATTTCAGAGTAATAACAGAAACAGAATCACTGGTTCCTAGTGTAATAAAAATTCTGATCAATTCTGCCAGATCAACAACAAAAACATTTATTAGTTACTTTTATTAAATACTGTGGCCACCAAATGCAACAAGAAAGACAAGAGATTCAGCACAATATTTATTTTGTATAGATAACATATCATTGACCGTGAATAGTTAATTTATAAAAAGATCAGTAGCAGGTAGTCGCCCGTATTGGAGATCATATTTATACACACCTCGGCATTGATTCAAAGGAACTGAATTGTGTTCTTGCAGTACAGCAGACCAAACAGCTGCACGTGTCAGGTTGATCTGGTGGCAGCTGGGAGGTGTAATCTGGTCAATCATTGTTCTTCATTTACCACATGTTTTCTATCGGTGAAAGATTCAGGACAGAGCCCGTGAGCATTCAATCTGGTGGTGGTGCTCTCAGAATGTAGCGTTATTGGCTGTTTATAGAACCAGCAATGCATTACTAGAAGTGCGAGGAGAGTGATATCCGTACTAGCCCCATACCATAATGCAGGTGCAGGACTAGTGTTGCGTGCCGCAGTTGTTCAGCATCTCCTCAATTCTCCAGACTCAAAGATCGACCATCAAATGGGTATTGCAGACAGATGCATGGTATCGATAGAGTGTAACTTCATTCCATTCTGCCTTACATCTTCTTTCATCACCATTGGCAGGACGTCTGGTTCCGCGTCAAGGTGAATATGACAATGGACATCTGGACAGACCCTCTACTTTCAAACATCAGATACATTTTCATAGACACTGAATGAGTAGATTACAAACCAATGTGCTGTGCTATGGTTCGTATGATGGGCGATCAATCCTGCTGCAGCCTGGTGCTTATCCTGCGTAGAGTAATTTTTGAAGTGGATGGGATCATGCATTCGTCCATCGCCGCCATCCTGCCATCCAACGGTCGCATATCATTACATGGTGCTTGGTTTGTCAACGACTACTGATTTTCCTGAAAGATAATCACAATCAGTGAACCATTATCTTCCTCTGTCGAACTCCAGATACTTAGTCAGCTGATCATGTTTTCTACAGAGACATAACAGTCGTTTTTGAAAAACCACAGAAAAGCACAATTGCCGAATAGAAATCGTCGAATCTCCAAACCTTAAATGGCGCTTTGAGGTGGCGCCACCGCAGGCGTGCGTGATAATATCCGGCGGTCAATCATTTGCATATATCTCCATGTGTTATAAATTTAATGTGGTAAGTGCTTCCTTCAGGTGTTACGTTTTACATTGGCCAGCAATTAACCATTAAATGGTTCCTCAATTGCTATTAATTTTATCTAAATTACTTTTCATCTCAATGGTATATAAAGTGTTTATAATTAAGAAGTTCTACTATAAATGTGCTGCCAAAAAGAGCATACATTTAATTAGAATGGCTTAAATTTTAGACTGAATATGCGTGCATAACACAATTTATAGACTATAAGGCATGCCCCTAGGAGACATGATACCAGGAGTATAGCATATCAGAAAGTCAAAATAAAAGATTAAAAATTTTTAATTTACTGATCAAAACAGAATACATTCAGAATAATAAAAATACATATTGCCATACAACATTTTTCCCGAAAGTTGAAAATAAGATTTAAAAATAAAATAATTTACTGAGAATCTAGTAGAGCACATTCTGAGATATTAAAATATGTTGTATTATAAATGATATAATATATAAATGTCAGTATTTCTAAATATATTTGATCCATAATCATCTTACTAGGTTAAGAACAAGTGAAATACTAGAGTTTTATACCGCCATAATTTATGCTTAAAATTTAACATATCTTAATGCTTGTACAGTTTATAAACAAAGACGTATATTTTAACTGCTGAAAATCAAAATCCATTATTATCAATTCAGCCCATTTATATTGTATCGCGAGGGCGCATGAAATTATGATTGAAAATTGGAACAAACATTGAAGTTATGAGAGACTTTTCAGTGTAACATAGTGGCGCGCACAAGAGTGTCCTGGAAGGATACAGCCCCTCTAGTATGAATTTTCGATTGATGATAATCTATATATGCAACATGAAATTTAATTCATGCCTATGGTAACAATTTATTTTAGTAATTAATGCCAATTAATTCAATAATTTATTTTCTATTTTTATTAACAAAATAAAAATCAGAAGAGTAAATTGGTATTGGTCTTGAGGTATACAAGTGAGTTGGGAACTTTGGGCCATGAACCTCCTTGAAAAGTTTTGTGTGCTTCTGACAAGGAAAACAAATTAAAATTAATGGATAAATTCCGGCGCGGTGGAGTGGTTCGGTTTCAGTGGCATTTTGGGTCAAATTGGCGGCTTGCATGGGCTGCGCGAACTCAAAGCTGTGCTGCTTAATGTGCATTGACCGAAAAATTTGAAATCATTTAACAAGTTGTTGTATTGATAGTGAAAGCCGCATCAAGTCATGCCGGTGGTTAGGAGAATCATCTCTGCATTTGTCTTGGATCAAAACAACAAAAGCAACTATAGAAAATACCAATGAATATTTTGCTTATGACATGCAGTTTCCTCTTTCTTTATATTCAGTTCAATTTAAAGTCATTCTGGTATTGATTCTTTTAGCATTTGTTGAAACTTTAGTATTAATGTCGCTATATGGTGGTGGACACAACATTTCGTAGCTGGCAGACACTTCAAACTCATCGTGTTTAGGCGGACACATTCCCTCCCCATCTTAGAGGCAGATTCTTTCCCCATCTTAGAACAGCCACAGTTGCATGGCTAGAGCGATGCAGAAGGTGGAATTCCAAATTAATCTATTCACTGGCAGAAACAGCCTAATATCCACTTATTAAAATACAAAGAAACACAAGGATGTTTTTAATTTGAAATCAAGGAAATGATCCTGGAATAAAAGAAAAACATATGTAAAATTGGATGTAAATTTGAAAACATCTTAAAGAATTCAGAACATCAAACAATTTAAAATGCCTAAATCTTTAAGTTTTGTAACTAGTTGGATAAATCAGTAAAGGATAATTGTACCTTCATAATAAAGGTTAATTAGTATTTGATTCTTATATTTATTTTCTTTTATTTACTTTTATCTATGTTTGTACATTTTACTTCTAATTTTATATTGCATTAATGAAACTAATTAATTTATAATGTACCTGTTCTAATATTTGTCTAAATACAGTTTTCTATAATTTTAATATTTCTCTGAAAGTTTTATTTTATTACATTGCACTATATTTTTAAATGTATTCATAATCAAAAATTTAATTTAAATTAAATTTGATTATTTGTAAAATATATTTATCTATATTTCAATAATCAGATCTCTTCTGGAGAAGTGGGAGAATGTCTGTCCGCTCAAACCACGTGAATTTTGATGTGTCCGGCCTTGTGTCTCACTTTTTGGCCTCTGCTCTCGGGGCACTGCGGCTGAGATAATGTACAGATCATTATTTTGAGACACTATAATTTAATGATTTGTTGTTGTCGTGTCCAGTGAGTGCAGAGCCACCAGCAGGACAGGTTGACTTCTTAACGACACCACTACTCTATCCTCCTGGATTAGGCATGGAGCTGGAAGAAATATTCTCCAGCCCTCTGGACTTGTGGTTTCTCAGCCACCCAGAGACTTTTGGATCCACTGGTTAACGAGCACATGCTCCGTGTCTACTCAGGAGGTATTTGGTGGCATCAGGCTTTGAACCCAGGCTCCGTTTTCAGGTCAGTGCTCCACCAAATTACCCACGGCCAGCCCTAGTTATGTTAAACTTTGGAATTTTTGAAATTTTTGGCTGGTCTTTGCAGCTTCATTTTGCTAGTTGTTTTATGCCTTTCAATAAGATCTCAACCATTCTTCGAAGTTTTTAAAAATGAATAAAAATGGAATAAAACTGCAACTTCGTTTGCTATAAACCAGGCATATAAAATAAGGCCACAGGCCACCAGTTCTAATATTAATTTTTGTGTCAATTAATATCATCAAGAATCTTGTAGTAATGCACTTTTTTAAAAAATTTTTTTTTAAAGAAAATATATTCAAGTAATCGTTTTGCATTAGAAGAGAAACGAGACTATGTTACATTTTAACTGTAATTACGCCAATTTACATGTCAGTCAAAAAATAATTCTACAATTCTTTGAATGCTTTCAGTAAAACTACGAAGTTTGAATGACAAGTGATTTAAAAAAGTTTAATTTATAACAGCTAGTTTAACAACCTTCTGAAAGAAAATTCTAAGATACAAAAATTTCTTGTTTTTATACTTTTGCTGGAAAAATCAAAATAAGTTACATTTTAAGAAGGTTATGATATGTAAGTCACATTAATATATTTCCTTCATTATATTTAGAGTTTCCATTTTAGGTATTTAAATCTTTCAGTTTCCGCAAGAATTTTTCTTGCTTCCCTTCGAATTTCAAGTACAAAACAGTTTTCTCCTACGTGATAACATAATTTATTACTCTCATACGGTATGTTTCAACTTTTGATAAAAACATATCCCTGAATGTTTTAAATATAAAAAATACTTACATATATTTAAAAAATTATTGCTAAGTTTTCTTTTATGCATTATGCATAGGTTATATTATATACGCATTTAAATGAGAAACGAATGAGTTTCCTTGAAATTTACTAAATAAAAATCTCTACGAATGTTTTTTCACATTGTAAAGCGTGACTCTACAGAGGGTCACGAGGAGGTTTAAAGCGTAGTTTGTTTACGTTTGCTGGCACGAAATTAAGAAAAAATCCTGCAAAAGTGTGCCTTTTTTATGACGTCAGCTTTCATATTCAACTTTCACGTGAGTGGACAACGTTCAACGGGTTTGACACGTGTTGTAAGACATGACCACTACAGTCATATGATTCTAGAGGCCATTTTTGTTTATAATGAATCGAAACACACACACACACCTTGAAACTAATGAACGCTTTTTACTATTTTATTTAAATAATACACTTCGCGTTATTCGAATGTTCCGCATTTAAATAAACTATTAATAGTAATTATTTCATTTCTTATCTCAAGCATTTTTTGGCGATATTCCGAAATTAACCCGTATTTATTCTAGTCACTTTAAGTGAAAACAGATGTTTGTAATATAATTAGTAGGCATAAGAGAGTAGAATATAAAGCCGTTTCCTGTTGATAAATTTGTCATTTGTAACAGCCTTAATGAGTGTGTTTCACACCCGCCTTATAACTAACATTGGCAGATGTTATTTCAAACAACAAAAGACTTCGACGACATTTTTCTTTTTGCAGTTAAATATATTTACTTTTTTATAAGTTTTTTATATTTTCATAAATGATCCAATTAAATAACGGAAATTTGAAAATAATCTTGCATAAAATAATATTAGGTTGATGCGTATCAAAATGCCGTATTTTTAAATCATGATTCTCAACCACTGCACCATGACACTTTTGTGTGCCGCCAAATTTTTAAAATGTGGGGCCAAATTTAAAACAAAAATATTAGTTATATTCTATTGAAAAAATAAAATCCTGAACCGATTCATGAACATTCAGCCGTTTTATAGAAATAAATTAAGAATATTCGTGGCATATTTAACTTATTCCTTTCGTGGATATAAAAAAATTGGATTGGGTTCGTAATCCATTTGAGATAATGGATACACATGTATACGAATTATCTTTGAATGAAGAGGGAAAGCTAATTTCTCTCTGTTATAAACGAGATTTAATTTCAAAACATTCAGAATAATCGATTCATTTATTTTGGATTAAAATTAGAGGGGGCATTATCTCATAATAACCGAAAAACCCTCAAAAATATTGTTACAATTTTTTGCATCTTATTTGCGTGGATTGAAAAGAAGATCGAGACTTTTAGATGTAAATGACAAAATGAGAGTGGCATTATCATTTTTACGACCCAATATAAACGAAATTATCAAAAATCATCAAGCTCAAATCTCGCATTAAATGTGTATTCTTATAATTAATTTGTAATTAATTACTCAATAAACATTTTGCTCTCTTTGTCGTACATATTATTTTATTTAACATTGAAAATTATTATCAAAAACTATTTTGCACAGTGTATGACAGATAAGAAAAATTCTTTTAAACTTATTTTATTGTTAGCGTGCCGCCAAATTTTGAAATTATTAAAAGTGTACCGCAACAAAAAAAAAAAAAGGTTGAGAATCGCTGTTTTAAATGAATATATAAATCTGCTTATATTTTTTTCAAAAATTGTTTTTTTTTTAATAAAAATATGCTCCATATGCTCCACAGAATCCGAACAAGCCTTTTCTTCGGCAGGACAATTTATACCAAAAGTAAGAAGCGGTTTGAACGGATGAAACGCTGGACAAGCCGTGTTTTTTAAAATGTTATTTACAGAAACGCATAAAACGAAAAAAAATTTTACTTTCATTATGTACTATTTTTATTTGTTTTTTTATGATGAATTTTTTTTGTTTCACACACACACAATAAAATTAATATTAAGCCAATTTTTAACTATATTTTTAGTTTTATCATGCAATTTCAGCTATGCTAATGTGTAAGTATTTTTAATAGATTTTCCAATCCTAATCTCGGGATTGAAAATATAACACAGGATTGCAAACCCTAATAAATACAAATTAAATTTTTCTTTTCTTTTTTTTCAATTAAACAGTTAAAGAAATAAATTTCACACTTTTTTTTAAAAGAAAGTCGTTGGAATAAATTTGAATTGCACGCAATAATACATGCTTTTTGTTAATTCATATATTACTTTTAGAAAACTGATTTTTTCCATAGAATTATATAAAATAAATTTTTATTGCTAATCTTCGGTTTTAAGAATAGTCTTCTTAATCAAAGAGCATATGCTTTGCAAAATTATTTACAATTTTACAAAATTCCGAATGTTGAATCAATTTAAGGATTATGAAAGATGAAAGTCGTTAAGAAGTCATTCTTTTTACTGTTTAAAATTCTAAAAACATTCTCTTTTTTTTATAACTTTTATAAAAGGGCGTACAATATATCTAATTTACAAATTTAAAACTATAAAAAAACGGGGTAATATCTTACAACTTTAAAAATTTTAAATTTTTAATGAAATAATATTAAAAAATCTGAATATGTTTTAAAAAATTACTTCTGAAATTTGCACAGATTAGGTTGTCTTAAAGGGAAAATAACTTATAAAAAATAGTCTTCACGGATTTCTTGATAAATTTACACAAAAATGTATTAAACATTTTCAAATTCAAAGTTGTCATTTTTTCTATTCACATCCTTTCAAAATATTTGTATTTCAAGCTACATGATATATTTTCATGTAGCTTGGAAAATAATTACTTTAATGTGGGGAATATATATATGCTGATACCAGTAGCTCACACAGGAATTTTTCAAGGGGGTTGGGGTCCAAGGTCAAAAGTCCACTGTTCTCGTACCATGCTTCAATACGCCGCCCAACATATTCTTTTAATTTTTTTTTTCTATTTTCGGGGACAAAAAGCAATAAAAAAATTAATTAATAATTAGCGTTAATTAATAAAATTAACTATTAAAAATAAACAATTATTTTTTCCGTACTATATACACAGAATTATAATCAATCGACAAAAATCAAGGGCTTTTGGGGGGTCCGGACCCCCAGAACTCCCCCTGTGTGAGCCATTGGCTCACACACACACACACACACACAATTTCGTTTAATTGTTTAGAACAATATTTGAAACAAACAGTTTGTAATTGGGAAAAAAAACTATAAAAAAGACTCCATGATGAAACATGCATTTCCTTAAAAATATTCAAAACTATGTGCAGTTGTTAAAATGCTATTTTGGTTCTACTTAAAACAGTTTTTTAAAATAGAGAATTGTATGTACTCTCCTCCTATATATCCTCCTTCTCTCTATATATATATATATCTTCCTCCTGCAGTATAAAAAGTTTAGTAGAAACACATTTTCTACTTATATATATAATTATATTCTTCAGAAAAAATGTTTCGTAGATCGGGGTTCTTGGATTTTATACTATCAGTCTCAAAAAGCACAGCAGTTCCTTAAGAGCGATGAAACTTATTGTAGATAAACAATCTGTAAAGTACTAGCAGCCAAATCCGCAAAACAAATCCCAGAAGGTCTTCACACCATCTAAAGCGCTCAGACACAACTATCAGAGACTAAAAATACTAATATGTAACGATAAAGATTATTCGCAAGTAATCGCTGGATCGTAGCAATAAAGTATTCGACATCTGAAGTAATACGGGCTCAACTCCAGCGAGGGGCTGCTATTTTTTGCTTGCGTGGCTATCTTCAAGCTCTTTCTCAAAAGATTCGCTTACGTCACAGATCGTGATGTTAATAAATTTCTCGAGTAATTTTCCAGAAAAAATTTTTTTGGTCGCCAATATGGTCGCCGAATCACCAAAATCGTCGTAAAAATGATGCTAACATGGCTCAGTCGCCAATATTTCACAAAGCTTCCGTTGAATCGTCTTTGTAATATAAGGAATGGCGCTGCTTGCGAATATTAGACTTTTGATCATAAAATAAATAAACAGAAGGTAATATTAACGTATTAAACATCCAAATATAAATTATTTACACTATTTTAAGTATTAATTACGCAAAATTCATAACAATAAGATCCCTAGAGCAAGAAAATGAATTGAATGTGATCTCCGTTTAAAATAAAAGTAACGTTCACTTTTTTTTTACCAAAAAAAAAATGTTTTTAAACATTGTTACAAAAAAAAGTAATATTTAGATTTTTTTTTTTTTTTTTGCTTTTGCTTTTGGCAATTATTGAGGAATTTGAGTTCAATTTTATGAAAGGTCGTATTTCGTTAATGTAATTGATGATTTTTTTCAATATTTATAATCAATTTGATATTTTACGTATGAATGGTCAAAAAGGAATTCTATAATTGTTCTTTATCATAAGCACCGTTCTAGTCTTTTACAGACTGGTTTTATTTGAAACGAATTTATTTTTGGAATTAATTTAATTATTTCTAATGAACAGTACCAAAAAAAAATAAAAATACCTTCCCTTTTTTATAACTTGAAAATCAAAGTAAACTTTACACCAATGGTACTTTGCAAATATGCACTTTTCAAAGAAATTAAGGGGTCTTACAAATTAGAGTTCATTTTCATCGGCTAAAGCTGATTTTTTTTTAAAATAGAGGTAAAAAAATTATTTTTTGTTCGAAATCAATGACTAGTGATTAGAAATTTTCAGTTGGTAATCCTTGGTAGTATATATATATATGTGTTGTTTTTCAATCATATTTTATCAATCTGGTCTCAGATTTTTGTAGAGAAGTGTAAACATTGAAACATAACAATAAGTTGCTTTTTTTTCACTAATTATGTTATTGGGATATGATTACTAAAAATAATTCATAAAAACATTAAGTCCTTTGTTATTTTGGTACACTGGTGTTCAAAATAAAGAAATTTTTTAAATTTTGTCGATTATCTCTGGAACTGCTGGAGACATTTTAATGAAATTTGGTATGTATGTAGGGCTGATATAATGAAAAAATAACCATTCAGTAGTTAAAATACACACGCACGAAGAGCGTCCAAGGCACGCTCAATAGGGATGAGGTCTGGAAATCTAACTGGGCAGTCCATTCAACGAATATCCTCCATTTCTAGAAATTCATTGACCAGATGTGCCTCGTGATCTATGTCTGTTCTATGTGCCTCGTGTTGTCATCCATTAAAATAAAATCAGGGCCAACTGCACCCATGAAAATGCGAACACAGTGGTCCAGGACCGCATCCCTGTACCTCACAACACTTATAGTGCCTTTTTCAAAGACGTGGAGGAGTGTGTGTCCATCCTCCTGCCCAGATCATCAAGCCTTCGTTGTCGTAATGGTCGATTTATCGGACATAGGAGGGCAGGTGGCGTATCCCTGATTCTCTTTTTGATGTTTTTTTTTATCCCACTTGACCGACATAAACATCTAGATCAAGTGCATGAGCTCGTGCGTTTTTAAACAATGAAGAACTGTAGCAGGACTTGAGAGTATCTGGCTCGTATGGCAACCAATACAAGCCAAAATGTGGGCAGGAGCGGCTTGGGTCACATTGCAATTCGGACAAGGAGGGTAAACTTTAAGTCCATCCACATGCCATTGAGCTCGAATACGTCCACTGTGAAGCCTAGCAAGAGTAGTTTCAACTCGCCTACTGCTTGTCCCAAGCAAAGCAGCACCTTGTCGGCTTCCTTCATACCATTCATGTACGGGAGCCTGCCTTTAATAGGAAGTGATATCTTGTTTGACCCGGGTAGCAATTTCTGAAAAAGTAAGGCAGCCATCATGTGGAGAATCTTTATGGCTTCTCTCACGGGCCAAACCATCTGTAATTTCATTTCCGTAGACATTCACGTGCGATGGTACCCACTGAAAAAAGATCTTAACATTCGCTTTCAAACTATTTAGTAGCTGGACAATACTTGTTGTCGTTCTGTCACCATGCCTCCACCATTCAGATAGATGCTGAATAAAGCTTCGGCTATCACTCAATATCCAAATATCTGTATTGACACTCTCAGTAAATCAAAATTTTAAAGCCTCCTCAATAGCTAAGAGTTTTGCCCAAAATACTGAGCAGAAGTCAGGATTTCTCTTACAGATCCTAATACCATTCCCCTTTTTGATAAAAATTCCACTTCCCGAAGCAACGCCTACTCCCATACTGCCATCAGTATAGATCCGTAATGCGTCACACGGGCCTTTATGAATAGTCTCCAAAGCAAGCTGCCAAAGATACTCTGGATGAGTGAGCTTGTTAGTGTATGAGGATAATCCTGTACTTTTTATGTTATATCAGCCATATATACATACCAAATTTCATTAAAATCTGACCTGTAGCTTTAAAAATAGTCGATAATATCTAAAAATTCTCAAAATTTTGAACACCTTGGTAGTTTTTATATCATTGTTATTCATATTATTTGATTTCAAAAAATAATATAATTGTTTTAGTGTAAAATATTATTTCTCATTTGCTTCCATTGCAAAATATTGAATTTTCTGTAATTAAACAATTGCTATGCATAATTTGAAATTCTCTATGTCTAAGAAAATTAACTGTCTATAAATCTGGTTAAAAGATAATTCCCATTCAAAAACATCCAAGTAAATATTTTTTATTTCTTATGACATTTTAAGGGCTCTAGAAATATCTTAGGTTCATCATATGATTTCAATTCAAGGCTTTCTCATAACACATGTGATTGAACTGAAGTATTGAAAAAAATTATTTTAAATAAATATGATCCAAATATTTGGAATATATTTCATTGAATTATTCTTTACAACTGAAATAAAATGAAAGAAGAAATGTTATAAATATTTAAAAGTGCTTTCAAATCAAGATTCATAAGATGAGGTCAAAACAGCGAAGCGACAACTAAATTGCGTAATTTTATCACCAGCGCATAGATAAACCTATCATACTGCAACCTAATTTTAAGAAACAGCTGGGGATCTGATCAAATATTCATGAAGTTAAAGTTGTTTATCGAATAGTTCATACTAAATTAAATCGCATTCCATTTTTTATCATTCGAATAATAATGTGACTCATCTTCATAGAAGTCAAGCACATTTCGAAATCGTGTTTCGGAATATTATTTAAACTGGAATAAGATGTCTTTTTGATTGCCATACAAGTTCAATGAATCTATTAGGACATACTTTTAAATTTATAATTCTTGTAAGTAGCTCAAAGTAACCCCCCCCCCTCTCTCTATGGAAAATTTCAAGATCTTGTAAATTTTACCAAAATTTTAAAAGATCTAGAAATTTTTCATTGAAAGAAAAATAGTTTTATCCCTTTGATGAGAAATACACACACATGTTAGATCTGACGGAAAGTTCTGTTCATTTTTAGAATAAAACAAAATAAATTTTTCATACCTTGAATAAATTTATTAAATAATATAATTGCCATCATTATTCGTGACTTCTTGCCAGCTTCATGAGAATTTGTATATACCATTTTAAAAAATGCCTTATCACTCTAGGCGAAAAATTGAACCAAGGCTTGTCTTATATACTTGTATTCTTCGCATTGAAATTTTTGCCCTGCAAAAAATCTTGTAAGCACAAAAACAAGGGATAATCGGTGGGTGCTTGGTCCGGGAAGTTTTGTGGAACCCACAAAATTTCTCAGCCAAGCCCTTCGAATTTCTGAAGAGTTCCAAAAGCAGCACGTAGTCTGATATTATCATAAAGCATTATGATGTCCTTCCTATTGAACATCGTCAGTCCCTTTTCTGGGAGTGCTGTTTTTAAATAATACAGTTGCATACAGTACCTCATCGAATTTAGCTTTTCGTTTAGTCGGCTCAGAATGTTTTGATTATCGAATCTACCATTATATACACAATATTATATTATTTAGACTCAATTTCGCTGTGTAGAAGTGGAGTGGGCAGGTTTTCTTGGTTCACAATATGGACTTTTCCTTACGATGTTTTCATAGGTTATTCATTTTTCATCTCCAGTTATCATCTGGTTCAAGAAGGGTTCGATTTTGTACCTTGAAAGCACAGTCGACTCTCGCTAATTCAAACTTTCTATAATATGAACCTCCCGCTGATTCGCAGTATATGCTCAGCTAATAGAAAAACTCTTGATATTTCGAATTAAAACAATACATTTTGGTACACTCAATATTTCGAAGTAAAATCTGAGGCTGGCCAGAATACAACACGCGATAATTCGAAGTGATCTAATAAAACTCTCGACAATTCAAAGACTCACTATCATGTAGAGTCCTGTAACAAACAGGTTGGAGGTTACATGTTTTGTATTGTATTGTTTCTGCTTGCTCCCCTGTAATGTAGCCCCTTTGATGACCATCGGAGTTGGCTCCGATAACACTGACAGAAGTTAAAGTGTCACTAAACAAACTATGCAACTTTTCCCTTCAAATTCATATTGATGCGGATGTTTTTCAAGCTTCATTTATTCTAGAAAAATCTACTGTCAAAGTTAGATTGAATGCCATAAAACAAAAACAAAACACAAAAAACAGATTTTTTCGTCGAAAAAAATTAACTATGTACAGTAAGTATGTATTCTTTTAATAATTGTCTTTAAAATATATAAATATATTCTTTTAATACAGGAGACTTTTAACTTCTGTGTATGATATTTATACTGCATAATATGTACTTTTTAGAAATACTTTAAAATAATTTTACACATATGTACAATTGTTGTTTTATTACATAGTTTCAAATTTAAATGTGTTAGAAAAAGATTTGTCATCGTGTATTTTAAGAGTTTTTTCCTACCCTCTCGATAATTCAAAGTTGAAGGGACCAATGAAAAACTTCGAATTTTTGAGAGTTGACTGTATGTGCATATGATGATGCGATCACTCAAATACTTCTTACTTATACGTGACGCCCATTTCGAATATTTCCACACAAATCCTAGTTTCCGAAAATAGTCCGAAGTAGTTTATTGAGCTGAGAGGATTTTGCGCTTTAACATGATCTTGACAGTATCGTCGTCAATCAAAAATGATCACCCAGAGGGTGGCTAATCAGAAAGGTCGATATTACCTACTACTTGAAATTTTTCGAACTATCTTCTGTATGTTCTGTCAGTAACTGTACCATCACCTAACACTTTCAATAAATTTCTGTTTGCTTCTGTAGCATTTTCTTCTTGTTAGAATTTGCGTAAAATACAGTGGCGTAAATGAACTTTATATGTAGCCATGGGTACGCGAGATTTCGCATCTCTCTTAATATTAACATGAATCATCTTCATTTTATTTCATTTGCTAGTCATTATATATACATTTACTGATAAAAAGAGAGAGCCCGATATGCATCAAATGAATATGCGCATACTTGGTGAAACTTGTTGTTACTGGAACGGACAGAACTTTTCAGTTCACCAAATATTTTATAGTACAAAGTCAAACTGTCCCTTTATAAACCAAAAACAGTAATGTAAAAAAAAAAAATTTAAGTCAATGCTTACTTAGATCAACAAAATAATAAATTTATTTTAGTTACTTTTTATTAAATAGTTATAATTGAAATAAATATGTATATACATATAGCAGAATCACAACATTAAGGGGCAATGAATTTTTAATTACTATCATTAAAGTATCGTATTGTCATCTAAAAAAATCATGTATATAAAATTTCAGTTCAATTGAGTACTTTGAAATGCGAGGGGAAAAAAATCTTTTAAAGTTTTGACCCAAATCGCTTAAAAGGAAACTAACGTGACTGTATCTGTAATTCTTTAAGCAATTAGTTTCAGTCAATTAATTTTATTTAACTATAATTAAATTATCGTATTGTTATACAAAACAATAGTATATAGAAAATTTCAGCTCAAATGAGCGCTTTAAAATGTGAGAAAGAAACCTTTTCAAGTTTTGACACAAGTCGCCAAAAATGATGCCAACGTGGCTGTATTTGTAATTCTTTGAATAATTAGTTTTAATCAATTAATTTTTATTAATTATAATTAAATTACTGTATTGTCATCCAAAATAATCGTGTATATAAAATTTCAGCTCAATTGAGTGCTTTAAAATGCATTTTATTAACGATTGAAAATTTGAACAAGATAAATATATAGAGAGTGTGAAATAATAGTAGGAAATGAATAAACTTTCTTTTGGGCTTTTGAAGCAATTTTTAATAGTTTTAACTCAATCATTAGCATATACAACATGAGAGCTAGTGATGGTGGACTTTGTAATTTTAGGCCATGGTTAATTAAAATGATGATGACCACGCTTCAACTTGTATCTCACTTTCCTTATTTCCTTACCACTCCATAACAGGACTTTAACATTTAATTTTTTAATGTAAAACTTTTTCAATCTTATCTTTCTACATAACGCGAGCACGTTAATTCATACGGCAATGAAAGTTCTCAAATGTTACCGGGATAGCATCCCCAGTTCGATTTTTCTTGGCAATGACAGTTCAGCTATTAAGTCCAAAAAATGTATAATTAATCAAAAATAAGTCATTTGTTTAATGATATGTGCAAGAAAATTTTAATAGATCAGAACAACATTGTCAAAACTATCGTAATTTATATGAGTAATTAAAGAATATATTCCCTTTTTTAAAAAAAAAAAATAACGATTTTTCGTGCATGTGAGTAATTGCAAACTGTATTATGTATTCAGGAAACAATTTATATAAAAAATTTTAAAAATCTTCCCTAAATAAAAATAGTTTCCTTTTTTTTTAAAAAAAAACAAACATTTTCTCAGTTTATTAAATTTTTTTTAAACATTTGTGTGTATTGAAATTAAAACTTTTTTCAAAATGCACAGAGATATTTTTGTTTCAGTTTCTTTAATTTGTTTGTTAAAAATTATTTTTCACTTTCTTTTTACATATAATAGTATCGATATAGATCATATCTTTGTTTTAAGTATTTCATTTAAATAATTTAATAATTCATTATACATTTTTCCACATATTTTTTCTTTCCATTTAATTTTTGATGGTAGCGATTGTTTTAACCTTTTAACAGTCATACCCGAGATTATCACGAGCATGGCTCTAGTGCTCCAAAATATCACTCCCGAGTATTATATGGGGGTAATTTACTATGGGAGGTGTAGATCGCTGTGATCAGGAAATATCATTTCATCCAACAATCCAAAAACTCCAGAAAAAATGTTATAAAAAGATATTTTTACATGTTCTAGACAAGAAACTCTTTAACTCATATTTTTTCTATAAATATGTAGTTGGGAAACTTATTACATTTTTAGAATTTCGAATCCAAGTTGTAAAACAGCTTTTACATAACTGTCATGATACAGCTATTGGACAAAAGAATTCTGGCAGACCCTGTCCGTCTTACTGAAAGACATTTTGTATCCCATATTCATCCTTCTCAGCGAAGCCTACAAGACACTGTAAAGATTGTTGCTCAAAAAAGGATGCAAATGGAAAAAAGATAAGAAGGAAACCCGATTCTTGTGTAATAATTGCGGAGTTACTTGGAAAAGTGTTTGCAGTTATACCACGCAAAACTGAATTACTGAACCACTAATAAGTATTCCTTTTTATTTTATTTTTTCAGAAAATAATGCTCCACTAGAAAAGAACTTTACCGCTGACTTGCTGTGTGACAACCTCTTTAAAGAGATTATACAGTTGCTATGAAACCTTAAGATGTTTATGCAAGAGAGAGTAATTAAAAATATCAATTTTTAACTACTAAGTACATTTTATTTTGTACAGAATATTTGCTTTTGCAATAAAAAAAAATTCGACAATTTATGTGCCCAAATCATTAAAATAACTTAAAAGTTAAAGGGTTAATAGGAAAGGTCATTGTGTGAATATCTTTTTTTTTCAATTACTATAAGATGAACAATTTTACAATACAAGGTTATAAGAAATGAATGACCCGATTACAAAATTTAATAATTCCCAGAAGAATAAACAGAAAATAATCATTAATACGTCATTGTAAAGATAAAATATGAAATTTTGAGTTTGTAACATTGTCTTTGTCAAATAGGTGGCAGCTATGTTGTAATTGTGAACAGAAGTGGAAATGGCGTCGCTGAGGGGAAATGCATTTTGTGCGCTCTCGTAATCAAAATGTCTGTCAGTAATCACGGTTCAGCGTGAACTTCGGAGAAAGTATCATAGAAATTCACCGACATCTAAGAGTATAAGAAGATTGTATAAACAGTTCCAGAGGAAATTGGATGTCTGTGTAAAGGCAAAAGTCCAGGACGACCAGGTTTGCAATCCCGTTTCAAATTTTCAATCCCTAGATTTCGGGATTACATTATCCTAATCCCGGGATTGGTTCCGGGATTAGGATTGAACTATTTATTAAAAACACTTACATATTAGCATAGTTGAAATTGCATAATAAAATTGAAAATATAATTAAAAATTAATTTAATGAAATTTTAATGAAACAAATAAAAAATTAATTCATCATAAAAAACAAAAACAAAAAAATGAATAATGAAATTTTAAAAAAAGCATTTCTTCAATTCTTGTCTTTCTGCAAATAAGCTTATAAAAACACAGTTTCTCCAGCGTTTCATTGTTGAAACGGCTTCTTATTTTTGTTACAAACTGTCATGCCGAAGAAAAGGCACTTCGGATTATTTACCAGTAGGTATTATCGTCATTAAATAGGGGTATGTTCTTTTCAGGTAGTCATCACGTCTCCCTCCATTTTCAAAAAAAAGACATTTCTTACTGAATTTTTGATGACAGTGTCTCAAATCTAATAGACTGCATTGATGCATGTACCTCTTTGATAACTTTATTTAATTCTTCTGCTGCACTTAATGGTTTTTGTATATAAGTTGATCAAGTTATTGAATCAGAATGTGAATCAATTTCAAGTGTTACCTCATTTGAAATTGAAGATTCAGTTGCATGAGCTGTTAGTTATGCAATGGGATTTGAAGTGTCTCGAGTATTCCAAGCAGGTCCGCTATTAATTAACGGCATTTAATTGAAGAAGGAACTGTGACAAAATATATTCTTGAGATGTTGCTTATATTATTGAGTATGCATTGCAGGGAGCCACTTACATCTGTGCGACGTTCTCCCATACGAGAAATGAAAGCTGTGCATATATTTTTTTTTACCTACAGCACCTATAATTGCACAAAAAATTCTGCGCACATACACTGCTGGCCACCGTAAATGCAACACCCTGAAGGAAGCACGCAAATAACATGAAATTTACAACATGCATTAGTAGAGGTGAGATATGCAAATGATTAGAATTTCAGCGCAGACACACATCACGCACGCCTGTGGCGCCACCTCAAAGCGCTATTTAAGGCTTGGAGATTTCGACGATTTCAAGCTCGGCAATTGTGTTTTTCTTGTGGTTTTTTCAAAAAACGATCAGTTATGTCTCGTAGAAACAGCGATCAGCTTTTGATCAAGTATCCGAGTTCGACAGAGGAAGGATAGTGGTCTACCGAGATTGTGGATTATCTTTCAGGGAAATCGGTAGTCGTGTTGGACGAAACCAAACAACTGTAATGCGGATATGTGACCATTGGATGCAGGAGGGTACGACGGACCGACGTGGTCGATCGCATCCACCTCAGTGCACCACTTCACGTGAGGACAGGCAAATTGTGCGCATGGCAGTGACGGATCGCTCAGTCACATCACGAACCATAGCACAGCACATTGAGTCTGTAACGCATCATTCAGTGTCTGCGCGTACCATTCGACGCCATTTACAGCAGAGTGGTCTGTCAGCAAGACGTCCATTGCTGGTCTACCTTGACGCAGAACCACAGACGTCTCCGCCGCCAATGGTGCGATGAAAGAAGGATGTGGGCGCAGAATGGAATGAAGTTGTCTTTACTGACGAGTCACACATCTGTCTGCAACACCACGATGGTCGGATTCGAGTCTGGAGACACCGTGGAGAGAGGATGCTGAACAGCTGCGTTATGCACCGCCACACTGGTCCTGCACCGAGTATTATGGTATGGGGCGGTATTGGATATCACTCTCGCACTCCTCTAGTACGCATTGCCGGTACTTTAAACAGCCAGCGCTACATCTCCGAGGTGTTGGAGCCAGTTGTCCTTCCTTACCTTCAGGGCTTGGCCACAGCCATATTTCAACAGGATAATGCGCGACCACACGTGGCACGCATTGTCCAAAGGTTCTTCGTCAATCACCAGATTGAATTGCTTCCCTGGCCGGCTCGCTCTCCGGATCTTTCGCCGATAGAAAACATGTGGTCCATGGTTGCTCAACGATTGACCCAGATTACACCCCCAGCTGCCACACCAGATAACTTTGGCAACGTGTGGAAGCTGCTTGGTCTGCTGTACCCCAAAACACATCCAAAGTCTCTTTGAATCAATGCCGAGGCGTGTGGCAGCGGTGATCTCCAACAATGGCGGCTACTCTAGCTACTGATTCTGGCAGGAACCACACTTTACAGAAGTCTATAAATTTAATCATTTGATACTTGGTCAACATGTTATCTACAAAATAAATTTTGTTGTGCTATCTCTTGTCTTTCTTGGTGTTGCATTTACGGTGGCCAGCAGTGTATTTCATAAACAAAATAAAAAATATTTGAATAACTATACTCTTAGAAAAAATTTCTGTGAAATTTTTTAAAAATATAATTTAGACAAAAATTAAATCCCGGAATTAGTTATTTTAATCCCGGGATTTCCGGAGTGGTAAAAAAACCGGGATCCCGGAGTTTTGGAATTCCGGGATTAAAAACCCTACTAGATATCTTTCAAAAATTCTAATTGCCTCTGTCCAAGTTAGCTGACACCAGACATCCTGAGGGTGGGAGAAATGTCCGCTTTCTGACCCCACTCGTGATGGGGAGAAAGTTACAAAAGAAAATAAGAGAAAGCATATCAAATTTCATGGTTTAACATATACAGCCGGCTCGAACCCTGCAAGGTTCAACACGTAAGACAACTAACATTAGCCGTATACAGTACAAAAAAAGTAAATAAGATACATTAAATGTAAAACCAGATTCACAAAACTTTAAAAAAAATTCAAATATAATTTAGACAAAATTAAATCCGGATTAGTTATTTTAATCCCGGGATTGGATAAAACCTACGGGATCCCGGGGCTGCAAACCCTAGTTTGCAATGATATTATACGGGTGACTAAAGGAAGTCACATTGAATATTTGTGAAAACAAATTTTACTTTACATGAAGAAACGTTACGTACGAAAAAAAATTTCATATTTTATCTTTACAGTGACATCTTAATTATCTTTTTCTGTTTATTCATCTGGAAATTATTAAATTTTGTAATCAGGTCATTCATTTCTGATAACCCTGTATATTGAATCGATTTTCAAGTCGTGCTTGAAACATAATCGTTTGTGAAAAAAAGTTCTGTTAATACAATATCTTTTGCAGTATATCTTTTATTGCAACGAATTACAACTCTTAGTTGAGGCCGAAGAAAGTGACAATAATAAATATACTGTTTCGATAAAAGGTGCAATTTCAAGTTATGATTTTAAATTTGTTTATTTTCGAGCAAAAAATCATATTAAATTAATTCGATTATCATTGTAATTCATTTTCCCTCTCCTCTTTTCTCTTTTCTTCATTCTAAGAGTAAATGAAATACATCAGAGCTCCTTCTATTTTTGAATCAAAGTTGGCAAGCAATGACGAGTCAGAGTTATAAAAAAAATGGAAAGAATGCCTTTTATTATCCAACGTGGCTTTAATCCTTTTCACAAAGACGCATCAATTTCAATACTATGATTCAAAAAACAAGCATATATCTTTATTTACAGTAAAAGTAAATTGAATATCGTAACATCAACGATAAAAAAAATAAAGGTTAATACTGTAGTGTTCTCATTACAATAAAAAGTCAGAAAATCGGTTTGATGTAAAAGGCGTAAAAGTCCAGATTGATTTAAAAAATTTATGTTTTTTCTTTGTTAATTATTATTTAATTAAGTTTACCATTTCTTTTTAAAATATTTAATTACTTAAAACAAAATCGACTGGCAACATATACCGTTCATTCAATACTTTCTTAATCATATCAATTCATCCATGATATTCAATTAGGAAATCACATACTATGTTAAAATTTCTATCTGTTATATGCTATCGGATCGATTGTTTATTAACGTTGCCATCTGAAGTAGCATGAGGAACACTGATGGCAGACTTTGTAATTTTGAGTCATGGTCAAGTAAAGAGAGACACTTGACCGTCACCCAATTTTCCACATACCACTTCAAGAGAGAACTTTGAACCTCTCGACATACTTAACGTGCATTAGCCCCTCTACTCAGTGGATTTTCAATTGCTCCAGAATTAGAACAAACAACTCAGCAGAATCGTCCTACGAGTTCGCGACCAGGAACATTTATGCTTTCGAAGAAACATAATTGTTACGGAAATTCCGGACTTGGTTTGTTTCTCTGTCCAAAAAGCTGTACCGGAAAAATCGTTCGTACGCTAAGATAAAGCACTTAATATCGCTAGTTAAGTACCAGTGACCTTGGCCTTGACCAAATTTATAATAAAATTTTGCCAGCTCTTTACTTTTGTCGATAAAATTTTCCAATTCCAGAACTATTTAGGATGATCATTTGAAGAGATAACTGCAGAGAAACTTCTAGAATAGACTCACTGTCTATATCAGGACGATGTAAGGGGGCAACATTGAAGTCAAACATTTGGCAGAGACTGTGTGTTTCATTTATTTTATGAGAAATTGTGTGTACGGATTTGAATTGCTGCGTTTAGCATTTGGGGGATTTTAGAATCCGTGGTGTTGTGGATTTATAAGAGTGTGTCTAATTGTTTCCCGGTAGAAATCTATCGTAGTTACTAGAGAATTCCACACACAGAGTAAATTTCAATTTATTCCGAAAAAATGTGCCCATTAATTACGGGGACCTTTCCTACATTTGAAAGATACAACAACAAGTTGGTTTTAATTCATACGGATACTAATACTTTTAATCAGTGAGTTAAAAGTTTGTCGAGTATGTATTAAAAAAACCCAAAATTTTACGTATCCGGAAGACAGGAAGCAAAAATATGTTAAAAATGTCTACTGTATATGTAAAGGATCTTTTTTTATTTGAAGAAGCTCTTAGGGGACAGTAACTTTAGGATCTCTACGTCTCATCTTTCTCATTACTTTTTAGCTTTAACAATGTTTTTCAAACAGAAGCATTTGATTCACTTTTATTCGTCTTCTTAATGAAAAGAATGTGGGTTAAAATACTTGATGAATCTTTTTATCTTTTTTTTCTGTGCTAGTATGTAGTTTTATTATACCATCTCGTTCTTTGTTATATAATTTTTAAACTTCAAGTCATTGATTGCTTATATACTTCGTTATTTTTTTTAATTTATTGTTACTGTAGCATAGATAGAGTAATGAAGTTTCTGTATATAAACAATAAACCAATATAATCAATTTTTAGGTGGTATAAAATATATATAGTAAGACCCCACTTAACGCGGAGAGTATACGTTCTATCAAAGAAGAGCGTAATATGAAACAGCGTTAAACGAGGTTATCTCACCATGTAAATAATGGGGTTAGGGGAAGATGGATAGAAAGTTGATCAGGTATTTTACAATTAAATTTATTATTTATGTTTTTTAGAACAATAAAACGAAAATTTATTCCTTGCAAATATAGAAACATAATGAGCGAATATACATATAAAAACAAATAAAATTCGCACCACTTAACAACACCAAAGAAAACTTTTTGCTTAACTGTGCATTACAGCGTGCGCATGCGCAGATATTTTGCTTCTTAGAAATTAACTGCTTGTTAGAGAGTTCTGTCTGTTCATCATTGTGTATGCTGCTTTTGTCTCGCGTTATTAAAAAGTTATTTTAAAATGAAGCAGTGAGTTTCACTTGATGTGTTATTTAGACTTACTAGAAAAGATTAGAATATATATAATATTCAAAAATTAGATTCATACAAAATGAACCTCCGATACAAAGAAAAACTTAGAGTTTAGAAAAACTGCAATCGCTATATTGTATAAATTTATACTTACAATAACATCAACAAATGTTTGAAATGATAAAAATACGTTCGTATAACACCGCAGGAAAGAAGAAACACAGATAAACTGCTTCGAATATCGGGAAGCCTAACGCTGCGTGCAATTTCGGGGAATCCCACAATTCAAATAACAGAGCGTTAAACCGAAACAACGCTAAACGAGACAGCGTTAAGCGGGGTCTTACTGTATGTAGAATTTTACTAATAAGGAATAGTATAAATATATTCCAATCAATGCCATTATAGTAGATAGCGGTATAAGCCAGCATATGTGCCCCCCTCCCTCGCGTACGCGGATTTTATTTCAGTAGAGAGAGAGAAGAGCGAGATAAGAACGAAAGAGTGTTAGTGTGGCCGATGAACGTCGTTGAATCTAGTACAATAAAACGTCGTTTATTCGAACGTTTATTATCCGGAGCGTCAGATATCCGGACTATTTTTTTTTTGTCAACTACATGTACTGTATATGAATACTTTTTGAACAGTGCAATGCTCAACAGTTGTTTCGCGTGAGGCTAAAAGGGTTTCAAGGAGACGATCCCAGAATTTCAAGAATGCGATGAAGATGGAGAAACCGGGATGCTAAAAAATGCAAATGCTAAATGATGACGAGATTGTGATTTTGGTGAAAGAAGGATCCGACCCTGTCGACGATGAAACGGATGAAGACGAGGGCAACAACAACGAAAGTAGCTAGGGTCCATCAAATGCTGCCCCTTTTCTGCGTTAGAGACAGCTAAGGAGTGGTACGAACAACAGTCAGAGTGCTGTACTACTCAACTACTGCTGCTCAAGGGAATCAGAGACCTTGCAGCTAAAAAACGAAGGTGTACAATGGTACAGCGAAAAATAAGTGATTATTTTCCACAATAAAGGTAAAATTGCGACATTTTGCACCTATTTTGCTTTTTCTTCAAGCACGTTTCCCGCATGTGATGATTTTTAATATTCGTATAGTGTCCGGTTTCATATACTGCAGGGATTGCATTCTGTTTTCGACTATCCGAACAATCACGTATCCGAAAGGTGTCCGGTCCCAATTGATTTGGATAAACGACGCTCTATTCTAGTAGCTCTGGGTGTGGTCTCTATACAGGTGGATTCTGGTGCTCGGGGGTTTGAGCAAAGATCAGCCATAGTAACTCAAACACAATTTTATTATCACTTTCACTTTATCACACCAGACAATTTAAGGGAGAGAATGAATGTACTAAAACATAAAACCCGGGAAGCAATCAAGTTGGATTAATCTAATTATCATAGAAATAAACACACTTGTCTTACTATTGGAGCACTCTTGACTCTCTTGGATTATCTTTAGATAACTTGATTAACTATACGATCTCTGGTCGTAATCTTATTCACGCTTCAATCTCCATTTTCTACCATCATCGCCTACTCTTATACAAACACTTAAAAAGAAATTCTAATTTGCACAAGTCTCGTCGTCTTCACTGAGAGAGTTTTTCAACTGAAGTCACAGTGAGAAAGATTAACTTTCCCCAAGAGGATTAATGGAAGAATCGTGGACACACCCGTTACACAGTTACTTATACAGTAATACTTTTGTTAAAGGTTTAATTACATACTTATAATTATATATTTAATCCCGAAGGTGCTCAAAATGTTCACCTTCGGCATTGATGCATTCCTGCAACTTGTCCCCGACACTCTCACACACAGTGCGACACAAATGCCGGTTAGAACGAATTTCCTTAAACACGTCATCGATGAAATTCTTCAGCTGCCGTTCTGTGACGGATTTTTCTGGAATAAACCTTATTCTTTTCTTCTTCCCAGAAAAAAAATCCATTGGAGTTGAGTCCGGGGAACTTGGTGGCCAATCAATGTTCCTTTGTCTCCTCATCCCCTGATGCAGATCCAGTTGTTGACGGATCGCCAAAGAATAATGCGGCGGAGTCCAGACCTTTTGAAAGAACAATTCCGTGGAGTCGAACCGTGCTTCCACTTGTGGCACTACAACTTCGACCAACATGGTCCAGATACCTTGGCCCTCAATGGTTCCAAGTAAAGCTACATAATCTCACAAAATTATGATCTGTTTTTCACTAAGCGGTCACACATATCGCCTCCTCACAGAAGTACAGAAAAATATGCCTGTCCAACTACCCCACACAAGGATTATACAATTACCCAAATGGTCGGTTTCCTGAAAATTGAAAGGATTATCAATATATATGTAATAATTCTCTTTAATTTCATCTAAACAACTTTTTAATTTGTAATGGTCCTGTCCTTCAGGTCTCGTGCGTAAATAATTAACTAGCTTACCCGCATAACGAGATAATCATAACCGTATCTCTTGAAAATTAATAGCTTTGTGTTTTAAAAGTAAGATTGTATCGGAATCTGTCGAACGATATCTTTCCACCAATCATATGCTCCGTCCACGGAAATCACGCGGATTCCAAGATTTCCTGTTGCCGATTCACATAAAAGGTCCGAGATACTCTAGAAAAGCTCTCTTTTTGTCTTCGTTATAATGTAACGCACGTATGTCTTATTTGTGCTTTTCATGTCTATATTTATACTTGTGTGTGTGTCCATATGTACAATAAACTGGATTAACCATCAACAAAGGACTTCTCTTCAATAACATTCATATTACATCAATCATATAAATAATGATCATCGTTAAAGGAAATCCTTACCAATCGCCACGTCTTTCTATATATGAATATGTGTGTGCAATAATTCCCTCTAATATCCTTTTCAGTAACTTCCGCCCTTCAGGACAACTGTATAATTATTTTAACTAGCTACCCGCCTAACGGGAACCTTTGGAATCACATCCACCCACCCAGATCATGTGATTTCCCGCTAAAAAGCCAGATCTCTGGAAATTCCGCCTTTTCTGTTCTTTGTCCTTCAACATGCAGCCGATTGCAGCGCGTAGTGTCTTCTTTTTCTTTGTTCTGTATTATGTCGTTAATTCCCTGTTTTATGTTTAATATGTTTGTGTATATTTGTGTGTCTCAAAATATGCAATTCAACGGATTTAATTAACACCACAGGACTGGCTCGTCAATCTCATCAGTAAGCAATATCAATAATCATAAAAAATGGATCCCTATTAAGAAATCCCTTCCACTGGCCACGTCTTTATATATATATATATATATATATATATATATACGCATACACACATATATGTGCACGAGCGTATAAATTTTAAACCATTTTTCAAATTGTGACGTAATTCCGAAAAAATCAACTGGATGCCGTGAAATTCGCATTACAAAGGAACAATTTAGCACTTAAATTTCGATGAAAGAATAGAAGCCAAAAAATAAATGGTGCGCTTACATTATAGAACAAAGCAAAAACAAGCTGCATTGACAGAATAGCGTTATTAAAAATTATTTTCTGGCCATGAGAAAGAAATCAAACCAAAGTACAATGGTTGCGTGACACTCTGCCTCTCATACTCAATACTAAATTCAAAATAATATATTAAAAACAGGTGAAAAAATATAGAGAAATATGGAATAAATTTTTGAATTATTAACACTTAAGTTAACATTGGCTCTGGTTTACGCATACTATTTAATCATCATATTCCACGTTAATATTCTAAGCACTTTTTGCTTTGAATTACTATCTTTATTGAAAACATAAGCTAAAATAAACCGAATTTTTTTCGTCAAGCCTTTTTAGAAAATAATTGTTAAAATCACATTGCACTCTTCAAAAACCTGCTGTAGGAATATATGTTAAATTATCTGCTTCTACGGCAAGTTGAAAAGCAGAAATAATTTACCCCTTTTCTCTCTTTACAGGTAACTGAAAAAAGACATTATTAGCGAAATAACCCAATGTAAAGAAAAAGTAGCTTCCAGGTGAAGATGAGTAAATCTGCAGGACCTGAACTTATATTCTCCAAGTTTGTTCATCATCCTGAAGAAAAGGCAAAGAAGATGCTTTTGTGGTCTTTTAATAAAATTTGGAATGGAATTAACACTGTTTCATCCTTGTGAAAAGAGGCCACCACCACACTATTTATTAAGGTATCCAACTACACACCCTCAAATTGTGAATTTTGCCAAAAAATTGACAAATATTTTATGATTTTATTTTATAGGCCATCTTATTAGCTTTATAAAAATACCAAGTTTATTATTTTCCGTTCACTAGAACAAAGACTACAAGTGTTTTTGTAAAAGCAGATGTCATTACTTTAAGCAAGATATGACATACTTTAAAACGCGTTTTACTCGAAATGTATTTTTTTGAAAATACTCAAACGGGGCCAGCGATTGCTAAAAAAGTTTTGAAAATAATTAACTGAAATTTTTTGTGTATGTTCTGTATAATAGTAGAAGTGTTTTAACATTCAGATTAAACAGTCACTGTTTTATTACAAAATTTACAGCCCCTTATGTGAATATAACCACTGTTTTTTAAAGCAATTTCATGTAATAACAAAGATAAAATGCTCTAGTTTTTGTAAAAATTTAAATATCTCTTATCCTGAAAGTCATTTAAAAAATGAATAACATAGCAACACATAAGAATTGAAAATCTGTTCATAAACTTTTGGTACAGAATGATCTGCGTTTATATTATTTTTTGTCAATTTTTACCCGTTTTTTCCCATTTTAGTAATAATGATTTCTTTTCTTTTCTTAATTTTAGCATATTTTTCTTAAAATGTACTAAACAAAGCTAAAAACAACAACAACAAAAAATCCCCATATCTCCATTTTTTAAAAATTGTCACAAGTTGTCGGATACCTTAAAAAAAGAAAACAGCATTTGATTCTGAAAATTATAGGCCTATCTCTGTGACGTGTCTTGGCAGAGTTAATGGAGCGACGTGTCATAAGCAAACATTGATGGCCTCATGTGACGAAGGGTTTTCTACATTCTGCGCAAGCCGATTTATAGGAAAAGTTGATCTACTGCAGAACATGATGTTACCATTTTTTCACACAGTATTGAAAACATTCTTGATAAGGGCAACATTGTAGACACTATTTTTATGGATTTTAAGAGTATATACGATTCCGTCAGGAAAACAAAATTCCTATAGAAATTAGTCACTAAATATGTATCATGACATAAGCTCCGGTGGCTCACTGAATGCTTTAGCCAACGCCTTTTAAATAAATACCCGTTATCACGGAGCAAAATCTGGTTTCAGATATACCGATCTTCCTCAGGAAGTTGCGTCAAGTTTTCTACTGTTCGACGTGTATGTTGATGACCTAATATGCTTCTTGATTAAAGAGAAAACTTCAGTACTTATACATAATGACGATGTAGTTCTTCGGACAACTAGTCCTGAATACAAAGCTAAAAAAAAATCTCGAGTCTCTAAATAGAGTCATGCCGAAACTTTATTCCTGGTGTTCTAAAAACAATATGATTGTTAACACGCAAAAAACAGTTTTTATCAGACTTTTTCTTTATCTATCAACCTTTATACCTAAGTATATTTCATGACACTATAGCCCTCCCATGTAGTACACCAAGTATTTTGTGGAAATTTCTAAATACAAACTCACTTGGAAATTGCATATTGATATATGTATTTAGCAAAGGACTAAGAAGCGTATGTCATAGCGCATACGTCTGCGGGAGTAAGATGAAGTTGTACAACCTCATTTATTCTTGCTATTTCTATAGGACCTTCCTAAAACCTGTATTGACTTATTGCAATGCTCCACACCTTTCAAAAAGTAATTAATAGACTGGGACGGTTGCAGAATAATGCTTTCTACCTAATATGTGGAGCTATCAAGACTACAACTATTGACATTATACTATAATGTACTGATAAATTATGTATGCTGTATGAAATAATGAAAGCTGCTTTTAAGCATTAGCAAAAATTAATACGTTAACCGAATACTGGACTTTGGATTAATTCTAGGCTTTACCCCCGCAGATTTAAAACTCAGGAGGGCTTTCTAGAAGCTGTCTTGAGAGAGATGGATAAGCTTGAGATTTTGATTCGAGTTGAGCCATTATTACCACCTACTAATGCTTTGGAAGTAATGATGACCTCCTACTTTTTAGATTCTTTGAACCATATTTCAAAGACTCAACATTGCATTGTAGCTCCTTTCAGCACGACTATGGAAACAATCTATAATCAACCCCTGCCCGACGCTTGGTCACACATCTATACTGATGTCTCAAAGCTGGATGTAAAGGGTGTTGCAGGAGCCGGAATTTTTTATCAGCATTTGACATACTATCTTTTTCTGGGAACTAACAAGACTATATTTGATGGTG
Organism: Trichonephila clavata; assembly: GCA_019973975.1. Taxonomy (NCBI): domain Eukaryota; kingdom Metazoa; phylum Arthropoda; class Arachnida; order Araneae; family Nephilidae; genus Trichonephila; species Trichonephila clavata. The sequence continues at coordinate 31,808 of BMAO01009885.1, read as the reverse complement.
TGGTTGAGGCGATTAAAGTTGCTTTAATCCATCTAAAAGCTCACCCCTTTCTGAACATTTTGACATATTCTCAGACTCTCAAGCAGCAATACTAGAAATTGCTAATAGTTGCCAAACTCCTATTTCATAATCTGTAATACAGAGTAGAGTGCAATGTACTTGTAATACAAAGAAGAATTACAGGAAAACATATAACATTTTAATTGTTGCATCTCTAGTGAAGAGAAGTCAAATTAGCTGGACAAAAGCGGATGCCATATTTCTCAAGTTCCAAATGCAGGGTGATATAAGTCTTTTTTGACAAAACTCAACATAACCTCAAAGTCGAGCAACTGTCACATCTAAAATAAAGCACATATTAAGAAAAAAAAACTCTGGGAGAGTGAAATAAGTGATCTCCCAGACTACCTCAGAAGAAGCTATGTAGCTTCCTTTTTTCTAGCTACTAGACACGACTGTGTGTTTTTATGCATGCCTTCACAGATTCCAAGGAGTTATAATCCAGCTTTATCCCTTTATTGTGCAATGTCGTGACCGTGTTATTTTACTTCGTAACATGATAGCGACAGGGATCACGCAGCTAATTTCCACAAAAAGACATTTTATTCTAGAGTAAATAATAAAAAGACTACTCATTATTAATACGTCTCAGTACACAGTTTTTCGCGATATAAAGTTATTTCAATCTGAGTTAATATGTGCCAGCCGTTGCACCGCTGACTCCGGCATTCCGTATTTCACCATTAGGCAAAGTTCATCTCCTTAGGTCCTTGAGCGCAGCTGCTTCACAAACTCAATTGAGAGTCTTTGAAGAGCACACAAAACTTCAGAGCGAAGTTATTTCATAAAAGGTAAGAGATTGAGAGCCCCTGTCAACTTCAGAGCCGACCCTTTAAACTACCTGGGTGAGTCACTTTCACGCCCCCAATCACCGCCATTGGAGAGCATCCCAGACCTTCATCCAGCTCTCCTCAATGTAGTCCTACTCCATTGGTGCGTGGGGACAATAGGCCAGCACGTCTAATCCTCACTACAAGATGATGTCATCGTGTTCACCATCTGGAGTCTATAACTTGTCTTGCCACCATTACACAGAGGATATTTTTGTTTCGACCGGCCTACACCCCTCTCCACTCAAGTTGTCGGCGACCCAGATGTGCGAGGGGAACCCAACACAAAGGAGGCTGTTCCCCGAAATTTCCTTCCTATAGAGCGTTGTCGACTAACTTGTCTGTATGTCGGTGAAATAAAAGGTATGATGGCATCAAAGCCATTTACCGAAACAGTTCACATATGTTATGCCCTAGGGGTAAGGAAAGAATAGCCGGTTTTTTGGAGGTACAATGTCTCATCTGAACAACTTGATCCCCATATATCAATCTTGACCAGTATTGTTAGGGAGAGTTCTGCTGAGCAGACGTCACAATTGCAATGGGGTGTTGATGGAAGCTATCTCTTTGTGTGCTCAGCGCTCCCTCAGAACATTGTTTTTTTCAAGATATTGAGAAGCTAGAGACCTTTTAAACAGATTGCATATTTGACCTTGTTTTCACTTCTTTTTATATAACTTTTATCCTTTTCATTTTTCTTTTAGTGCTTCATTTTCTTTTTCTTTGTACAGACTTTTCAGTGCAAAATTATGTTGTGTGTTCTATATTGCATTATTATTATTGAATTTTAATTCTCGAACACTGTATGGAATAAGGATACTTGTGTTTCTTGTATTGCTAGTTTCAATAGAAATATATAAAAAAAAGAAAAAATTATACTAATAAATGATTTTATAAATGAAAAAGAAAGCTTGAATATATATTGAAAAATTAACTTTAATTTTCATTTTGGTATTTCTTCTACCATATGGTACGTGTAACTTAAGTTAGTGTCCGTTAGAATTAAATACTCAAAAGACCAGGGTGAGAAACACGTCAATAATAGGAAAGCTCGTGAAATTTCTTCATCTTAGAAAAACATTAACCGAAGACCAGCTGAGCCACGAACTCTTAGACTTTCTTCGAAATGTATTATTATTTTATTTAAATCTCCGCTTACGTTTGTAAGAATAGAAACTCATAAAAGGGATGGTCGCTGTATAATATTGTCAACATTTCACAAACGATTCATCATGAGACCATGATTTACATCACTCATGAGACCCTAGTAAGAAACACACAAACATATTTCAAACCTCGTTCTTTTTATCTGGTTCAATCTCGGCGTTTTGCATGACCTGTTTGTGAGCGCTTTTTATCAGTAGCATCTCTTTTCTATAAAAAGATCAAGCAATCATTTCTAATCTCCAAGAAAATTTGAGGATAATTTACAACAGACAGAAAAAAATTCCATTGTTCCAGAAAACTTTTTTTCATTATTTGTTTTGATTTATTACTGATTCTTAAACTGTACTTCATTCTTTTGCAGATTTCTACATTTGCTTGCACCATAAACTTTGCTCCTCAGTAAATGACAGTGTCTTATTGATAACTAGAATAATCTTTGGTCTAAAAGTTTGAAGTTGTTTTGAAATAAAGAATGCCATTTCTGGAGCGCGGGGAGCGTATAATTTAACGAACAATTCAAGAAAGAAGTGTTGGCATTCTGACTATAAATAAATAATTAACATGAGAAATGTGTGGAACATTTGAAAAAAAAATATTTCTTAACTTTTTTTTAAAAAAATCAAAGTATCTCACTGCAAGAAAAAATTAAAGGGTGAAATGGATTTATAATTTTTTTTTCTATTTTTAATTAATTCGTTTTCGTTTTGTAAGTACAATTTTATGCTGTTTTGTCGATTTTGCTTCTTCTATAGAACCAATATTCATTTCCTTAAGTTCTTTATATGTATATGAAACGATTGTTGAAGTGAACTGCATTCCTTTTAATACTAAACGATATTCTTGGAAACAGTTGTAATTGTTTTGGCCAAGTATTGCTAAGAAATCAAATGGCGCCGAAGGCGACCAAAACGGCATTTGCTATATCAACCGCCTTTGACGAATAAAGCAGTTGATGGTCCGTTTAGGTTTAGCCAATATAGAAGGACAACTAAAAATATGATTAGGAGAAAGTTTAATGTTAGCACAGTGAGGACATGTATTGTAAATAATTGGCCATCAGGGGATATTTTAATCCCGTTAAAGTGCCTTGTGCGTAGTCTGGCTATGGTGGTTGAAATAACGTGGTTACAATTAAGATCTGGATTGAAATGCTTCTTAGCCGGTAGGAGAGTTTACGTCTGGCTAGTGCATCAGCATTAGTAAGCATTAGGCTATTGGAAAGCTAAGGGGAGTTCGGGCAGCTTTATCATTGCCGATGGGCTCAGTTGGAAAGTGCAAGTTCATTGGGCTGCAACTACTCTGTTTATTAAGACAATTATACCCTGGGTCAACAATGCTACTGGAACTCTCAACTGCCCTGTTGTAGTAGTTATCCAAACCTCCTTTAACAGCCATAAGCTCACACACAAAGTTTGAGGAAATTTTACCCGTAGAAATTCTATGGAATTCAAGTTCACCATTTGAGTGAATAAAACGGATTCCAGCACCACCTTTATCAAGGTCAGAGTCAGAAGATCCATCCGTATAGGCAATTACTTGATTTTTGGCCGCATTCTAATTCTCCTCGATGGCATGAATGCATTTCTGTTTGAGCAGTCCAGCTGACTCCTTTTTGTTAAAAGGTTGTAAGAGATTTAAATTGATTTTTGTTTGTGAAGAGGGACAGAGATGGATAGAAGAGGTTCTTAAATGATCTCACTATCTATATTCTAAAGGTGAACTTCTTTCCTTATTTCATGGTCATGTTGTAGAGTTGAGGACCGTTTTGGTCTGTATCTGCCTGTCAAAGCCTTGAAAGTTTTGCTGATGATATGATGATCTGTGAATTTTGTCTATGAAACTTATGGTGGAGTTTTCTTTTAGTATTTAAAGGGGTAAGATGACACTCTATTTCTATTTTAGCGTTATTTGTAGATGAAACAACTCCAATAATGGTTTTGGATGCTCTCTACTGAACATCATCTATCTTATTTATTGCAGAAGAAGAACCTGGAGGCAAAATGGGAGCCGCATATTCAAGAACTGACCAAACAAGGGAGACATAGGTGTTGAGGAGAGTCTTTCGACTTGAGCCCCAAGATGCACCATACAGTCTTTTCAAAGATTTAGCTTTTTTTAAGGCTTTATTTGAGATTTTTTGTGATGTTCTGTGAAAATCTCAGTTAGCCTCTAGATTTAATCCGAAGTACTTTAGGTGTGTAGTTTGTTTTATTACAGCGTCACATATATTTATTATAAGGTGAAAGTATTTATGTTTTTCTTGTCAATAGAAAAGACGCAGATATATATATATATATATATATATTTCTCTTATCAGGATTAGAAGTCAGCTTAAGATCCCTAGCCCAAGTTTCATGCCCATCATACAACTCTTTAGAATCCTTTGTGAAACATGTATGTCTGAGAGCGTATGCCTGGCTGCTATGTCGTCCGATTAGCACGTCACTTTAGTTTCCTTATTGATGCGAGGATCAATGGTATTCAGGTACAGGAGGGGAAAAAATGGCTAAGTGCAGAGCCCTGGGGAACTCCTGCCCAAATACGATGGATTTTCGACAAAGAGTCATTAACTTTGACTCTGAAGTTTCTTTCTTTTAAAAAAGTCATTTATCTAGATGAGTGAGTTAGAGCAGAAATGCCAGCTTTTCTGATAATATCTATCACACTTGCTAGACACAACTATCAGTGCCTAAAAACACAAGTACGTAGTGTTTATTCGAAAGCATCTACTTGCTCTCGCTAGTAAGTTCTCCAGCAGTCAAAATGATACTGACTCTGTTTCAGCGAGCGACTCCTATTTATAGTCTACACTGCTGCATTCTAGTTCTTTCCTTATAGATCCACCCGTCATAGATCGTAATGTCAATAGATTTCTCCAGGAATTTCCAGAAGCATCCATATGATAGCCAAGTCGGCTAAAAGGGTTGCTAATCCGTCAAAGTGGTCCCGAACTCGGAAAATTTGGTAGACAAAAGGACGCCAATTTGGCTGCATCACCAATATTGCACCAAGTCGATTGAAACTGCATTTTTATGTAAGGACAGCGCTGCTTGCCAATATTACAATTTTTATCATAAAATAAATACAACAAAAAGTAAACAGCCTGATACAAATTATTTACACTGTGTTTTAAGCATTAATTACACAACATTCGTAACAATACTCGTATTTTAGACAGCACTACTTCATATAAGCGATTTCACCAAATGTCTTCGCGTTACTTCTAAGTGCGATGTTATCTTAAAACAATTACTTAATCACATAAAGGTTTATCGCCAGCCACAGTTGTTTCAGCCATTTGATGTTCAAGTATTTTTGATTTCACAGAAACTGCTCATCTTCGTTCATAAATATGTCAATCAGAGATAGCTTTGTTACACTTCGAGAGTTTGCAGCAACAGCCACCTTAAGATATTCGACTACTTGCGACAACTTTTTTTTTTAAAAAAATAGAGATGTGGGGATTTTTGGTGGTTTTTAGAATTGTTTAGTAATTTTAAGAAAAATATGCTAAAATTAAGTAGAGAAAAAGAAATTATTATTATTAAAATGTGAGAAAAATTAGGTAAAAATGTACAAAAAATAATATAAACACGGCCCATTCTGTGCCAAAAGTTTATGAATAAATGTTCAATTTTTCAATTCTGATGTATTGCAATGTTATTAATTGTCGAAATGACTTTCAGAATAAGAGATATTTTAATTTTTACAAAAATTAGAGCACTTTATCTTAGTTATTATATGAAACTGCTTAAAAGAAACAGTGATTATATTCACATAAGGGACTGTAAATTTTATAATAAAACAGTGATTGATAAATCTGAAGGTTTAAACTCTTCTACTATTATACAGAACACGCACAAAAAATTTGAGTTAATTCTTTTCAAAACTTTTTGAGCAATCGTTGGCCCGTTTGGGCATTTTCAGAAAGAAGAAAGAAAAAAAAAAAACCACACATTTTGAGTAAAATCCGTTTTAATGTATCACATTTTTCTTGAAGTAATGGCATCTGATTTTACTAAAACATTTGTAGTTCTTGTTCTTGTGAACGGTAATAGACTTGGTATTTTTATAAAGCTAATAAGATGGCCTATAAAATAAAATCATAATAAAAAAATTGTTAATTTTTGGCCAAATTTAGGGTAGTCGGATACCTTGAAAAGCCTTTCTTACACTTCCTAATTAATGATTTTGTGATTTTAAATAGTCAAATGAAAGAATCATTTTTTTTCTTATGTTTCTTTCTCTTACAGTTACGAAAGAAGCTTTGAAGCTACCAGGGGCGTAACGTACATCCCCGCAACACCCAAATCGGGGAAGGGGGGGGGGACAGGTACAGTTCTAGTGACGCCAAGTACGTATTTGACCAATTTATAAAATATTAAAGGTAAATCCAGACTTTGCTGACTAATATTCACCGTTACTCCACTGGATTTTACGCACAAATATAACAAATATAACAGTACAGACAGCATTAATGCACCCAAAAAGCACACAAATAAACTTCATTGCGCAATTATAACGCCCATTTTTACCAGAATATAAATATTCTAAAAAAATATTGTCAGTTTTTATATTAAGAGTAACAATTATCAAAATTGGTTGACCACAACATGTTTCCATTAAATTTACTTTAAAAATACAAATACATGAAAAGCAAACAGAAAAAAAAAGATACTAATGGAAGAAGAATATAAATATAAAATATTGAAATAGATGTTCAAGAGGACCTGCCGGGAAAGGGCAGTTCGTTTAGCCCTGGTCTTGTACACCCAAGTTAGCAGGCTCCACCTCGGTCCAAGTCGGTGGATTTTCATGATGTATAAGATCGTGAGCGTCTACGTCAGATGATTATGCGGCATGTTAAAGATTCCCAGAGGACAGTTTCGCATCGTCAGAGCTCAGGTGCCTCCCTCTGAGGAGGAAACTGGGTGTCAAAATTACATTGTGGCAATTGATATTCACCTACATGGTGTCCCACTAAAAAGGGATACCAGCTCCTGGGGAATTTATAAGGTCTGCAGTGGTAATTATCAATCCACAACCCCGTTAGAAAGGGAGCAAAATACTCAAGAGTTATTTTTTGTTTTTATTTTACAAAACATTACATGCTCGAATACCTTCCAACTACACTAAGTTCAAATTACATTAAATTTATCAGTTTGATAATATTGCTTAAGAATATTATAAAAATTTCATCGTTTCTCTTTTTTTTATTCTTCCTGTTTTGATAAAAATATTTAATTTTGAATATTTTTATCAAAAAAAAGTTTATTTAGAATTAGTTTTAGTTTTCATGCGCTCTTATTTCGCTTTCCGCGATTTAAACCATCAATTTTATGATAAATTTTATGCAGTAAAACGTTATTCAGGAGAAAAGGAATGTTTTCACGTAATTTATTTTTTATGTTTTCAAATTCTTTATAAATGCTTGGCAAATCACACCGAAACACATGAAACATGAAGCATAAATTTTTATCATGAAAAATAACTTCAATACCAGTCAGAGACATTTCAGCTGCTTTTCTGTTCACAGAAATTATTCATAGCAAATAAGAATAGAAAGCAAAGGTCTGTAGTTAGAAATAAAATGTTTGTCAAATCTCTGACATTTTTCTTTCTTAAATAAATATTTACTTGTAATAAGTAAAAATATTTGTTGCATTTTTCCCAAAAAAAGTGGTAATTTTACGTTCGATTTTAAGAAAAATGTATTTTAATGCGCTTGCTATCTGTAATCTAATTATTTTTTTGACTTTCAGCAAAAAGCAACGTAGTTAAAAAATGTATGTTAGAATTGAAATTTTTAAGTAATTACAATTAGTAACTTCATTCACTTACATCAGTGATCATCTACCTTTTAAAAACTGACGCTCTCCAAAAAGTGGAAAATTTTTCAACGCTCTTCTTTGCAAAAAACCAATAATTTAGAGTATGAAAAAGAGGGAGAAGCTGAGTTTTTAAGTAATTTTTTCAATTTAACTCGATACCTTTGCTTGGAAGGTAATTGCATTCCTTCTTTCAAAATTAAATCCAATGCAAAAAACAAAACAAAAATCCTTTTATGTTCTAAAATTATTTATTGTTAATTAGATAAATAAAATAGAACAGAATTGTACTGTCACCTGTATGTTGCGCAAAGCTGCGGCTAACGACAGATGTAAAACTAGCCCTTTGCTACGATGAACTTCGTGGGCCTCGAGCTGACACCGTCAATCAGGTGGCATCAGCAACAACAAAACAGAGCAACAAAAAATATTTAAAAAGGGCAAAACATCAATGAAACAATCACATATTGTGGAGCAAAGCAGAAAAGGTGTTGCTGACATAATGGTTTTAGTAATAAAAAAAAATGTTAACCATGAGGCAAAACAACGAAGCCGCTTCGTAAGAGATATGACCTCCCCTAACTAAAATGTTTGACTAAACTAGTGACTCTAAAAATGTTTGATTAAAATGACGATTAAAACTCACTGGAATTGTATGAGATACAGAATTTTTACATGTTTTACACAGACGTCCGATAGGTTGCCCAGACTCACGCAAACGTTCCCGAGAATGCCAGATGTGATGAATAAGATAGAGGGCAACAGAGTAGACCAGGGGTACTCAACCTTTTTTCTGCTGGGCCGCATACATTTGTTAGCTACTTCCCGTGGGACGCAACATGAGGATAACAGGGGGAGGGGGATGCTTTTAGGCCAAGATAACATTGGAAATTTAAAATGTGGAAAATTGATTAAAATATTATAACTCCTGTTTTGCTTTTTTAAATTGTTTTTTCTTATATTACTTATTTTTGTCTCCACAACACTAAATTATAAGCACACACATTTAAGAAACACTCTCTCACAATTTCTGCGTCAGTAAACGGTTTCGTATGATTACCAATAATATAACAAACTTCATAGGATGTCTTTGTTACCATTGTGACATTACCGCTGATAAAACACTTTGTTGCTGTTGCAAAGATTATTCAAGAAAGCCTATTTATCATCTCTTAAAAGAGATCGACCAAAAGTGTCATTGAATGATTCTGTTTATTGGTATTCTTTAAAAGCAGCACTCGTGACAAATCAAACAATTACTGATCCATGTTTGTTTTTCACTACAAATTAGTCGATCTCCCATTAGTCTTAAAACAATATATTTTCTCCCAACATTTTTCACTTGTAAGATATGAGAGATAGTTAAAAATTAGTTTCACCCATAAAATTGTCGCTACTCCACTGTTGTCTGTTATCACTAACAATAATCATTACAAATAGAAAAATAATATTAATTCGTATCCGTACAACATGGACAGCAAAAAAGCAAATTTGAAATATTTGATTTCTTGACAAAGTATTCCCCACTAAATGTTTAATACTTTGTTCTTAAATAAGTGAATTTCTCAGAGCATTAGGCCATGGCTGTGCCACTTAAAAAGGCTCGATGAGCCGCAGGTTGGGCATCGCTAAAATAGAAGCATGAATAAGACTTTATTATTAGAAGATTGTAATCAAATATACTAATTATTAAAAATAGCGAATTTAACAAGGAAAAATTAACTAAATTTACTTACCTATAATGTAGAAAATACTAAATTTATACGAATATATTGTACCATTAAGGTATTTGATACATCCACAACACATTGTCATTTTAACTTCTCGCCAACACGGGTATATCTTAGAGAAGCATAACTTAAAAGTAAAAATTCATAAATTCAATTATAATTGTAATTTTTTTTATACTTGAAAGCCTAAATAATAAGGTGACCAATCGCCCTCCTTTAGGGAGGACAGTTATTTTATAGGTTCTGTCCTTCCTTGAAAAGTGTCCTCTTTAATCTGTTAAGCTCTGTATTCAGAGATGCCGGTCCGAACAGTTACTCATCACGTGACTATACAGTGTGAATTATCGGAGATATTAATGTATTTTGTACATAATCAGGAATCGATTTTCCACAAAATGATTCAAAAGATTGATGGTGAACTTATTTCAGCTACAGAAGTTAGTCTTATTTCAGACGACTTTGTTTTTCAATAAAAATCCCGACTAGAGGAAAAATTTATTCCTTTAACAATAAAAAGAAAATGATCAAACTTAGAAAAATTAAATCCAGGCATAACGGAAGAGTTTACCAAAGAAGTGGAGAATTTTTACCAAACGTGCTTCCCATATGTTGTAGAGTTTTCTGAAACAACTATCACTGGAAATAACAGTAGTGCTTTTTGATTTTATCGCAAGTAAATTGGGTTGAGTTTTTATCGAAAGAAATACCTAATATTAAAATTAATGCCAATTGTCTGTTTGAAGAAATTAGAAGACTGAATGTATTTTTAAATTCTGATAAATTAGAACAATAAGAAAATCAACATGTTGAAATTGATCAAAGGTGGATGGAAATATTTAACCATTTCAAAAATGAACACATTCCATATGAAAATTTAGTTGAATTTAAGTTGTGCTGCTCTAGAACTAATGCAGCAGTCGAAAGAGCTTTTTCAATTGATAATGATTTTTGGACAAGTGAGATATTGAAACTTAAACTGTTCAATATGAAGGATATTTCTTGCACCGAAATTTTCGATACATTAGAAAATGATGTATTGATTAAAAAAATTCATTCAGTGGAAAAATACTCCTTTAAGTAAATAATTAAAAGAGATGTAAGTGGAATCACACACAGTGTATTTTTGTTTCAACTAATAAAATTAATAATTATTTAATACAAAAATATTTAAATATTTAAAACATTTTTAATATTTAAAACCAAAATATACACAGTGTATTTTTGTTTCAACTAATAAAATGTTTCATATAGTTACGTTGTAATTTTTTCTTAAATTTTTCGTCCTCATTTTCATTGTAAAAAAAATTGGTCACCTTATAAATAATAAACCTAAATAAGAAAAAGTGCAAAGAGTGTAAGAAATCAATCAGAATAAGGCAATTAAGTATTAAAATATATTTAAAATTATTTAAACTGTTGGCGCCGTCTTATGACTACATGCAGTAGTAAATTAAACAAGATATCAATCATTGGCATGGCCAAGTAATTTTAGCGCGTTTTTCACATGTTGTATTTTACAATAATGCAATTTTGTTATAAACTAGCGAAATTCAGGAAAATTTGTAGGAAAATTCGGAAAACTATGGGAAAATTTAAATATGATTCGGCTCATCTAGGGCACAAATGCGACCAAATGCCGAAAACCCGGGTCAATTGGTTGCTTATTGGCTGAGAAAAAGGTACGACAAAATATGGAACGAAGACGAAGACGAAATTTGCGTCCTAATAGCGCTTTTGTTCCACTACGTGAAAAGCGCGCTAAAAACTTTAGAGCTGAGAGAAAATATCCAAACGAGAATAAAAACGAAAATGAGAATACAAAAAAAAAGGGGGAAAACGGAACTAATTAATTTTCTTAGAAAAATTTGTTACAAAACTTGAGCTTTTAGAAATGCAATTATAAAGAAAACTAATAGGAAAGTCATGTTTTATGCAATAATACACTCACTCCCCCAGTGGCATAACGGAGAATATTAGCCCCACCCCACACACACAAAGTTAGGTTTGGGGCCCCAAGCCGGATCTTGCAAAGGATTGCAAAACCATAAGATGACAGAGGTTTGGGGGCCCCTAGAACCCTGCTCCCCCTTTGCGATGCGGGGTGTAGGTTACTTCACTGCACTCACGCACACACATACAATATATAATTGTTTAAAAGTCCTGCAGCACTTTAGATTTTGAAGATTTTTAAATTTAAACACAATTTAAGTTCGAAATAGCTGATTAAATACTTTTATTTCAAGGTATTCGGTTAGGTTCAGAGACCATTTTTTTAAAAACTGATTTTCGGAAGAATTTTATTGTTTTTGTAAGAGACAGTTTTGGTTGAGAATTCCCTCACTAGATGGCTGTACTAATCAGCCTAACATTGGCTTGAATTTAGAGCATATCAGGAAATCCTAATTATTAATTAATTACAATTTTAAAAATACATAATTAAAATATTATTGATTCACCATGTAATTTAAAACAATCTTTATTAATTTTTTAAACTTTATTTGTAATTTATATTTTTGTATTTTTAAATATATTATTAACTTGTGTATGTGTTAACTGTAACTAAACTGAGCGTTCTGTAAAACGTGGGAATCCCACGCACTTCTCCTCTGACCACTGAACTAGAATATTGAATTGAAAGTTTGAGAAATAAACTGTAAAATTGTTAAAAAAAAGGTTGTCGCCTGATTGTGATGGAAATTACCAAGTAAACGCAAACCTTCGACGAACGAAATGAATTTAATATTGTTCCCCTATTGGAGTCTTCAAATAAGTGAACCGATAGGGAACAATATTTTAAAGAATATGAATAGGCTTAAAGACTCATAATTATTAAATAAATAGCATGTATTAACCTCTGGTTTTGAAAAAAAAATATTATTTTAATGAAATTACAGCAAGATTTTCAAAGTTAGGAAAAACTCCATAAATAATATTATATTGGACATAATGCAATTTTAATTTCATTGATATACTTCTGGATCCTTCCGAAGTGTCACAAACAGCAGGATAAAAAATATTTTAAGAAATAAATATTTTATAAGCATTTAAAATTGATGTTAATGATTTTTCTTCAAAATTACTGTATGTTCTAAGCTAAAATTGCTGTAAAATGTGATTAAATGTAACTATCTTAAAAAACCCGTGGTTTGTTACACTGTAAAAAGCTCATAATATATATGAAATAAATTTCATTGAATTTGATTGGATTGTTTTTGGAGATATCTCGTTTTTCGTGCACAAAATTATCATAAAAATTTCATTCTTCAAAAAACATTATAAAAAATATTCTTATTAATTATATAAAGTAAATGCTATAAAAACAACTTAAAAAACTCTCTAGTTTTATATATTATTCCATCTTACTCAATATTTATATTTATTTTTTCTTTCTAATGGCCTTATAACATCAAACACCTAAAATTCCCTCTTTCAACCTACGAGTAGTTGGATACCTTTATGTACGTAAGTTACTGCATATTTATCTAAAAATTACTTACAATACTACTAAAATAATTGTTAAAGCCTTCTTCTAACCGCTCATACAAAAAAAAGTAAAATTATAAAGTACAAAATGAAATTTTAATTCAATTCTAATAAAACGGTAATAAAATTACCTGTTAAATCATCAATAAAAATACTTAATTACCAATATTTTGTCCGGGATTAGCAATATATATCTGTGATGTTTGGAATGTGTGAACACGTTTTTCTAATAATTTCAACAGAAATTACAAAATGTCAGACATTGATGTTGCTTTTGTAAGTTCCCTTTTGTTATTACGATGCCTTTTTTGTATTTCTCTGAAAACTTTCAAAACTTCTCTATTGGATTTAAATCTTATGAATGGGGATGTTTAGTCTATGTTTTGGGCACCACTGTTCTGGAAACGCTTATGCTCGAAATTTGATCTACACTACTGTCATCCTGGGAGATATAGTTTCGATTGGAAAATAAATCTAATGCATTTAAAATAGTAATTTATTATGAAATTATTTTGTCTTCAATTTTATTTTAAAGGAAAAGTTTTAGTTGGTCTCTGGAAATGCAGCAAAAATTTTCAACATTTTATATTCTGCGTCATTTAAAGTGAATACAGATATTTGCAAAATTATACATATAAGTACGAGCTGTTTTTTTTTTCTATAAATATATTTTCATCATTAATAGCAAATTCCTCTTGTTTGTAATGTAATGCAATTCTTTCCGTATCGTTAGCAATCAATTAAAAATTCTTCCAATAGTCAGTTATAAGTAATAAATTGAAGTAGAAAATAACAACAACAAAAAATTATTAAAAACAATTGTTATCAAATATTAAATTTGAAAGAAAAAAACTTTTTTATTTTGTTAAAAACATGCTATAAAGTAGGGAAATATCAAAAATTGGAGATAAAATTTTTAAAAAAAAATCTCAGTGAAACTTTAAGACCCTGATAGAACTACTCTACATAAAATAAAATTTAATCGCATTCAAATACATTTTATTTTTTAAAAATGTCTAGAAGTATTCATTATGATGTTCTTTGAGGTTTGATTTCTTTATCGTTCTGTTTTGATCACTACCTCTTTCAATTTCCAAGTTCTTGATCAAAAAATTATTTTCTGCGTTGAAGTAAACTCTATTTCAATCCGCCATAATAGCTCCTTTCCAACTTTCCCCCTTTGTACTAACCCACCGTATTAGAGAGGCTGATGCCAGTAATATCTTGTGGCCGCGGTAGCCAAGTGGTATAGGCATCGGATCGTGGCTAGCGTGTCATGAGTTTGATCCCAGTACCACTGAAGACCCACCGTGTAGGGGTTCGATGCACGTTAAATCTGTCGAGAGCTCAAACGTCCTTCCGTTGGTGTGGTAGTTAGGAGAGGAGGTGCCAGCTCAGGTGTCGTCCACGTCACTTGACCATGGTTCAAAATTACGCGGACCGTCCCCGGTGTAGCCGAACAGTGGGACGTTAATATTCACTCACGCCAGTAATATCTTGCTAAGGCTCACTAAGTCCTCTTGTTAGCGAGGTGTGGAAACTTGAAGAATGGGGGTGCTCGATATGATGTCATCCTCGTCACTTGAGCGTGATTCCAAATTACGAGGTCCGTCATCAGCAGCCTGAATGTTGCTACAAAGTATTAGAGAGAACAACTAAACACATTTTTTCAACTTTACATTTTTCACATGTTCAGAAAAGAAAAATAATTAGAATAAATTGAAACTAGTTTCATCCAAAATCCAACTCTACCTTTTTTCAAGCTTAATTGAAACTTTTTAAATTTAAATTCATTCCGTAATTCAAACGTGCTAAGACACAAATAAAAATATTTGTTTTAGTATTTTTCCCGATGATAATATTAGGAATCAGGAGTATAAGTTTTTCACAAACTGATGCTCGGAAAATTATATGATTGCTCTTGTTTATTATATTGTAGCAATAAAACTATATTTTTTTGTTTTTATTCATATTTTCCGCTTAAAATAGTTTTCATATTCTCATAGATTTTAATGTTAAAAGGCTTTGAATTAAAAAGGGTTAAAAGTGTAAAATAATACAAACACTGTTTCTTTTATAATTTTTAAAAGTTGTCAAACAGACGAAAATTTATAACCACATAAACTTATATAAATATTCGAATATTTTTGCTGGAAAATGTGTCCGCCTCCCCTTTTTTTTCCGGAAATGATCTTCTGATCTCAATTTTCCAGAAAGACAAGATTCTTTTGCTCGTGCTGCCATCTACATTCGTTTTCTATTTTCAAAAAAAGATTACGCATGATAATAAAAATGAAAACATTTCTTTCATTTTTAAAAAAAAACAGCTAAATTTTCTAAAAGTAGATGCACATGTTTTAAATATTTATCCATCTTTTTATGTAAAATTACTGAAAAAAATAGCAAACATTTAATGACAAACAGTTTAAGAGTTTCACGCTACCCTTTTTCTTTTGTTTTATTTCAAAAAATATTTACTACAAAAAATAGAAATTTCTTTCATTATCTTAAAATAAATTTGAATGAAAGGTTTATATTTTATGCATTTTCTATTGTAGTATTAATTTCTCATCATTATTATTATATTTACATGTTTTGAATCTGGCATAGCCCTCCAATCACATTACATTGTTTATATTTGGACTTTGAGTTAAATGGGTATTTGACGTAACATTATTCTTGGATTGACAGCACCAACTTCTTTAATTTCTCTTTTTTGATGGATTTCAACTGATCGATTACTTTCCTACAACGACTACAACTCATTCTCACACGTAGTAAATTTTCATAAATACATCAATGAGTGATAAAATTAAACTTGAACCAAATTTGAACGAAGTTTCAGAGGTTGATAAACCAACAGAGTGCAAACCAAAAGACACTTATACGTGTCATATCTGTTTCAAATCGTTTTTTCATAAAAGTGACTTTACTAGACATTGCTTTCGACATACTGGCGAAAAACCTCATGCTTGCGATATCTGTAGCAGAAGTTTTGGATGCAGATCTAATCTCACTCGACACCGTCGTCTTCATACGAAAGAATCTCTATATGAGTGTAATATTTGTTTAAAATCATTCAATCGGAGAAGTCATTTAAAAGATCACATTGCAATTCACACAGGTGAAAAACCACATGCTTGTAGTTTGTGCTCTAAAACCTTTCGTCTGAAATGTTCTCTTAATATACATTTAAGGGTTCATACGGGGGAGAAGCCATATGAATGTAATGTTTGTCACAGAAGATTTAGTTTAAAGTGCAACTTAAAAGATCATGAAATAGTTCATAAAGGCATAAAACCTTATGTATGTGAAATCTGTAATAAAGCTTTCAATAAAAGAAACAATTACAATCGTCATTGTGCAACTCATACGAAAACTGTTACAAATGGACAATAATCGTTATTTCAGCTTAGCATTTATAAACACCCAAAGGTACCAAAACTCATTTAATATTTATATGAATGATATGTTGAGATAAAATGACAGTAATTGAATGTGATGCTATTGTATTTTGTGACTAATAATGTTTAAGTATTTATTGATAAATGTGGTATTGTTCTACTGTGTAATATTAAATAATTAAAACCAACATTTGATCACCAGTTGTATATTTCTTATTGAAAAATAGAGTACTTACCTGCAATCACAACAATGCAAATGTTCAAAATAACTCGCAAAATTGTCAACCTAGATTTCCCATGTGTCCCATCCACTGAATTGGAAACAATTTGCTTAGTTTCATATCATGTCGCCAATACGGTTGCAATAATATGTAAATACTACGAATAGTTATGTTAAAATGAACTTCATTTGTGAAATATGTTTTAGGTTTTGGTGATATAAGAAAATAGACAACTTGTACTTTAATCATAATTTACTATTGAATATTTTTGGTGCTTTCAGTATATCTATAGAAGAAATCCTTTGCAAGATATATGCAAAGAATATAATAAAGAAATTAGGATACAAATGGTATTCCAACATTTAAGATAAATTGCCAAGTTGGCAACCCGATTTTGCATGTGTCATATGTGCTGAATTCGCTATTATGTGCTATGTTTCATATAATGTCATCAATACTTAAATACCAATAAAATTTTGTGCAACCTTTTGTTTGTGTATAAAAATCTTATATAGTTTTGTAATGTGGATTCTTTTTAAATAGATAATTATTGATATCTGTTTCATTGGTTATATGCACATTTTGTCTGCAAATTTTTTTTTTTCTTTATTGCAAAATGCCACACAAAAAATAAACATTTATTATATTTAATGTGTTATATTGTTAATTTGAGTGAATAGCATTGGAAACTAAAGAACATTTTCATTAAAGGACATGTTAATTAAAAAGGAAATAATATTGACATTTTCCACATTTGTAATCAATATGTATATTAATTTTACAAAAATTTCTATTTTGGTGTTTACATATTAGCGTCACCACAGCCAAATTGACACCATGTGAGTGGCTCCATTTTCCTCTAAAATTTGACTGATTGTTTGTTTTTTTTTCTCCAAATAAAACATGTAAAAATCCTTTTGTTATGATATCATGGCATGATTCACATGGCACGAATTTTGCTTTGGTGACTCTAATACATAAATACCCTATTTTTGTATTTGTTTTGTAACTGTCATAACTGATACACACAAAAACTATTTAAAGTTTTTCATATATATATATATTAGGTTTTATAAAATAATTCCTGTGATTTCAAAATACTTGAATTGCAGATGCATTTCTCATATTGCTTAGCATTTTTTTATTTATGTCATATTGTATATTTTGCAGTTTCATAGTGCCTTATATAAATAGTATTTTTATATTAAAACTGTTCTTGCAATTCTAGAAGGAGAATAAGGTAACCTCACTATGTTTAATATTCAATGTATTTGATTGCATATCTTTATGAAAATATTTTAATTGAAAGTTAAATGCAGGAACTTTATTTTTCTAATATTACAAATGATAGACTTGATTTTTTTCCCCTTATGAATTTTTAGTGATAAAATAACTTTTTATTTCTTATGTTTGACTTTAAACTACAAATTTTTGTTCCTAATACATAGAATTAATATATACTTTTATGTTTATTTGTTCTTCTAAAGTTATATTTTCCTTTGAAATTAGTTTCACTGAATCATATTGTAAAATAAAGCAAATTTCTTACAACAATGGTGGGAAATAATTTTACAAAGCTATATAAATATTCTTTATGATTTATTTTGTGCTATCTAATGTAAACATTTTTGGAATAACATTCTTTAACCAATTTGTTCTAATCTGAAAAGTTCAAACTATTTTTTTAATTTAAAATCTCTCTCTGGATTATATTAACCATAAGGCTGATTATGTTAAAGCATTGGTCCTGCATGGGTTAGGCCCTACAGTTATAGTTAGTTTTTGTGGGATATGAAGCAGCAAAGGCTATTATACCCTAAAAGAGTTAGGCCTTTATTTATGTTTGCTGAATATTTTCTCACATGACATGTGATAAAGTGTGGATTATAATATTTTAAATTATGAAAGAAAAAATTATATGTTATTCCTCTTTTATGATGAAAATGTATTGTGATAATATGTACTTTTTCATTATAAACTTTTTTTACGCGCTGCCATTAATTGATACCGATAGAAAATAAAAATATAGTTTTCTAATAATTTTAGATTTATTATAAAAATATTTTCACTATAATGAAGTATTTATTTATAACAAATAATTTTCAATATTTTTAAAGCCATGGTTATTCTTTTAGCTATTATAAATATTCCTTGGGAAAGGAAGATTTACATGTTGTGCAAATTTAAAATTGATCTTAATTTTAGAAAAATAAAATTAATATCATGGAATATTCTTTCTCCATCTTTTATCAACATACTATTTAAAATGCATTAAATCAAAATCTGAAACAAAATTCTTTATAACAATTTCAATACAAATTTGTATTGATTTAATCAAATATGTCTGATTTGTAATGTAATTGATTCATAAATGAAAAATTTCTAAAAAATATTGACAAGTTGAGACATGTATGTTTGATTAGAAAAGAAATCTACTTTGTAAGTTTTTTATTCTGTGTTATTTCTATAAAAATCGTTTTTATATCTTTTTCTCATCGAAATTGACTTTTAAGTATATTTGAAACAGTTTTCGATAATGTATTTTTATAATTAGTAAAAGTATATTCTTATGTTACATCTTTAATGATTTTCTATATTAAAATTAAGGAGCTCCCAAAAAATTTTAAAAGATCTAATCTTAATTTAGAAAAAAAAAAAATTTTATTATAAAATCTAGTATCATAATTATGCATTTTTTGACTGCACAGAAAAAAAATAATTTGTTGTAAAATTAATTGTGGCATATATAATTAAATACTATAAAATATTATATACTTGAATAAAAAACTCTATTAACTATGCATTACAATAATATAAGAATAGTGGATGTTTGGTATTGTTAAAAAAGTTTTTTCAAAAATAAAACATTGATAGTTTTTATTATTTTCAGAAATCCATTTATTTCGAGAAAAATTTTATTTAGTTTTTAATATTCTCTGAAAAAGTTCTGAAATGTCAAGAAAAATTCAGCTGAATAAAAGGTTCAAATTTTGGCGAGTATACCAATTAAAATCGAATACACCTAGTCGTGCCATGAGTTCTGATACAATTATAAAGGAGCTAAAATAAAAATAAAAACTTTTTAATGAAACTAAATCTTTTTAAAGTTTTAATTTGTTCAAATTTAAAATTGTGTTCCAACTTATTCAATATTCCTTTTGACTTCACACCGGCTTTAAGTCTCAGGACACTAAATCTGTCGAGGTACTCGCAACCTACATGGGAATACAGTAGCTTACCTTCAATTATAACCATAGTCACTTGACCATGGTTATAAATTAAGAGGTCCGTCGCCAAAAGCCCTCGTGTAGCTGAACAGTGCGATGTTAATATTCACTCACTCAAGAACGTTTAAAACTGTCAAGAGCCATTGGGATGCCATTTCTGGCACACCTCCGCTTTTTATACTGACCATAACTTATAGCTGAGTGGATTTGGATTTCTATGGCTGGAAGGTCAATCTGTGTGTTCTATAAAGTCCTCTTTAAAACACCGTTGGGTCGTGTTCGCCTCAAGAGCAGTTATGTATAAAAGTCCATTCGTTTTCATTGAACAGGTCTGCATTTAGGGACTTCATTATTGGTTCTAAGGTATTGTCTTGATAATTTTTAGCATGTTTTTCACTTTATCTCACAAAATTGAATCTGAAACGTCGGCATACCCAAGGACGTCTTAAGGCATAGGCCAACTGGGCCCAGGCCCTCGGCCGAAATGGGGGCCTCGTCTTGTTCTCGACTCAGCCTTAATAAGATCATAATTCTAATAATTTCAACGATTAAATGTCATTTCCGGTTGTATTTTCCGAAAAACTGGGAACTTCGGACGATATGTCAAATCGCTACATATGATGACAATCGTCCACGTGCAAGCCTAGGTCTACCACCAGACACCATTAGTCAAAAGGCGGCAATCAGTCCAGCCGGTTTGTGCGATTGTAAGTCAGGTATACATTTGTTTCGGGTTATTGTTTGTACGAGTATTTGACAACCTACTTTTGAGGGTCAAAAGTGGGGCCTACATTTACTTTGAGCCCAGAGCCCCAAGAAGTCTTAAGCTGTCCCTAGGCATACCAGGTACACCACCAAACCATTCGGGAACTCGAGTGATGAACTCTCAGTGTTGTGTCTGGCAACACTCTCTCCGCCAGTAACTGAACTCTAAATCCACGTCTGCGTGTGAGAACTCTATGCTTCTTTGTTTTGATTTTGTATTAGTAGTAGAAAATATGTCTCAAAATTCTCTGTAGTATTTTTAGGCTGTTAAATGTAATCTAGTTATGTTCTGTTTATTTGTGTAGTTGCAGTGTTACGAACAGTTAAAGCATTAAAAATGAAATAAGTCGTTCTTCCCTTTTTGAAGTTTTTTACAATATCGATTCCTCCCGTCCCCTAATCTCTCGACGTTCTATAAATAAGGAGGAACGATAAGTAAAATTCTCCCATTTTCTTATTAAAAGAATTATAGAACATTTATTTGATTTAGCAAAAGACTGATTGATTTTTCTGCGACACTTAGCTCAGATTAGCTTCATGGTCACTCTTTACGTACTCACGGTCATTCTGATAGTTGATAGATTCTTCAACGTCAGAAAGTCCTCTTATCGGTAAACAGAATTCATTTGTGGCCGTTATAGGTGCAGCAGTGCTTTTGTTTTAAGGTATTTTAAGCACTTTAATTATTTTGTGCGAAAATGATCAGATATTCTTCGATAACCTCTTAGTCTAAGGTCCTGATTTACTAAGTGTCGTATTGTTCATGACACGTTCATCTGTTTAACAAGAAGAATTTTCTTTGGAGAAGGATTTCGAAGAATTCCTTCTCTGACTGATGTTTTTCTCACCAAATGCAGACAACCGCTTTCCAGTACGGTGTAGACGTCTTAAGGCATGGGCCAACTGGCCCCGGGCCCAGGTCCTCCGCCTAAATGGGATGTCTTGTCTCATTCTCGACTATGCTTTAATCAGATCATGATTCGAATAATTTTAATAGTCAAATGTTATTTCCGTTTGTATTCTCCGAAAAACTGGGAATTTCGGACTATATGCCAGCTGGCAAGACTGTATTATTATGAGATGACCTTCGTCCATGTACATGCCTATGTCTGCCACTGTGCACCATCATTACTCATTAAGTCAAAGCGTGGCAGTCGATCGAGCCGATTTATGCGATTGTAAGTCATGTGTATTTGCTTGTTTCGAGTTACTGTTTGTACGAGTATTTGACAACGTATGCTATGTACTATCTACTCTTTTATGGGTTTACTTACTACATTTGGGCAGGGTCCCATTGCCTACTTTGACGTAGGGGCCCAAGGCCTCAACAAGTCTTAAGACGTCCCTGGGTGTAGAACATTGTTGGTCTCAGAAAATCTCTTAATTATTCGATAAGTAAAAAAAAATATCCTATTAATGTTTAAAAGCCTTAAAAATCTTTAATGGGCTTTTTTGGTGTAGAGAAATATCTGCTGCACACTTCTATTCTAAGTTCTGACTTTGAAAACATGCGTAAGAGGCTACAATTTTCTGAAAAATATTGCACACGATTTCCAATGATAAAATTTGAAAGCATCTACTGCATCTGAATCACAACACACAATCTCAGGATTTTGTATCAGAACTTAAAAATTATAAATATATGAAATAATATGAAGTCAGACATTTTTAATCCCTATAAATGTATGGTTTATAAAAAGAATTGGTAAAAACTAGTGCTTGGTTAAAACAGTATGGGGAAAAAATACAAAATTACTTATGATAAAAAACATGTACAAATCTAAAAAAAGGAAAGAAGGTGGGGGAAGGTATGTATAATAGCAAAACCTTCTCTGTGAGAAATGCATCTTTCATTCAGAAAACTAACAGTGAATTGATCGACGAGGATTATATTCGAAAGGGGGGAAAACTGATATTTTCGGCTTGAAATGCCATCTTTGAATTACGAGAAGGTGCATCCATAGCAATCGAAAATTAAGTTTTATAATTGCAATCTCTCATTTCCAGAAAGTGATTGAGAAATTGAAATTAAAATCAGATAGAAAAAAAGTGATAGATTTTATTTCAAAGAAAAAAATTATGTTAAGTATCCCCCCCCCCCCAGTCATAGAAAATGTCCATTGTGTAACGTTTTTCAATCTGAGTGGCGAGATTTTTGCAATGGACGTTAATCTGTTAGAAATTAAAATAAATTAAAAGTAAAAAAAACTTTTTTAAAAACAAGCTTTTATTTAAACGCGCTAAGAAGAATAAAATAAATTTTTCTTTACAATTTTTTTTCTATCAACTTATAACGTCATTACACAATTTATATGATATAAAAGTTTGTCGCAAGATTAAAGAACTCTTATTTACTTAGTTTGAAAATTTTAAGAAATTGAAATCAATCAGATCAAGTTATTTAATTTACTTGTTTATCTGCAGAGGTAAATCTCGCGACAAGCTTTTATATCATATAAATTGTGTAATGACGTTATAAGTTGATAGTAAAAAAATTTTAAAGAAACATTTATTTTATTCTTTTTAGCGCGTTTAAATAAAAGCTTGTTTTTAAAAAAGTTTTTTTACTTTTAATTTATTTTTTACTTTTTAGTTATCACTTGACAGGTTTCTTAGTCTGTTCATCTCATTCAACGCATCATTGTTGCTAGGTGTTAGCCGGTTATTTTCGAACAGTCGAGCTAAATGAATTCTCGCAAAAAGGGTACTAGACGAAAAACACAATTTTTTCTTAAATCCGTAAATTTTAAGCAATTCTTTCAATCTTCGTACAGATCTTGGGTAATATTATCCTACACACGAAAAAAAGTTTTATGTGATTTTCTTCATAAATGACAAAGTTATTAAATATTAAAATTTTGAGTATTTTTTGAAAAATCGTAAAAAAAAAAAAGTTTTCGACATTTTATTTTTTAAATGACTGATTCTAAAAGAGCAAATCATGAGCTGTTTTAGTACGGAATGTCGATTCATTTAAACAAACAAAATTCATGCGCGTCGATTTAGACATTTTCATAAAAACGCATCGATTTTGACTTATTTAAAAAAAATCGAATGAAATATCAAATATTATTATTTTGTAAAAAACATTATACCGTATCGGGACGAAATAAATGATCTTTCCGATTCTATAATTATTTTTTGTCTGAGCTTCATAGATTAAAGTTAGAATTTCTATAATACTCCATCTCAGTTTAACTTGGCAGCGTTGAGAAAGGTATACAATGTACCAATCTACGTGAAAAATAGCTCTACTTTTTTTGTTTCGAATTTAAATCCAAGAAAATAGATAGAAATTTGTAAAAAAAGTTGCATATGTTGTATAAATTAGATTATTTTTACGTTGTAGAAATGTAATTATTTTTTAGACAAAGTTATTTAATACGGTCAATAGCGCAATGTTATGAAATTCCAGTTTGGCTGAAAACCGATTTTCGACGCCAACTTTTGTTATTGTTGTAACAATAACATTATTACAATAATGCAGATATATCCAAGTTGGCGCCCAAAACTAGTTTAACTTTTTAATTAATATCTTTTTAATTAATTGCAATATCGGAATATAAATAGTCAAAACATGCATTGTCATCCAAACTAAACGTGTATACAAAATTTCAGCTCAATGGGAGGAAGATATCAGCTTCAAAATTTGAGTTGCAAGATTCCACCCGAACAAACATTACATACATACATACATACATACATACATACATACAATACATACATAATACATACATTGTAAGTTAAATAAAAGCTTTTAATTAATAATAATGGACAGATAGTAATAAAAAAGTCTCGGAGTTGAAGAATCGGTGGGTTGATGAACTGCAGTTTTTGAAAGAAAAAAACCCCTCAATTTGCATTTAGTTTTGCTTTAATTAAGAGTTTTTATTTATAGTTTAACCACAAATTCGTAAGTCAGTAGCGTACACACTATTCATGGAAGAGTGGATTTACTCGAATCTAAGTCGCACCCCAAATACTCAATTTTTTTTTTTTTTAATGTAGTCATCTGTTCTAAGTCGCACCCCCAATTCTCTACATGTTTTTGAGAAAAAATAAAAAAAATTGTAAAAAGTTTATCAATATCCGATGCATAAGAAATTGAAAAAAAAAAAAATGACAAATAATAAGAAATTATAATTCATTTATTTTACAAATATTAAAAACTCTTTCAAATACCTCCATGAACCTATAATTATTCTAACAGTCAGTATCAGGTTCCGAAAATGATTCGTCACTTCCATTGTCACAGCTGACTTCGGAGTACAGATCCGGCGCACAGTGGTCAGTTTTTCCGATCTGGCGCACGGAAATTATTTTATAGCTTCAAAGTCTTCATAATTATGTCTAATGATCAAAACTATTGTAATTAACTCGGGAGTAGGCGCGCACTCGATACTAATTGGGGTGACTGAGTCACCCCAATCTTTTTTTTATAATTATTTTTACTGTACGCAATAAAAATCGTGAATAACTTAATTAAGAGAAACTATATTTACCTACTTTTAAGGAATTTTAAATTTTTCTTTGGAAATTTGAGAAAAATATCAACCAAACAGAACTAAGAAATTTCAAATGTGCGTTACTTTAATAAAGGACACAAATCACAGACACTTTTCGTTAACATTATAGAAATGTTATTGGCAGGCAAAACAGTCATATATGCTGTTCAAGTTATTATAGTTTTATTGTCCTTTGATGGTCGATAAACAGTATGTTGAACTTCTTCTTGCTTATGTCTTTTTAACAGAACGAAGAGTGTCTCGTGCTACACTTATGGCTTCATATTTTTCCTGATGTTCTGTTGGTAGAATTTGAACATTTTCCTTTCAACTCAAGCGCTTCCTTTCATCGATTTTCTAATATTTACTTTTGCTATGATGATTAATATGCTTTATTTCAGCAGGTGCTTCCCTTGCTTGTTCATTTTCAACTTCCTTCAATACCATTTCTTTTTCTTTTATTTTGCTTATTTATATTTATAAAGTATAATTAGTCGTACAAACAGCAATCAAAACTACTAAGTTGTTCACAGGGGGGAAAATATCTAGCATGTTCATAGAAAATATATTGGGACTAAAGTGGTCGTGTGGAGAACTCAGTCAAAACAAGTACCTTAAAACTGTAAAAAAAAAAAATTAAAAAAAAACGTATGCCACTCCCAAAAAAGAAGGAAATATGTTACAAATACATTTTAGTTCCCAAGAGGACCGTCCTATAGGAGGATACTGTTAAGTTCATTGGCAATAAATAAAGTTTTCCCAGAATTAACGATTTCGTGAGCCTGGGGTGACTCTGTGCACCACGCGCTTGCTCTTGGGTTAAAGTAAATTGGACACTATTTCCATTTTCTAACAAGAAATAAGGCTCTTAGAAGCTCAATAAATTTATGTCAGAAGTAAAATTGATCAAGAATAAGTGACCGCTAAGTGGACCTAGTTTTTGAACAAGGATCGAAGGATATTAACAGCAATAGTAATGTGACACCTGTGGGAGAATATTTACAAACAATAGAGTGGCAAGTTAAAGATTAAATTTTAACAGATTAAAAAAATGCAATCAAACAAAAGTACGCATCTACAAGCATTAACATTATACATATGTAATCAAGGATAATAGGTATGATGGAGAGGGATATAGGAAAGGAGTTAAGGGGAGCAACATATAGTGTGTGTGATTGTGTGGGTAGGGTGGGTTTGGTAGTATTTGAGCAGTAGAACTATTTATTCCATGATTCCGAGTCACTAGCATTATATTCGCAGGGCTCGTGTTGACGCGCCCTCTTACAGAGAGAAATAAGAAGGCGAAACAAGCATCGCAAAAATACCAATGGCTAACTCTGAAAAAAATCATAACTTTGGGAGTTGCAGGAAGTAGCAGCTAAATTTGGTATTAAATTAAAGGTCCATGTCTACTCTATGTTACATAAGTGTTACAGTGATCAATCCGTGTCAATCCCAAAAGTTCTAGTCCATTAAACACAAAAAACCGACATGCGTTTTTTGAAATTACGTACTGTGCAAAATGTTATGTTTTTACTATTTTTTATCAAATTTGAACCTAATATGAGAGTCAAATAAAGAAATTATTTATAAATAACGTGTATTTTCAAAGAAAAATGCCAAAAGCTACAAAATCTTGTTCAGACGAAACGATAGAACTTCCGACTAGAAAATGAAGCTCACAGGTGTTCCTCGTAGCCCCAACAAACCCGATCTAAACCGTCGACTGTTGGAGATTTCCAATCGCGTACTGAAGAAAACTGATTACAACACGGCTAGGGGTCCTATGAGGACCATAAATTGTGGGTTGTTGTTAATTTTCGCGCAATTTCATTTTTGGGGTTTCCGTGCGCCAGATCGGGAAAACTGACCACTGTGCGGCGTCGCCCTTTTCCCTCACGGTGTCGTCTTCCGCAACTTCTTCTTAGGCAACATTTTTTTTAAGCATGTATTATAGAAGAGAGAGAGAGAATGTACAAGAAATATTAAGACTGTTGAACATTTTCAAGCAGAAATTATATCATTTTGTTTACGCCATCGACGTATATTTGTTTCATCCGTGTCAAATTTTCAGTGGCCACTACTCTGTTTCCGTTTTTTCCGCAAATAAAATTGCCTCCTTTTCACACTTACGTCATGGTGAACTCTCGTCTTAATGCTATTACCGATATCTTTGATGTTTAGGTGATTAAATAGAAGGGGCGTATAAAAAACTTTTTCCGAAATTCGAGCAAACAACAATGTTTAGACTGAAATCCGGAGATAAACTTCGGAATGTCGTAAGTCATCGATGCAAGTGACCTAAATGGGCTGTTACATTTTTCCTTTTAAAAGGGGTGGAATCTCAATTTCCCCCCATCCAACAAATGTTTTACTTTCGATTTTAAGCCGCACCCTATTTTCAATAACATTAACACCGGAAAAATAATGCGGCTTAGATTCGAGTAAATACGGTATTTAAAAAAACGTAGACGAAACCATCGAGTTATCTGCATGCTTAAAGCTAAAACATATGCTGGTCAATAAGAGGGGTTTGCTTATAAACCACACCCATGTATGTTTTTTTTTAAATAATTTTATTTGCAAATTCCTCATGTTCCACATTGCATAACATGAGGCACCCATGTATGTGCTGAGAAAATAAGTGGTAAACAAATCACTAGCTTGTTTTTTTTGGGGGGGGGGGATAATAAGTTAACCAATTGCATTCTATATTTTTTTTTCTTTGAATATTTCAAACCATCCTATGCTAAACCACTGGTTTCTAGATAAAAAAGATATTGATGAATCGAAAATTATGGCAATGAAGCCATGATGGACACAGGAACTCAGCATATTTTCCACATCCTAGAATACTAAGAACTGATCAATGGAAAGTAATCGAAATTAATGTCATATTAGAAAACGAACAAAAAATCTTCCCAAATATCGAAGTCAAATCCACTACTCTTGCATTTAGAAATAAAAATTTGCAGACATGAAGATATCTTTAATTTTTCTTTCACACATAGTGGGAAAATATGATTTACCGCCTCTGATATATTACGCACGGCACAAATCTTAGCAAAAGACAAAATTTTTAAAATGTCAATCAAGGGACATATATTATAGAAAGGATTCTGACTTCCAGATTTCGTCCATGTGAGATCTCAATTAGTGGGGCAGACAACCATAGTTGGATTAAAAGGTCCCTAGGCAGTCAAATTCTCGCGGCCCTGCATCCTGTTTTTGGAGCAGTAACAGAAAACAGAACACGCTCTTGTGGGCCCCTAAAATGCGCGGGCCCATAGGCAACTGCCTACTCCACTTAATGAGTAATCCGGCACTGCAGACAACAAGCACAAAATCAAGAGGACGGAAATTTGACGTTTTGTTAAAAAAAAATTGGATCATGTCAGGACGCTTCTACAGTATTAGTAACTATCCTTGACATTAATTTTTTTTTCCCGATAATATTCCGGCAAACATTTGATTTATTATAATCACTATATACAGTTTCTTATAGTCAAGCCTGGACAGTGCAATCATTGTGTGTGTTTCAGTTCCATTCTATTAAATTCTGCCCAAAACAATTGTATGGATAAATTGTAGCATAGGTTATTCAGTAAAGTGTACTTCTTAAACTGAACAAATTGTAAAAGAGATCACATAGCCAATTTCAGAATTTATTCTGAAATAAAAATGTGAGTATAAGAAATAAAATCTCAGCACACATTTAACTTTGGAAAAGGCGAGAAGATTTCGCGGTGCATATTCTAAGTTATTCTACAGTAATAAAAAGGTGCCCCATTGAGTTCAAAATTTAGTCCTCGTCATTTGACCTAGGTTCTTAATTACGAAGTCCATCGCCAATAGCCCTAGCGACATTTAATAAATTATCAATCAGTAAATCAAACAGGAGATGGGGTTTTCTGAGAAACCAGATTACTAGAAAAATAATCCTTTAATTAACAGGATGATACAATGTACAGCATGTATAAGCGCGTAAATGTGATTTAGGGCATATTCATTTAATGTGTAGTAACTACACATCTCATCAAAATAATCTACGAAATAATACATCAAGATTGACCCACGATGTAATATCTTTTAGATATAATGGTGTTTATCATCAAATATTTAGAGTTGTACATTGAATCAAATATTTTCACATTTATTAAATGAATAGAAAACTATAAAAGAGGGCAATAGCCTTTGTTGCTCCGAATCCACATAAAATTCATTCAATCCATTACTCAGGGTTAATACTGTCAAGTGGGCAGCTCGTGCACCGCACGCGGGCATCCAAAGCAGAGGGTGGTTGGTCGCTCGTTGCATATAATTCTGTCGATCAAGAAAAAGTTTTCACCAATTTCTCAAAATAAAACTAATAAAAAATCGAATAAATATGCTGGATTTTAAATAGTTATTGAAAAATCAAAAGCAAATAAAAGTCCCGATTTCTCGATAGCATTGTATAGTTTAAGAAAAAAAGAATATTAGTGTACAGTGGGTTGGTCCATTGTCCATTAATGTCTATTCTTTACTCACATCCTTCTTTTGATAGCAGAATTCGAGGCAGAGCCGGCAATACTGTAATCGAAAAAGCTTTCTAGATTATCAGTGGCAGTGGCGACCCACTGTAGATTGATGCTTAACAAAGGCGTCTTAAAAATGAATTTTGCGAAAGCTGCTTTATGAAAATATTTAATATGGTTAATATTACCTAAGACATAGGAGTGTTTAAATTCAATATACATTTTTGAGGATATTAAAAATTTTCAATTGAATAATAGCTTTACACAACTTAGAAAAACTAAGTAGAGAAAAGAAGTGATTTTTGTGTCTATTTGCATTTTTATTCATGTTTTACTTTTCTCTCTTGTAAAGGAATATGAGTTTATAACGTTAACGTCAAGTATTAGAATATGAAAAACTCTCTCGAGAGGTGGAACATTAAGTCTTTGCACTCGGGTGGCCGACACCCTAAGATCGATCCTGCAATATTACCAGCTAATATTCTAAGTTATGATAACCCATAAATGCGTTTAATACATGTAAAATTTTGAAAAAAATTTATTTATTCATATGTCAAAGTAAAGATGAGGATCTTTTGTAAAACTAGAATTTGAGTTTTGTAACGAAGCTCGCAATCATGACAACTGTAAGTTAGTTTTTTATTAAAAACAATAAAAAAAAAATTTACTTAGTAATTTTTCGTCTTATTCGTAAGACGCACTTGATAATTTAAGAGGATATAACTAATTCATATTAAGTGACTGGCGACGATCGGAACTATTATTTTGAAAAAGCTTATAAATGAATACTTTTTTTTTTGCATATACAGTAGAACGTCGTTTATCCGAACGTTTATAATCCTACCAAAGTCCGGATACGTTTTCGAACAGTGCAATGCTCAACAGTTGTTTCGCGTGATGGGAAAATCTAAGATGAGGGATATTTGGGAAATTTCAATTGTATTATTTGGTAAAAATCTGCGTGGAATATTAGGTCAGTTTGTTTCCAAGTGAGGGGGTGTATGCGTGCTCTTTTGTTGAGTTTTGTTGATGTAGAAACCAGGATGGCATGCGATGCAGAAGATTGGATTTCAAATGCTAAATGATTGTGACTTCCGTGCGAGAAGAATCCGGCCCTGCTGACGATGAAATGGATGAAGACGAGGACAATATATAACAACAACGAAAGTACCAAGGTTCCGTCGAATGCTGACTCGTTTCTGCGTTAGAGACAGCTATGGAGTGATACGAACAACAATCAGACTGTTGTCCTACTCAACTACTACTGCTAGAGAAAATCAGAGACTTTGCAGCGAAAAAACGAAGGTGTATAATGATACAGCGAAAATAAGTGATTATTTTCCACAATAAAGGTAAAATTGCGACATTTTGCACCTATTTTGCATTTTCTTCAAGCACATTTCCCGCATTTGATGAGTTTCAATATTCGTATAGTGTCTGGTTTCATATACTGCATGGATCGCATTCGGTTTTCGGTTATCCGAACACTCGCGTATCCGAACGGTGTCCAGTCCCAATTGATTCAGATAAACGACGTACTATATTTAGTGCCAGTTGAATTACAATATACATATAAAATTATTTGAAGAATATTACTACAAGAAAACAATTATTTAAGGGCAAATTTTTTAACAAAAATTGAAGAACATATTTTTTAAACACATCCCTTTTACGAAAAATACATGAACAATAATATTTTGCCCATACATAGCTAGGATTTCTTAACTGAGGCTGAACTTGAATTTTTTAAAAATTCACATTCTTTTTCAAATTACGATTAATTTAAATAATAACGGGTGTGTTTCTTGTTAAAATTTCTCTACTCTGGTATAATAAAACATGAATAAATCCACTTAAAATTAAAAATTACAAAAATATTAATTCAATCCAGGTATGGAAGTCCTAGCTGTGTATTGGCTAAATGTTATTATAATAGAAGCATTTTTCATAAAAGGAGAATATATTGAAAATATGCCATTCTTTCTTTTTCCTTCATTTTCTGCCAAAAAATTGTATTCGAATATTTTTTTCTTGTAACAACATTTTAAAAACAATTTTATATGTATATTCT
>BMAO01009884.1:0-133891 GCA_019973975.1 Trichonephila clavata | reverse complement strand
GTTTCAATTAGTTTCAGATAGTTTGGCTAAAATTCAATACTAGAAATACATATTACTAAAAACAATTCCATCATCAATTTTTTTGAAAAAATATCCATATCATTACTAAAAAAACTAACTATAAGACTAGCTAGCTAAACTTTTGCTAGTAAGTCCACTGTAAAAGGCTTTTAATTGGTTTTTACGTATTTGTCTACCAATAAAATTCACGAATTTTTCATTAAGTACTAATTCAATAAGAGTACTAAATTTGTGAAATTTTATAAAACTATTCAGAATATAATTTTTTTTTAAAGAGCTTTTATTTATATCATTAATATCTACTGAATTAAATAAATCCTCAAAATTACAAGTATTTAAAGAGTACCTTTATCATTTTTCTCTCTCTATAAATTCAGAGATAATTACTAATGTGCGTTATGACAATGACGTAATATTTGCGTCATTTTTTGAAAAATGAAGCAATCGCGAATGCAATGCAAGCCAAAAATAGAATTAATCATTTCATTTTCCTGTAAAACACACCAAAATACACATGTAAAATAATTACGAAATAACTCCTATGTTTGTTTCGTGAGCCAGAGTTCAAATTTCGCTCCGGGGCTTGTGTACTAAAATGATTTCCGTTAATTGGGTATTCGGTAATTAAGAGGAAATAGTAAACGTAAAGCACTTCGGGATAACTTTCGAAATTCCATCACAGGAAATAAATCTTGAAAAGCCATTTTATTTTGATTGCAAAATTATTTTCTTGGAGAACTGAAGTGAAAAACGATATTTTAAAAGAAAACTAAAGAATTTAATGACAAAGAGCTAATGAGCATCGAATGAGGTTAAATGTTTATTAAATCTTTTTGTAAAATGATTGTGCACTTGAGTATATAATACCATATTTTTATAATTAGATCCCTTTCCATATAATTTATTTTGAAGGTTTTTCAAGTGCAAATGTATTATACATCAAATTGATTTTTTTTTCATTTTCTTAATACATCTTTAAAGAATAAAGATATATACGATTTAAACATAAAAAAATAAAAATAATAAGTGGAAAAATCTATTATTATAATTTTTTTTTCTGAAATGGAATATTTTTTTTGTACTTAACAGTACAACAGTAATGTATTTAACTGTAAGTGTATCTTTGGATCCCATGCAGATGATCAAATGCTTTTTTTATCTCTTTATTAGTGGTATATTTGAATTGATATACTTTAAGATGGTGATTTTATATTGTAAACGAATTGAACAACAAGCAATAATTTAATCTTATTAATTTTAATAAATAAATTTATAAAAAATAAGATATTTAAAATAACACATTTCATGATTTTTGAGTTTCGATAACTTCACTACAAGCGAAATATAAGAAAGAATTTAATACAATCTGGTTTTTCAAAATTTCAATATAAAACACTTATCATACATTACTCGTTAAAACCACTTTGTATTTGATATAATGAAGAAAAAATAATATGCCACAGCATTACTTAGTTACGTAAAAAAGTGAAATTTTATGTAAAATAATGCATATTAATTTTCAATGTAATTTAAAATGTGTTAGATTCATCAGACATATAAACATTTAAAAAAATGAAGAATCTAGAAAGTCCCCTTTGAGGATTATATTTATTCTAGAGATTTTACTTAGAAGTTGCTGCAACTAAAAGAATCACAACAAATTTTTAAGGAAAAATTTCAAAAGACCTACAGTGATTTAAGAGCCCATTTATCTAGTATAATTATTAAATAATTAGAGATCTTAATAAATATCAACCAAAATTGAAAAAAGGCGCCGTATTTTGACGAAAGCACGGGGTCTAGAAAGAAGGATAATAACAGATAAGAAATTATGTCTGCTAAAAACATTTTTCTATCAAAAATTGCTCAACAAACGAGAAAATCGTTTTATACTGATACCATCCAACATCTTCATATAAAATACTATTAAAAGTAAAAAATTTTGTGTTCTCTTAAAGGACATTGAATTAAAAGTAAACGTTTAAATGTTCTATTTGAAAGTCTTAAGTAGACAACATCAACACAAGTAAATGCATTTAACTCTGGAAATTTATTTTTAAACTCTTATGTGGCTATCACAAATTTTGAATGTTATCTAGTGTCAATTGATTTGATCAATTTAAACATA
Source organism: Trichonephila clavata (assembly GCA_019973975.1). Lineage (NCBI taxonomy): Eukaryota > Metazoa > Arthropoda > Arachnida > Araneae > Nephilidae > Trichonephila > Trichonephila clavata. The sequence continues at coordinate 131,742 of BMAO01009884.1, read as the reverse complement.
TTTTATACCCAATATTATATTCTCATTTTAATTCAGACAAATAAATAACAATCAGGAACTTCTCTTGTATTTACAATGCAGTTTGTATGTACAATAAAAATAATTGATTCTGTGGGCAAACCATATATTTCGATAAAAAAAAAAGTCAGAATTATACCGTAATTCCTTTTTTCCGTTTAAAACTTATTAAATATCAATGAACAAATATTTTCATCATATTTTCGTGTTTATTTCTCTATTAGCCATTACCGCCCCGCTTTTCTGGATATTTCATTATGTTACATGAACATAAAACTGTTTACTTATATATATAAATTATTGATATCTTAGCATTAAGAATTCGATTCCATAGAAAAATATTCTTTTATCTCAAGCCTCTTGATTTTCAAAGGACAGAACGTCTGCATAATGATTTCTAAAATTGAAGTAGAATTACCTTTTACGTTCTCGTAAGACCCTTCCCAAGTGGATTTCCGAGGAAACTCATTTTAAGTAGATCTCTACGAAATCCCAACAAACCTGTTCAATTCAAGACCAGAAATATACATACTAAATTTCATAACTGTAGATCTAGTAGCTTGAAATCGGGAATTTTGTTTATCAATACGCCGCAAAAGATTCCTGCTCCCCCAAAGGAATCAAAAAAATAAATCATGCATAAAAATTTTCATTACTGTTAGTAGTAGTTCAATTACAGAATTTTTTTTATAAATAAGTCCCACAACTTACCGCTCCCCCCATAAAAGTCAATTTCCATAAAATCCGATCTCAGTGGCTATATATTCAACCAAAGAAACATGCCTAGAAAATTTCAAGTCTGTTCATGTAACAGTTAAAAAATGGGAATATTTATCTGTAACGCCCTTAATCCTAGCAGCAACCCTTCGGGTCGATTCTGAAAACACATTTTGAAGCGGATCTCTGTTCCATAAAATCCGGGCTTATCAAATTGCTAGCATGTACGTCTAAACGCTCAAAAACTTGAACATCTATCTATAACTGCCCTTGAGCCCCGCAATGCCCCTTAAGAGTCAGTTTTCGCAAAAATACCCTTTCGTAGGGGACCTCTAATTATTAAAAGTAACGTGCCTGCCAAATTTCAAGTTTACAGGTGTAACAGATCAAAAACGAGAATATTTATCTCTAATGCCCCTTGGGGTTTCCTTTTTGCAAAAACTTTTTGTAGAGGTCATCTACTCCATGAAAGAAACGCAGCTACCAAATTTCAAGTTTGTATGTCTAACAGTTCAAAAACGGGAATATATATCTCTAACGCCCCTTAGGGGACAATTTTACTAACTCTGAAACCTTTGCGGGAATGCATCCAACCATTCCCCAAAGTTTCATCGCAATCGGATGAACAGTTTAGGAACACACCCCCCCCCCACACACATTCATTTTTATTTATATAGATTATGATAAAATAAGTGAAAAAATCACAAAATCATAAGTTATAATTTTGATGCAGTTCAATGGAATTAAATACATATTCATGCATTTTAAGTTAATCAAATTTCGCTATAGAGATGAAGTTAACATTGAACGAAGTAAAGCATGCGTGCCATTTATGTTTTGAAAGTTAGGCCATTAATTCTCAGAAGTTTATATAATCTGAAACATAGTAATTCAGCATAGTAATACTTGAAGGCACTATCTCCCATTAAGTAATTTAATTAAAAGCTTATGAAACAACTCTCTCTCAAAGTTTAACAATTTTTTTACCAAAAACTTTTCATGCGCTTTGACTTAAAAAGATTGAGTTCTGTTGAATCTTTTTAAAAAATAACATCTTTCGAAAAGTGAATAAGTATGAAACGTAAGGCAGTGCTTTAATTATTAAGTGAAAAAAAAACACTTTATAAAATACATTAGCATAAACTTAAATTGTTTATTTTGCTTGTTTTTAAATGTTTTGTCTCACTTAATAGTAAGACAGTTTCAAAGTTTTTTTTTCTGTAGTATAATATACTAGCTGGTATGCCTGTTCTTCGCACTGGTGAATTGAAAAATTAAACAATATAGATTGAAGGATAAAGAAGTTTTTAATGAATTAATTTTACGTGAATTACAATTTTTTTTTTAAAAAAAGAGAAGCTTTTTGCATACAGCTGAACAAACAAAAAAAAACAAAACAAAAAAACCCATCATTGTTAAATTTTAAGTCTGTAGATCTAATAGCTTATAAAAGGGATTTTTTTTTATAACGCCCGTAACTTTCTTGTGGGTCTATTTTTGAAACCATTTTCCTGAGCTGATCTCTGTTCAGCAAAAATAACACATTGTTAAAATTTTGTGTAATGAACGCTTAAAATAGTGTAAATAGTTTATATCTGGATGTGTAATACGTTAATATTACTTTCTGTTCTATTCATTTTATGTTAAAATTGTAATATTCGCAAGCAACGCCGTACCTTACATTATAATGACGATTCAATGGAATCATAGCGACATGTTGGTGATAGAGTCAAATTGGCATCATTTTTGGCGACCTGTTGGCTACTTGGCGATTGATTGAACGGTGCAGAAATTGATATGCTGTAGCACCACCTAGTAGGCAGTTGCAACGAAGAGGATAGCAGAAAAACTCTCTCCACAAAAAAATACATATACCGTTCCAATTTTCACAGTGATCGGTTGAACGGTGTTGGAGTGCAGCGAGGTCATATATACAAACATCCATTTATATATATATAGATAACAAACAGTTCTACACTGTCTCAGATTTAATTTATAGCAATTTTATCGCTTTATAGTAATTTTCGCTGGAATCTGGAAAGGAAGATTTTTCCTGATTGTCTACTTCAGCAAGCTGCTACAACTAAGTAGTAATGATTTTGATCTTCATAACTGTGATGGCTGTTCGAGTTCCAGTTTCACTAAAAAAGAGGTAAAATAAAAAAATGGGAATAGCCAAATTTTAATTTCAAACGGCTTTGAGGTTCTTACACAGAGTTGTAAGGCTATTGAAAAATAAGCGACTAGCTGAGGTATTGTGATTCAAAATTACACGGATAACTCTCACTTTGGCAAATTTTTTATCCATGTTAACTCAATAAACAAGACTCAAAGTTACCGCAGACGTTAGGCTTATTTGAAATATATTTACTACGGAGGCAGTAATAAATGATATTTTTAAGGGAGAGACCATAGAAACTGAATCACTCTCGTTGGCGTTTTCATGTAAAAAAAAATACGATAATAATGCTAATGTTGTATAATATATGATAATAAAAATAATGATATGATGATATTAAACATAATAAGTTATTTATAATACATAATACATTCAAAGATTTTTTAAATTTTAAATCAAGATGAAAATCATTTTTATTGCAATCAGTATAATTAAGTCAATTTAAGTTCAAAAACTATTAGATGTTATATTATGTTATATTAAAAAAGAAACGTTACCTTCCCTTTGTTAAATCACAGCATAAAATTAAATTGATGAATAAGTTATTGAAACTTTGAAATGAGTTTTTGCTTTCTGTTGATTAAGGAATCAGTTGCACAACTAATTTCATATTCATGTTCACCTGTTATTATGTCATTTTTTAACTAAGGTTTTAAATTAGTTTTGTGCGCTTCCATTATAATTCTTCAATGTATCATTTATTCTCTATAATAAATAGGCCCCATAGAATTTTGAAAAAAATTAAACAAAATGATCTCTTAAAAATTTTATTTATGAATTTCTGTTTGGCATTATTTTGGAAATGTATTGTTCATATCCAAATACAGTTAAGTAAATATTCTAAACTTTTTACGTTTATTCCAACAATTTTCTGTATTGACAGTTGAGATGATAGAAATTTGCACACAAAATTATTTTGAATTAGGGCAATAAATATACCCGTAAAAATCAAATTAAATTTGTACAAATCGCTGGTATGTTTAGTTATTTTACACTATTTTGAAACATAAGAAATTATCCAAACACCGTGTTTCCAACGTTTTCAAAGTAGATGCTTAAGAGTAAAAATGGATAGTATTTTCAACATAACACTGGTTTGGATTCCTGATCCAAATTAATAAGAAAATTAATAAGAAAACGCGTAATAAGAAAACGCGTAGTAATTAATAAGTAAATGCGTAGATCCTCCCGTTTCACTTGGCGTCTTAAGAGCAAATGAGAAATGAAGTTTAATAAGCGAACTGGAATGAATCTAGAACTGCAGCAACAAACCGGAATTTTGGCGATCGAGATTGAAAACTTTATATGTCCTTAGGCATTTAAAGAATTTCTGATGATAGTGATGTTCTAGTTAAAATAAGTAGATAAAACAACTTACCTATCTACCATGATTCCAGCTCGTATTGCGTGGGCCACAGATCGGAACCGAAGCTTGTCTTCTGACCTTCTCCTGGTGGTGGACATTTGGCGTGTGAAAGTGGACGCCAGCCATTCTCGGACTTCTGGAGGAACGGCATCCGGCTGCACTTCGGACAGCTCGTCATCTTCGTCCAAGAGGCGTCTGAAACAATAACACAATTCAAAAGGATTCAGTGAATATAGCTATATTCTCTAAAGGAAATCATGTAAGCATGTTTTACTAGACATACCATAAGGGAAAATTATTATTAGAGAGATTAATAAGAGTTTTAATCAATTATTAATTTACATTTTGTAGGTTGTAATTCCTAGATGAGTTTTAGGGATCTGAACATATTGAAATGAAAAATTTCGATTTAAACACATATTTTCTTAAAATTTTAATGAACGTTGCAATATTTTGGTTTTACAAAAGCAAATACGTAGCGTATCCGGAAACTAAATACCGTTTCGTTCTACCGCAACCGCAGTTGTAGTATCACAGTTCAACTCTTGCACACACGTGTCGGTTTCGTTCTCAATGCAGTGACACTATTACAGACGGAATGCGTTGTTTTTACACGTGTTAGTGAGCCTTTAAAATGTTTAAGATGATTGCCAATCCCACCGACTGTGAAGAGCTTTTTGCAATCTGATTTTTTGAACGCAAGAATGTTAAGCCAGTTGAAATTCATTGTCAGCTTACAGATATTTATGGTGAAAGGATAATGTGTGATACAATGTTTCAAAAGTGCATTTGATGATTCATTGAAAAGCGTACCGATGTTCATGATGAAGCGCGGAGTGGGCGGTCTTCTACTGTCAAAGATGGTTTTGTTGAAAAAGTAAATGAGAAAATTCGTGAAAACAGGCGGTTCACAATAAAATTACTTTGCGATGTTTTTCTACAAAGAGCTGTGTACAGCAGTGATTTTGTTCACTGCTGGTATCTTTCTTTGAAGAGGGTATAGACAAATTGATTTCTTAATATGACAAATGCCTAAAGAATGGTGATAAGTACACTCAAGAGCCAAAACATTATGACCACCTGTCAATAACGAGTTGGCCCACCTTTGGCGCGCAACACAGATTCAACCCGCCTTGGCACGGATGCCACAAGTCCTTGGTAGATGGCGGAGACAGATTGTACCAGATGTTTAAACAACGGTCACGCAAATCCAAGATATTGCGAATAGGTGGTCTTTGAACTCTGAGCTGCCGGCAATGATGTTCAGATTCCCTGTAGTATTTATGGTTTGCTCTACCACAACCACGGGTCCCAGAGACGCCCAAGAGAACGTCTCCCAAAGCATAATACCGCCACCACCGGCCTGTGTATGACCTACTGTACATTGAGGGAACAACTGTTTGCCTGGAAGACGGCGTATCCTGATACGGCCATCGGCGTGATGAATGACAAACCATGATTCATCTGAACAGGCAACTCTCTCCCACTGATCCATGGACCACTCGCGATGTTCCCGGGCCCAGCGCAGGCGCATTTGGCGATGACGCTTGGTCAGCAAAGGCACACGAGTGGGACGTTTGCTGCGTAGCCCCATATCCAACAGTGTCCGCTGAACAGTGAGCTCCGATACTATTCTACTTGGCCCTGCATTGTATTGGGCTGTCAGCTGAGCCATTGTCTGACTCCGGTTTTGCTTCACCATACGAGACAGTCTCCGACGACCTTTTTCTTTGATAGTGTGTGGACGTCCAACACCATGTCGTCTACTGCTGGTTTCACCGTCATTCATCTACTTTGGATAAATACTAACAGCTGTAGATTGCGAACAACCCATGAGTCGTGCAGTTTCGGAAATACTTGTTCCGAGCCTTCGAGCCATTACAATCTGCCCTCTATCAAAGGCGCTTAGATCCACAGCCTTTCCCATCACACACAAAAGTAAGTGAAAGAATGATTCTTCAGACTCTCCAGCAGCAGTTAAATACCACTTCCACCTGATCACGTGCCTTCCACGTCATCCAGGAGAGTTCATTGCAAAATGTAGGGGTGGTCATAATCTTTTGGCTCTTGAGTGTATGTTGAAAAATAGTTTCCGACATGTTCTTTCATGCAAAAACAAATTTTTATTTTGAAAAACAATTTATGTGAGTTTTTCAAAAATGGTTCTTATTTTATACGGACACGTCTTGCAGTATCTCGTTTCTACGTTACATAAAGGCAAAATTATAATAAATTACAAAAAATAAGAAAAACCGGAGGTGTGTCTTTAATCTACCTGAAATGGACAAACTGTTCAAAATCTTTCATGGAGAGTCTGATAACTCAAAATATTATAAACTTATTTCTATTCTTTTGTTTGAACGTGATATTTATATTATTTTCTAGGAAATGTACTAAAATAATTCTTAATGTGTGAATATTTTTTCGAGTTATGGCCTGTTACTTCAATGATAGTTTCATAAATATGTCGCATTCCTTATAATATTTATTCAATCGGCTCAAAATTTTTTATTTTAATAAAACGTTATAATTTTAGTGCATGACCTAGATAAATTTATGTAATTTATTTTAGTTCTTTTATGATACATGTTTTTTTACTTTTTTTCTCTAAGTGTCTTCAAGAATTCCACTTATAATTTTGATTTTTGTAAAATTTAGATAATTTACTTTAAATGTTGTTTGTTAAGTATTAATATTGATTCGTACTAATCCCTGAAATGTATTTATAATGTTTGAGTATGCTAATTTTTTTCTAAGAAAAGGTACTTTGAATATGTTCGGATACCTTAATTCTTTGATAAAACATTTAGGTTTGTACAAATGTTACATCAAGGATTATTAAATTTGCTCATGCAACTCATAACTTTTCCCATGCAACATATGGATATGTCTTTAAGAAACAATAAATCCTTTGAATTGTTTTCTTATAATTTAATTTTTTTAAAAAATCCCACACAAATTTATATTGTTACGAATTTTGTATAAAATAATGTAAATAATCTGTATTTGGATGTGCAATGCCTTTATATTACTCTATGCTATATTTATTTCATGTTAAAATTGTAATATTCACAAGCAACGCCGTCCCTTACTTTATAATGGCGATTCTCTCAATGGGAACTTGGCGAAATATTGGCGATAGAGCCAAGTTGGCATCATTTTTGGCGACCAAGTTGGCGACTTTGGCGACCATGTTGGCGAGTTCGGGACCCTCTGGATTCTTCTAGAAATTAGTAGAGAAATCCACTAATTTCACGATCTGTGGCGCTAGCGCATCTTTCCAGAATTTTCGGCCTCTGCTATAAATAGAGAGAGACACGCCGCAACGGTCAGTCTGATTTTAACCAGCGAGTAGGGAGCACTGTTTTGATTAGCGATTAGAAAACTTGCCTTTGATAAGCTCGGCTGTGCTTGTGGATAGTCATTTACATACGTTAATTTTAGACACTGCTTATTGTGTCTGAGTGCTGTTGAAGGTGTGAGATCCTTCTGTTAATTATTCTGCGAATTTTGCTGTTGAATCCTGTATTTTCAAGGATTGATTTACGCCAATAAATACTCATCGCTCTTAAGGAATTGCCTTGTTATTTACGACTGATTTTGCATAAAATCCTCGAACCCCGATCTACGTAACAATATATTATAATATATGTCGTATTAATAACTTTTTCCGATTTATTTTAATTACATTTCACACCAAGATGACACAAGCACAGTGAATAATTTATGAAATAAAAATTCAATCTGAGAAAAGAATCAAGGTCACATTGTGTAGAGAAAAAGATCCACAGAGGAAAAGGTTAAAGACCCCCATCTTTTCTTCTTACATTTTCACCGAATTAAAATGAATCAAACAAAAAATTTCAGTGTTTTTACTTTTTAAGCTAGATGATGCCAAAGCATTTTTATTGCTTCCCAATTACTTAAATGAAATGGTAATTTTGATGATAATCTTGAGTTAGATAATAAAGAAGCAAACTCTTTCCTTCTGAAATGTTGAGAATTCTAACTCTGAACAGCCTCAGTGCCTCACAAGAAATGAGATTTTAATAAACCCCTCAAAACATTGTGAAAATTCGATAGATATTACCGGAAGTTCAGATTTATTCAAGTTCAATTTTAGAACAAACAACACTAAGCTTTAATTATAAATTGGAAGGAATTTCTTTTCTACGTACTTTGTTTCATCCATGTAGATGGCTTCTAGTACAGATACCGCGTAACCCACCGTCTGCTGTAAAACATCCATTGGAATTTCACCATGGTTCAGGTGGTTAGATAATTCTCGGAGCCTATAAAAATATGAGATATAAATTAATATAATCATACCTATTACTATACAGAAACTTGTATACAATTATAGAGAAATGTCAAATAATAGTTGGACAGTTTTTATAATGTAAAATCACTATATTTAGTTTCTCAAGTTTATGGTACTGCATTAAATTTTTTTTTTGTAATTAGCATATCACATTTATATAGACAGATAACTACATAATTCTGAAATAAAAATAATAAAAGTAACGAAATTTTTAGGCGTTTTGACATATATAACAAGTAATATAACAAAAAAATTAAGTCAATTCCTACTTAGGTCAACAAAGAAAATTTTTATTTTAGTTACTTTTTATTAAATAATTATAATTAATATAAATATATGTATACATATGACAGAATCACAATATTAAGTGGCAGCGATTTTCCGTGCACTCTTTTCCATTTTCCTTCCTATATAGGGTGTTGGACTATTATTTTTGTGTTTGTTACTATTTTTACTCATTCATTAGATTTAATTATTCCAATAAAATAGTATAGTAAAAAAAAATCACAATCTAAAAAATTAAGCCATCCCTGGTGGGATTTGAGTCCACGACGTTTGGATCAGAAGTCTAATGTGTTATCCATTGCGCTACAGAGACGCAACGATCACTTTTCCTTTTTATATATTGTGTTGCACTATAATTTTTGTTTGTTGCTATTTATTCATTAATTGTAGTTAATTAATCAATTAGTATTGGGAAAAATTGTGTTAACATCAAGTGTCATATCCACTACAAGTTTAAAGAAATGTATTTGAACTTGAGTGGATATATATATATATTTTAATATATATATATATATATATATATATATACTTAACATATAGTAGTAATTGAAAAAGAAAAAATATACCATGTGTCAAAATTAGATTATCAATTAAACACACACATTTATATGGTTACCAACTAAAAAATGTTCAAGTTATACATGTGTGTGATTTTCAAACTTGGTGAGATCTTACAAGGTCTTATTGCAAATAGTGGCCTTACCGAGGTAAAAAATCCATCTTGAATCGAGGACAAGGTCATAAGATTTTCGGATTTTAAGAAAATTGAGACAAAATTCAATTTGCTCTCTTATCCATCACTGCTAATATCGATACAGCACCTGAAAAGCCTCAGCTAGAACTTATTGATTGGCAATCAGATCAAAGTGTGAAATAAATGTTTAAAGGTAGGATTTTAATTGATTTTTACAAATCTTTGTCTGCTGAAAAATTTCCATGTAAGAAGAAATTTAATGAAAAAATGTTCACTATATTTGGGTCAACATATATTTGTGAGATAAGTTCCTTTTTCTTGTATGAAGATTAACTAGAGTAAATACAGAAGCAAGTTTGCTGGATTAACTTGCAGGCTTTGATGAGAATTTTTCACCAAGTAATCTTACTCCTAATTTAAAAAAAATTTTAGAAAGGTATAATAGGGTACATTTGTCAATTAAAATGAATTTAAAATTAAATGTGTTTGAAGTTATAGATGATATGATATTAGAATAATAAATAAATTAAGAATAAAACTGCCATTATTTTATTTAACTTATATTTATTAATTTTTTGTGGTACACTTTGTATCTTTTCTGATATAATTTACTAATGAATGCAATTATTTAAAAAAAAAAGTGCATCTCTCCAGTATTCTCCGCTATCACAATGTGTAACCTTGAACCAAAACACTTTCCTATCCCTGTTTTATTGCATATTTTACTCTACAGTAAAAGGCTAATAGAACGCAAACTTATAAATTACATCTTCGTTATTATGATTACGAATCCTATTTTCAGCAATCTCTGATGAGCTTTAAAAAAAGAAAAAGGAAAGCTCCTAGTGTATGATTATTTAAAATTTTTTCCTTAAATATAACTTTCAAGGAATCAATATAAATTAAGTATATTTTTACATTATACACACTTAACTACTAAATAAATGAGTTGTCGTAACTTTTTAAATATCGTCAAGTAATTAGTTGGTGTTTTCCTGGTTTTCTATTTTTTCATGTTAAACATATGAATTATAATTTTTACCTAAAATGTTGTTCAATTTTTGTATTAATCAAGAATAATACAATTGAAAATAAAAAAAACTTCAATTGCATTGTTAAATAAAAAAAATCCGGTAAAAATTATTTGGGATAGTTAATAAAATTGAAAAGTCAGACGCGTGAAGTGAAAACAAATGCATTATTATTTTTTCTAATTTCCATAAATCGAAATGTTTGTTCCCAAGAAAATAATATGAAGTCTTGTAAACAATGATTTAATAAACTTTATATGACAGGATGTCAATACTTGTTATTTTTGCAAAAAATAGTTAATCTGAGAAGAAATTATATAAAAGTTTATATAATAATAACAACACACATGGAGTTTTGATGCAAACAAAAAAACCATGTCACTTCATTATGTTTGAATATTCTCCAGAATTACGAAGATATCCTTTAGAATACCAATTGAAATAATAATTTACATAATATCACCAAATTCGTAAGCTTTATGAGATTATTAACATATTTCATGGCGCACGACTTAAAATGCACTTGCAAAGAGCATCTGTGCTGTGGTTAATTTTAAGTATAATTAGCCAAATATTTCATTATAGTAAATTGTTTTCTTGCATGATATCATTTTCAGATATGAACAGAAAGAAATAAGGTTTAAAGGTTTGTAGGTTTTCTCTGTTGCACATTTTAAAACAAATTTGAATTTTTAAAACAAAGCTCAACAGTTCAGCTATCAAGCATAATTTTTTAATGAGGTTGTTCGTTTGATACAGGGCGAGACAATATATGCAAATATTTAAAATAATATTTTATACCAGAGCTCACCTTTTAATAATCTGCTAAATAATTTTCATCGAACTGCAATCAAACAAATGATTAAATATAACGATCTCAAAGAAAGTTCACAAAAGAAGTAAAGAAATACCGTGCCATGATGCTACGTAATATGCACGAGCTACTTAACGGACCGACACTCTTTCTTGGCGGAGGAAACAGACGGTTTTCAGAGCTATTTTCAAATATTCGCCAAAAATTGGCTGATTAGTTTACTCGCCAAAAAGAAACACAATTATTCTTTTTAAAAAATATTTAAGTCTGTAAGATGGCGAAGAAATCGTAACCATGCGGCGGTGTTTTTAAGAGCTATGTCACTAAATATATTGAAAATCGCTTTAATAGTAAATTAAAATATTCTAAAATTTTGAAAAGCAAAAATCCATCTATCATTATCCAGCAGTAATATATATCAAATTTCGCACTTGTTAACCCGCAAGCTCTACCTATTATTAATATAACTTTTAATGAATTATTTGCTGATTTCATAACTAAAGTAAATCGTACAAAATAACGTGTAATAAAGTATATTAAAAATATCTTCAACCTTGCGTAAGAAATTTGTTACTAAATTTAAAAATTAAACTTGATATTCAAAAAAAATCTTGCAGTTACTTTATTTGTGATAATTTTAAAAAATAGTTTAGAATATGCATTACTCATAGTTAGTGCTTTCCCTCCTTAAAATTTCATAGTGTTTTAAGTTTTTTAAAACACACACACACACACACACACACACACACACACACCACACACACCACACACACCACCACACACACACACACACCACACACACACCACACACACACACACACACACACACACACACACACCACACACACACACACACACACACACACACACCACACACACACCACACCACCACACACACACACACCACACACACACCACACACACACACACCACCACCACACCACCACACACACACAGTAATAATAATGATACTACTAAAAGGTTCTATTTATAAATTAAGATATTGAAGAATTGAAAAGAGGAATCACACATGCATGCCGATTTCGAATTTCGAGAAAAATCCCCGGAATATCACTCTAAAGTTTATCTAACAAATATAAACACAGGAAAAATATAACAAAAATATTTTTTTACTGATCCATTTAGGTATCAGTTTTCAAGTGAAGTAAGCTTCCTGTCCTTCTAATATTCTAAACATCTAACTTTGTTGAAAAATATTTTTTGTTAAGGAAAATGTTTATACTGTAGAATATTTTACAAACAGCTACAGGCTCTTCTTTCTGTCTGTCTGACTTTTATTTAATTCCTTTTTTTGTGTATATAGTTCCTATTTTATTCTTACGTGTTTATGTTTCTCCCCTTGTACGTATTTGAACAAATTGTTTTTATACTTTGGCAAATGATGTTATGTTAAGTATTACTGCTGAAAAAATATTTACAATAAAATAGAGTGAATTTTCAAGAATTACATGACAAAAAGTTAAAAAATATACAACTGAGCTGTGTTTTATAATTTCCATTGAAACATTTTAAAAAGAGTAAAATGAAGTCATAAGTAATTTCAGAGTGAAAAGGTATTTTAGGTTGATTCTGTGTTTTAAAATTTTATAACATGACTTACGCAATAAATAGGCTATTCAAATTATAAAACATTAATATTTTCTTTTATGAAACTATTTAGATTTACATTGTTTTTGAAAGATATATAATATAAACTAGACAAACAACAACTTGAATTCAATGGAAGAAAACAAAAGGATTCCAATAAAAAGAAAACAAGCAAAATAATTCTAGTGCCAATTTTGCAAATACCTTTGAATCATCATTGTTATTTTAATTGGCAAGGTTCTGTGTTATATCACAGTCTTTATTTAAACACTTTACTTTTCATTTAACTAATCTTTATATGTAAATATTTTAAGAAAACGTATTTTTGGACTGCTTTGTGTGCAAATGAAGAAGTAAACAGAAGTGATGGATAGTTCCACGTTAAAAACGCACAATTTTTTAATTAGTTTACCATACTTCATACTTATTTGACTACATGTACTAATTAACTTTCGACAGTTCCTAATTAAACATCTTTAAAGGAGTTTTTCCAGAACTAAATATAAATTTTAAAAAAATATTTCATCACCAAACTTACCACGATTTAGTTATTGATTTATTTGAAGATTTAATTTTTGAGTTCAGTTAAAAAATTTAAAAAAAAAATTCCTAAGCAAATAAGAAGAGAGAAATAAGTATACAAATGTGTGAAACTGTGAATGCATTCTAACTCGAATGCATTAGAAAATTGAACATTTACAGATAATCCCATTCTGAACTTTCTAAGGCTTTAAATATAATGAATATTTAATTAACTGTTATTTCTTTTTAAATTTAACCATCATTTTTGTTCCACTGCGAAATAAAATGAAAACTTTAATTGTCTTAGCCTTATAATAAAAATTTCTGGAAAAAATAAATATTTTTTGTATTTCTTCAATTTGGTGAGATTGATTACGTTCTGGGGAATCGAATAAGATTTCTATATGCGCAAATATGCATTTAAACATTTTAAATAGAGTTTTAGAACGCAATTAAATCTTCTCGTAACGAATTATGCTTTGAAACGGATATCATATCAGAGGAGTTTATGAATTTATGACAAATAATTTATAAAATTATTCTAATCATGTGTATGCAATTTGCTATAAAACCTCAATATTTAATAATTTTTACATCGCAGTTGTGTAGAAATGTTTTTTAAAACATTTGTTATTCTTTGTTTTACCTTTCTTGCCGAATCCTTTTTTTTCAACCTTACATGATTTCAGGATATTACTATAGCTAAGTTCCATCTACGAACTTACATGTGTTTGTTACATTTTTCCAAGTTTTTAAAAATAAACAATTTTCTATTTTAGAAAAAAAATTGGATTGTTAAGTATATTTTGAATGTTATTAAGGGAGATTTACAACGAATTTCCTACGCATTTAATGAATTTTATGAGAACCTAGGAATTTTTTTTCTGTTTTCATGAAATAAATTTAAATGATTTAATTTTTTTAAAACTATATGACACTTTATATTAGAGACGTGCTATATTTTTTAGTATGCACACTGAAAGCAAAATAATTTTCACCTACTGAGAATACAATTAAAATAGACAATTATAGAAATAAATAATATAAATATTAAAGTTTTAGTGGTGCATTTGTAACTTTTTGACTAGTTTTTGAACATTATCATAAAATGCATAAAAATAAATAAATATTAATTTCTCTATAATGAATTTTTGTGAATGTATAGTTTCAAAGATTTAGCTGCGTACTACCATTTTTATTTTAAAAATGGCGAAAGTAAAATAAATCATCATACTATATTTATAAATAATACAAAAATAACGACTTATTCATTAGTATTTGAATGTAAAAATAATGATGTAAATCGCTATGTATCATAAAGGAAGCTCATATATTTAGGAAATTAATTTCTAAAATGAATTTATATTTCTTAAAATATTTTTATTTCTTAACCTAGGTTACTCAAGTTAAAACAAATAGCTTCAAAGCGAATTAATAAACTATGCATCTTCTTATAGATTATATTTCTATGAAAAAACATGACATTAATATTAATAATAATAGCAAGCTTGTTATCAATTTAAGAACTGTTATTATTAAAAGTATTAAAATAATTAAAATTAAAAAAATAATTAAATAAAAAATTAAAATATTAATTTAAATAGAATTAAGTTAATAAATTTAAAAAAAATTAAAAATTATAAAAAATAATAAATAAAAAAGGATAAATATAAAATTAAATTAAAATATGCAATATAAGTAAAATTTTTCTGACATTATTGTTTTTGTGAATTCTGTATAAAAAATGAAATGAACAGAAAAGAAAAAATTAGAGAGATTTTTTTTAGCTTCTCTAAAGTTATATTCATTTTTCCTTATAAACGCATATTATATTATATTCCCTTTCTTACAACCGCGATTCGTATTTTATTGTTTTCCATTATTCGTATGATGATTTACTTTTTTGATTTACATTATATTAGTTTTCTGTTTTAATTATTTATCACTAAATGGAATGGAAAGCCAGAATGTCTTTACTATTCATTTTCCTATTGCATTAATTTAAAAGCACACACACATAAAATATGAAATTTTAAAATCAGTGACGGAAACTAATAATTAATTTATTAATCAAGAATGAATTAATGGAATGTAATTCATAACTAAATCACATATAAACTAAGCATAGAATTACGAGAAATATAAGAAATTTAAAAGATTGTAATATATTTTAAATTAAAAGTTCCCCAATAAGCATTTGAACTATAGTAGTTTTTCCAGAAATTTGTTTTTAACATTAATTTTTCAATAAATAATTTTTTCATTTTCTTTCTAAAATTTGAAAATGCATTTATCCTTTTTCAATAATCAGTCACATTGGAGATAATTATTCTAATTTTTTATTGGATAGGTTTTAGAATTTTTCCAAATCAATTTTCAGAAATAGTTTTTTTATCATTACTTAAATTAATCTATTCCTCTTTGAATTATGATAGGTTATTTCTATGTGAATTCTGGATTATCAGATTACTTCGAGTTCAGCAATAAATCAGGAATATCTTAAGCTACAAACATTTGAATCTTTTGTTGTTTTTATTACTTATGAATGATTATAATTTGAGAATTACTCTTCTATTTTGTAGACAATTGAAAGATAAATAAACCAATATACTCTAATTTTTGATTGTGATTTTCTAAATCAGGGATTTAGATAATCTATTGTAATATTTTGATAGAAACAATTTAGAATTGAGCATATTTCGAAGTGTTCCTTTGTTAGTTACTTTTGTCAGAAACATTTTACATGCATTTATTATAATGCATATTCTGTCAGATTAGGAGCACTTACCATGAACTTGGATTTTAATTTGTTGAAGGTTAATACTTTTTATACACATATGTAAATATATAGAATTTTTTAAGTACAAAATTTAATTTGCTTATTATTAAGATATACGATAGAGCTTCATTGTTACCTTAACTTGATTTTTTATAGCATATTTGTCAGTACGATCTTAAGAGTATAGTTTAATTTTTTTTATAAACCTGAGTATAATGATAATGACTCTTATGTGCTATTGAAAACATTCGAAATAAATTTTAAGGATTTATTTTTCATAATTTTTAATTTTACCCAACTGAAGTGGATTTTAAAGATATTCCTCCACACTTGAGATTCTGTCTGTTTGACGAAATATTTTTATTATTATACTTTTATCAAAATTTTAGTCATATTTTCTTAAATTTTAGAGAAAAGAATATTTTAATTATTTATATATATATAAATAGATATAAATATATACCAGTTTATTATCTCATTATGATCTTTTCAGCTGTACATTTATCACACCAGATACATTTACTTCAAAAACTCCCATTACATAAATATTGCTTTTGATGCAATACATTCAATAATTTAGACTTTTTTTGTGTCCGCTCAGCAAAATCGAATGATTTTGCTTTTATTTTTTATGTTCTTTTTCTTTTCTTTTTTTGTTTGTTTTACACACACACAACTTGCGACAACTTTTTTTTCAAAAAATGGAGGTATGGGGATTTTTTTTTTTTTAGATTTCTTTAGTACATTGTAACAAAAATATGCTAAAATTAAGAAGATAAAAAGAAATTATTATTACTAAACTGAGAAAAAACTTGTAAAAATTTACAAAAAATAACCTAAAGGTGACCCATTCTGTACCAAAAGTTTATTGACAAATTTTCAATTTTCATTTCTGATGTATTGCTATGTTATTCATTTTTAAAATGACTTACAGGATATGAGATATTTTATTTTTTACAAAAACTAGAGTACTTTATCTTAGTTATTATATGAAATTGCTTAAAAAAACAGTGATTATATTTACATAAAGGACTGCAAATTTTATAATAAAACAGTGATTGATAAATCTGAAAGTTAAAACACTTCTACTGTGATACAGAACATACACAAACAATTTCAGTGAATAATTATTTTCAAAACTTTTTGAGCAATCACTCTGGCCCGTTGGAGTATTTAAAAAAACACATTTCGAGTAAAACGCGTTTTAAAATATGACATATCTTGCTTAAAGTAGGCATCTGCTTTTACTAAAACACTTGTAGTTTTTGTTCTAGTGAACGGAAAATAATAAACTTGGTATTTTTGTAAAGCTAATAAGATGGCCTGTAAAATAAAATTATAAAAAAATTTGTCAATTTTTGGCAAAACTCATAATTTTAG
Organism: Trichonephila clavata; assembly: GCA_019973975.1. Taxonomy (NCBI): domain Eukaryota; kingdom Metazoa; phylum Arthropoda; class Arachnida; order Araneae; family Nephilidae; genus Trichonephila; species Trichonephila clavata. The sequence continues at coordinate 114,028 of BMAO01009884.1, read as the reverse complement.
GGTAGTTGGATACCTTAAGAAGTGGGTTAATCTATTTATGTTTTTTTCATTTAGTTTTAATTGTATTCATTTTAAATTTCATTTTAATGTGATTTGGATATTTAACTATTTTATGTGATACAGATACTTGGTGTAACTGAGATATATTAAGTGTAAAGTAATAATGATTATATTTGTTGGTGTAGAATTGTTATTAGAACATTCATGACTTGTTGCTGTACATTTGAATTAATAAGCAAATAAGCATATATTAATTGTTCACATAATTTTTAAGTAAATGCTAACATTGAATGAAACCCTCAAATAATGTGACCATGGTATAAATTATTAATTTTATTTTAAATTGTTTCCACATACTTAATTTTCAATTTATCTAATATTTTTTATTTATGTGTATTTTGTATATTGGAAGTAAATGTTAGCTGTAAAAGTTTTAAAAGCTCCTAAGATTCTATACAGTACTCTATAATTTTTCATAATTATTCTACATTTATTAAAGAATTATCAAGAATATATTGTTCAATATTTTTTTAAATATTATTTTTTTATTCGATATTTTTAAATATTATTTTTTTATTCTATATTTTTAAATATTACTGTAACCAGTAGGACACACAAGGGGGATTCGGACACCCTCCAAAGCCCTTGAGTTTTTCGACTGATGATAATCCTATATATATATATATATATATATATATATATATATATATATATATATATAACGTAAAATTTAATTAAGTACTTGTAATTAACAATTTATTTTATTAATTGATGTTAATTATTAATTCACTAATTTATTTTCCCCCAGTTTTTTGTTGACAAAATCGACAAAATCAGAAGAATTAATTGGTGTTATCTTGAGGTATGATACGGGTTGGGGGACTTTCGACCACATGGACTCTTGAAAAAATTTTGTGTGCGCTACTGACTGTAACCGTTCTTGTCATTATAATTCTAACTGACTGTTACAAACAGCAGACACGCCATCTAGCGACTACATATCTTCTGTAGAGACCAAGCGAGGAGACAAAGTGGTCGCTATAAAAATTCATCCATGTTCTTTGCCTATCAATTTGTTAACGATATAAGTTATTTTTTGTGTGTGTGGAACCAAACTTTAATTCCTAAATAATTGCTACACTAATGGATACTTCATTGAACCCAACCCCGAATTTACCACTTTTAATAATCTATAACGTCTAACGCACTACATTATTTTATTCTTATCGTATATCTTTTAATGTTATTCTATGCAATAATTAAAAACACCCTTTTTTAAAAAACTTAATACTCTATTATTTTTTTTTTGAAAATATCTTATATATTGGACATAAAACCCAGTTAATAATGGTTTTGAAGGTCTTAAGATTTTATGCATCGATTAATAAAACCCTTCCGAACTTGGAAGAAGTTTCGAAAAAATAACTCTTTCAAGATCACACATTCTAAGAAATATATTTTCCCACTTACTACAAATTAAAAAAAAAAAACTGTTTATATATCAAACATTTTAGCGAGAACGAAAAGAAATATAACAGATTTGAACCCCCCGCCCTTTTACCTTCTTATAAAAAATCCTAAAATTTTTATTGAAACTTTGTCAGGATATCTGAATTTTTTTTTGCCAGTGAACGAAATGGAAAAACATTTTACTTTCTTATTTTCAATTTTCAAATGAAAAGTTTAGATCCTCTTATATATACATGTATGCAAAGAAACTAGTTTTCCCTTCCGTATTCATTTCAGAATGGATTTCACGTTTTGATGACTATTTCACGCTACACTAGATCCGAACGCAACCTTAATAATTTACGGATGGTTAAGTCGTTCTTTTTCAATTGAATCATCTTTTTTCTCCGGAAGGATCGTTCTAAAGTTTTTGGGCACGTAACCTGAGAAAAATTGATGATCCAATTGAACATGCATTCGCTGGTATGGACAGGTAAGGAACCATAAAAACGTCTTGAAACAAATTTTAACTCAAATTTCAGTTCAGTCTTTTACGATTTACTGAGAAATTTATTCATATTAGTGTCGAATTTTATTTTATAAAGTGGAAATATAATATTTTAGATGGAAAGTTTGTATAAGTAATGTTTGAAATAGAATGTTCCAAAATTCTACAGTTATTCTATTTTTGAATTAAAGGAGAGAAATTCTGTGTAATATTTGATATTTTTTATTTGAAATTAATGAAAAGATTAAGTATATCTTAAAAATATTTTTTATTTGTTTTAAGCTTTCAGATTTTTTAGTCTTTAAACACCCATAAGATGTTTCATCATTAAAAATCTACAATGATTCAACATAGAAAAAAACACTTGCCCAACAGAAATTTGCTACTTAAACAGGAGAATACTTCGTAATATGAATCATATACACATGTCCATAAATTAAGATAATGAGTTCAGGCAAAGAAACAGACAGAAGCAAACAAATTTGACTTATTTGTAAAGTCTATTTATTAAACAAAAAGTAAAGAGCAAAAAAAGATGCTATATGTTTACATAATTAATAAAAATTGGATTTTACTCCCTGAGCAAATTTAAAAAAGAACTATTACAAAAACAGATAACATGGTTAGTATGATGGTTAATACAGAGTATGTCTCCCGGACGATGCAACACAGGCCTTACAACGCCTACGCATGCTGAGTATCAAATTATCATCTGATCTTAGGTTGACATCCACTCATCAAGCAATGCCCTCCGAAGTTCGGTAGACAGGTGGAGGTTTGACGCGCTGCAATTCGTCGGCCAAGCATATCCCACACATGCTCTATTGGATTCAAGTCCGGTGAGTATGCTGGCCAATCCATACGGGTGATATCCTTTCCCGTACAATTCGTGTACAATGTTTGCACGGTGAGGATGTGCGTTGTCATCCATAAACAGAAATTCAGCACCCATGGCGCCCCGAAACAAACGTACATGTTGTTCCAGAATGACATCCCGATAGATGTGGCCTGTCATCGTTACACTCTGAACATGCAGGTCAGTTCTGGAACCAAGAATAATTCCTCCCCAAACGAGCCATCCTGCACCACCGTAACGGTGTCGTTTAATGGTGTTCTCTTGGTGGTAACGGGTACCTGGCGCTCTCCATATTAAAGTCCGGCGAGAATCAGACTGCAAACTAAACCTGGACTCGTCGGAAAACATCACACAAGACCACTGTTGCGGTGTCCACAATGCATGCTCTCTACTCCAGGTTAATCGCAGCCGACAGTGAGTTGCGGTAAGGGGAACACATCTGATAGGCCTACGAGCATATAGACCAATGTGCCCTAAGCGTCTGTACACGGTCTGCCTTGAAACTGTCGTACCGGTAGCTGAAGAGAGCTGACGAGATAGGTCTGATGCTGTGTTCCGTCTGTTTCTTTTGGCAATAACTGCCAAATACTGGTCCTCATTCGGCGTTGTAACTCGGGTGTGACTGTGCTGTAACATCTACTCCCATTATCATCATCTTGGAATCGTTGCCAAAGCCTGGAGATGACACTCTGGGTGATTTCAAGTTCTCAGGATACTTGGGCTGGGTACGTCCACATTCCAGTCGTCCGATAATTCTACCACGTAAAAAAATCATCCAAATGCTTCCTTTGTGCATAACTATGCGGTTATTGCACTGAAAGGCTTTTAAAGCGCTTGTGAGCAATTTTACTTCTTTGCCACTTCCTTATATACCCCTCTCTTACACTCTCGTCATTGTGACGTGCTATCCGCGCCATCTAGTGGTTTCCTGTAATTTGCATATTCTTCTTCAGATGTGTGTGATATTCTACGGTGAAATTTTTATTTTAGAGTTCAATTTCTGTGTGATTCTGAATTATCCTTAATTTATGGACATGATTTTTATCACGACTTTTTTCAAACATTTAGCTATTCATAATGGGGGATTGGTATTAAGTTATTATAATTGATGTCTGAAATATCACAGATACTTTAAAAAAATAAACACTACAGTTTTTGTGAAGCATATAGTAAGGAGATTTTGTGAGAACTTATAAATATTTTCCCATAGTTCAAGCAATGGTACCCCAACGCAACGCAAGTTTGTCAACATTTTTTGTGAAGAAGGTGGATTATTTAACCATTTAACAATTCTTCTACAACCTCCCGTACCCCTTGATCGCAAGTGAGACTCCAAGCGGGGAATCAAACAATTTGTAATCTCAAGATGATATAGTCGGACTGTAAGGTGGGTGATCCAACATCTCCCCGAGAAAATAATGCACAGTGTGCCTGTGTTGCATTCATAGTGTGAGGTTTTGCAGTAATAATATCCATTTACTGTTAATCATTAAAGATATCTCCTGTAAGCTATATTTGATTGCAAAAAACGAATCCTATTAAAAAGCAAGATCATAATGAGATTGCTAAGGGATTGATTTGAAATTGCTTATTTAAAAACCCACAAGCATCTAACCAATCATGCTTTGAAATAATCCTTATGTGGATCAATCAGTACCTCAGCTCAGGTCGGTTTCACATGGACAACTCTGTCGCAATCAACTAGTTTTCTGCCATAATTCCTCTAGTGTAAAGAGGAGAGAGAAATTCTTTCACACGTGGGCGCAAAGTTGACTGAAAAGGAAATGCTGTAGGATTGCTGGACTCATCGGTACAATTATTGAGTCCAGAGAAGAAATAAAAAGCTTTCTCCATTTTCAATCCACAATGCCACGTATGAAGAACTAGCGGAAGGAAAACGTGTTTTTTGAGTGTTTGAGGGAATGGCATTACAGGGAGTGTTAGTTTATCAAGTGTGAAGGGACCAATGTATGTTTTCTATTAAAAAGTAGTTCCCAACTGGCTGCTCCTTTTGTTTTGCATATCCATCTCCTTTAACGAGTTATTACCCATTATTGTATTAGATACATGTTTCCTCTTGCAGCGAGAGTCATCATGTGTCAGTTTATATTGTTTTAACATACTCCTGATAAACGTGATGGTGGTTTATTATTTAGGCGGGTGCGACCTAGAATTTGACAATTTTCATATTTCTATCTTTTCGATGGGTTTGGAGTATTTTGAGTCGAAGATATTTTGTACACTGGTGTTCAATATTAAGAGAATTTTCAGATTTGGTCGATTATCTCTAGAACTACAGAACAGAATTTTGTGAAATTTGATATGTATAAGGATTGCCCAAACGAAAAATGAACAAGTTAAAGAAAAAGAACATCTTTATTTGAAATCAAAAGAAGTCACCATGGACGTTATAACACAGGCACCCTTCTGTTTCTGTCGAATAATTTTTGAGGAAGTCTTGCACAGCTTCCTTCATTTCATCATCCAAATGGAAACGTAATGCTCTCTTCAATGGAAAATTGTGGATGGCCTCAGGTTGAAAACTCCGGACTGTATGGTAGATGTTTAAACACTTTCCACTGGAATTTTTTGAGATTATCTGGTTTTATAAGCTGTCATTGTCATTGTCTGATATTGTTAGCCGCCCCTTACGAACACTCTTACCAGCCTTTCGACTTTAGCATTTACACGCCATAGGATAACGACATTCGATGATAGATATCCTCATTAAGCTTACCTTACGCAATCAGAAATCGTTAGACCACTCAATGTTTCGGTACGGAAGCATCCATGTATAGCACGACTTTACTTTCGATCAATTTCCTGTACCACAAACAGGTTTCATTATTGAACACCTTATGCGGCTTACACCTCCTACCACCTTTTATATCCCTCTCTAAAGATTGCTGCTATAGCTGCAGTCATTCTGACGCAGTCGTCCGTGTCCACTTTTCAGTTGGGTAATCCTTATACATAGGATTGATATAATGTAAAAAGTAACCAATCAACAGTTATAATACACACGCATGATCGTGCTTAACACTTATCGGAGACGGAAGGTATGAAAAAGCGGTTGCAGAATAGAACAAAAAAATTATAGTTGAAAAAAAAACAACTAAAAAACACGCTTTTATAGTGAATCGAACTGAAAAGTAAAAAAAAAATAAATTCTTAATATAAGAATAAAATGATTAATGAGAAAATTAATGTCATTGGGGTAAAAGCTAGGGGTGTTCTATATTCCTTGTTATAATTTCTTACTAGTTCTATTCCGAAATGTTAAGTTAGTGTAAAATGAATTAAAAAGCACCCCACTCTTTTACCCCAATGACATTAATTTTCTCGTTAATCATTTTATTCTTATATTAAGAATTACTTTTTTCTATTATTAGTTCGATTCACTATAAAAGCGTGTTTTCTTAGTTTTTTTTAAACCATAATTTATTTTTCATTTTTTAGTTCGATCTACAATAAAGCGTGCTTTTTTTAGTTTTCAAACTATCAGTTACTCATTGTTGAATTTATCCTTGAGTTTGATATTTGGAGCCGGGGGGGGGGGATTACGTAGCTGCTGGAATTAGTTTTGATCTTCAATGGATATTAATTAACGGGTCTGAAAGGTATTTATTCTTTCCATTTACAGGGCCTCGGATCCGTCTCGTATCGTTATATTTCAAAGATCCCGTCTCTATAGATACAGGTCAAACTAATAAAAGTGTGTTAAGAAGAAATATTAAGTGTCAATCGTATTATCACCTTTTAAACGTATTGATATAATGTTAGTTAGTATCATCACTTCTAAACGTATTAAAAAAAAAACAACATTTAGCAGTTACAACATAAACTATTTTTTTTTATGCTTTATCTTTTTTTTAATTTTCATTTTTAGAAAAACTAGAGAATTGTTTATATTAAGGTAAGAAATTTTTGACGCACACCCATCCTTCCCTTTCTCACGTAAGGAGAGAACACTTTTTTTGTTTGTTTTATTTCTATTAACCACAAGTGTATTCGTTTTTACGGTTGCACCTTAATTTTTTTAGTCGCTAAATGTGGAAATGGTATTTGGAATTAGTTGCCAAATCTGAAAATGGTACATGCTATAAGTCGCCAAATCTGGAAGTGGTATATGGAATTAGTCGCCAAATCTGAATAATCGTTATTCCTGATATCCTGATCAGGACAATGGAACAAAATTATGAAATTATTGTATTGCCATCGGTCCTTGACAAGTGTGCAAAATTTTGAATTAATCTGATCTTTTAAAGTGGGTAAAAATCGAGTTCTAAGATTCCGTTATATACAAGTGAAACTTACAAAAGCGTGTTTAAAATGGGTTAATAGGGGGTATGTTCCCCAAATGATGAAACTGTGTGTGTATTTAAGTATTAAAATTGAAAACTTGAAGGTAATTCATATGGAATAAATAGGTTTATTGTTAAAATTATTTTAGAGCATGCGCTGAATTTTTTATCATGAAAACTAATTATTCATTTCATTTAGATTTCCTTCAACTCCATTTCTGTAAATAATGAATTTTTTTAGTTAATGCTTTAGTTCCTTCATTTGTGTATATATGCTTAAGTTTACTTATGTATTTCGGACTTTTAATCTAAGGTACAAAAATTCTATTTCAACATTTTTAAAATTAATTATTTAAATCACTTTAAAAATGCAAATGGCAATATTTTTTCAAGTGAAGTATGATATTTTTACTCACAAAGAGAGACGCTCCGTTTCGGAACAAAAATATTTATCTATTCCTCTCTATTCAGAAGAACTTTTGTGCATAAATTTCCATCTGAACTATCCGTATTCAGGTTAAAAATGGTCTCTTAAATAAACTGAAATTTTTATTTTGGTTTTCTAAAAATCTTTGGAATATTTTTTTTTTTGCTTAGGAATATCTTTTATGTTTGTTATTTCTGAGCTCTATGCTTGAGTTTTCAAAAACCATAAAAGAATTAGAATTGAAGTTTTTTAAATAATAGAATTTTAAACAATTTGATTTATTTCTGCACTTTCTAAACAAAAATATTTTTTAAAAAGATTTAATAATAGTTTTTTTGAGTGTTTGAAGCTAATTTTTTTAAAATAAAATCCTTTTTTTCTGACATTTATTAAATATTAAATTTTAATTCGATGTGTGTTCATGTTTCAAAAATATTTTTTAAAACTATTTTGTAATCAGATCGATAAAATTAAAAAGTGCTTCAATTTTAGAATTAAAAGGAATAAGTAATATAAAAGGATACAATGTGTTAAAGAAAAATTCTTCTTTTAAGTTACGAAACAATTGATACAAAAGTTTTATTCTTTTTAATTAAACTTGAAATTTAAAAATCAATTTAATATTCAATCAAAAACAATCAACATTTCTCATCAAACTGACCACCTGACCGGAACATCTGTTCACGCACCTCAGTGCCCAAAGTCCCAAAAACCGAGATGGGTACAGTAGCTCTTGGCTCTCTATGGTCTGTTGCATCACTGAGTTTAATACGTACAATCACAGCAATTCCTATGTTCAAGATAACTTGCCAAGTTGACGACCCTGATTTACCATGTGTTGTACGCGCTGATTTGGCTACCATGGGCTTTCTTTCATGTAATGTCGCCAATTCCGTTGCGATAATACGTAGTACCGTTTATATAACATACACTCAAGAGCCAAAACATTATGACCACCTGTCAATAACGAGTTGGCCCACCTTTGGCGCGTAACACAACTTCAACCCGCCTTGACACGGATGCCACAAGTCTTTGGTAGATGGCCGGAGACAGATTGTACCAGATGTGTAAGCAACAGTCACGCAAATCCGAGATATTGTGAATGGTGGTCTTTAAACTCTAAGCTGCCGTTCCATGACATCCCAAATATGTTTTATCGGATTGAGATGCGGTGAGTTAGGCAGCCAGGACATTAACTGGAATTCAGCATTATGTTCCTGGAACCACTCCAGCGCAATTTTAGCCTTGTAACACGGGACATTGTCCTGTTGGAACATTCCAATTCCAGCTGGAAAAACAGAGGCCATATAAGGGTGCAACTGGTCCGCAAAGATGTTCAGATACCCTGTAGCATTCATGGTCTGCTCTACCACAACCACGGGTTCCAGAGACGCCCAAGAGAACGTACCGCAAAGCATAATACCGCCACCACCGGACTGTGTATTACCTACTGTACATAGAGGGAGCAACTGTTCGCCTGGAAGATGGCGTATCCTGACACGGCCATCGGCGTGATGAATGACAAATCGTAATTCACCTGACCAGGTAACTCTCTCCTACTGATCCATGGACCAGTCGCGATGTTCCCGAGCCCAGCGCAGGCGCAGTTGGCGATGACGCTTGGTTAGCAAAGGCACACGAGTGGGACGTTTGTTGCGTAGCCCCATATCCAGCAGTGTCCCCTGAACAGTGAGCTCCGATACTATTCTACTTGGCCCTGAATTGTATTGGGCTGTCAGCTGAGCCACTCTCTGGCTCCGGTTTTGCTTCACCATGCGAGACAGTCTTCGACGACCTTTTTCTTTGATAGTGTGTGGACGTCCAACACCATGTCGTCTACTGTTGGTTTCACCGTCATTCATCCACTTTGCATAAGTACTAACAACTGTAGATCTCGAACAACCCACGAGTCGTTCAGTTTCGGAAATACTTGTTTCGAGCCTTCCAGCCATTACAATCTACCCTCGATTAAAGTCGCTTAGATACGCAGCCTTTCCCATCACACACAGAAGTAAGTGAAAGAATAATTCTTCAGACTCTCCAGCAGCACTTAAATGCTACTTCCACCTGATCACGTGCCTTCCACGTCGTCCAGGCGAGTTCATTGCAAAATGTAGGGGTGGTCATAATGTTTTGGCTCTTGAGTGTATATAACGCCGTATATTATGCAAGGAAAGAAAAACTTTTGTCCTGAGAACCGTTTACTATTCTTAAAATTCTTTAAGCAAACAAAAGGAGAAGCTTCGTACTTTTTCACAATTAATGCGTTTATTTTCACGTAATCTCTTGGTTGCCATCATTAATATAAACAAAATATTGGCAACTTCCTCACCAATTAACATTAAAATTTTGGATTTTAATTCTTTTGGCACATTTTTGTACTTAAATGATTTTTCTACTGAATCAAAAAATTGATTCTATGTTTCGTTTCTTCTTATATTTTATCTCTCACATAAGAATAATGTTTTTTTTCCAATTATTTTCGCTTGCGCTCATCTTCTCTCATTCACTCGCTGGAGTTGAATGGAAGCGTGAACTGCGTGACAGTAATATTTAAATAAAGAAATTAAAACTTCACGAAGAAAACTGTGCATAAAATTTTTACCAAAGAAAAAAAAACGCGCCTAAATTTTTTTTGAAATCAAAACTAAACGAGCATCGCCGACCCGAGCACAATTGCCGACAGGAAAAAAAACCGATTGAGCGTAACGCAGCCGAACCTGACGTTTAACTTAGATTCACTCTTCAGCAAAACGAGCCTAAAGAAGTTATCACTTCAAGAATATATATTTCTTTTTTGATAAAATATATATAATTTATAAAACAATGCATTTTTGAAGAAATTTTTTTTTATTGATACAAATCAAATGAAGAAAGCTGTACTAGTAAAACAATGTATGATAATTATCTCCCGTTGTTTCGAAGAAATGCTTCTTTCACATCTTCCTGAAGTTTAAATCAGGGTGTTTTTAAACTTTTTTGCAATAAATTACTTTTATTTTTCATGACTTTGCCAGTAACATAAAAATGATTAAACATGGGCTAGATTATTGCTGTTTGAGATAGGAATTAGAACCTTTGAATCATAATAACAAATAAGCGACTGATAATATTTAAAGAAGTAATAGATTAAAAAATTAAGTAATTTTATCAAGGAGCACATAAGAGATACTTCGTCGTAAAAATTCAGTTATGGTCGTAAACATTCGCAGTAAATTTATATGATGTAGATAAAAACGGATAAATTAGAGAGAGAGAGAGAGAAATGCAACAATAACTGACCTTTCTGCAGCTTTGTCACAGGCTTCGATAGTATCCACTGGTGGTAGCTCCTCTTCACCTTCCCCATTGGTCGGTGATCTCTGATTAGAATCTTTCGTTTTGCGTACAAGAACAGCACCACCTGAAAAAAGGAAGCGAATAAAGTAATTCAGAAATTTCAAGTTGAATATAGTGTGCTATATATATATATATATATATATATATATATATATATATATATATATATATATATATATATATATAATCTATTTCCATCCATTCAGTAAAATACTAAAATGAAATTAAATGATTTACTGGAATATAAGATGTAAAACTCAAAAAAGTTTTGTTCTGTTTGTAAACATATTATACACCTATCTAAAAAGCAAAGCTTCTGCGTGTGTATTTTAATGTAACACAATAGCAACGTACCATTACATTATTTATCTAATTAACTTATTTTTTTCTTGTTAAAGCTTTCGAAGTATTTCCTTTCTATACAGATTGAAAATTAATACATATCTTAGAAAGAAAGTTCTTTAAGTTAAGAAAAATCTGAATTATTATTGTGAGTGCACACACAACACACAGCACGCACACGCACGCACAGAGAGAGAGATAGAGAGAGGAAGGGAAAGTTACCCAAATTGCGAAAACTGTTTCTGATACTATATTTATAGATATAATAACAACTAACTGAAATATCTGAATTTAAACATACCTCTCATCTTTTTTTAAATATGCATCAAAACTAAACTCAGTGGTGCAACAACCCATAATACTTTGCCCATCTCCGTTTTCGTTACTTTGGGCACTGAGTCACAAGAGCAGATGCTTCGTCAGGTGGTCAGTCGGACGCGAAACCCCCACTGTTTAGCTCCCCAGAAAGCTTTGTACTATTTGTTAACGACCCGCTGAAAGGATGAAAGGATCCGTGGCGTGGAAGCGCAATACACTACCCCTCGGCCCTGCTATATCTGTCTATTAATCTCTCTAGTTTCTAAGAATATACAATTTATTATATTCAAAGATTTATATCTAAACATCCGTTTAACAATATTATTTCCTTGAATAATACATTATTTTCCCATTTTAAACTTTATTAGTACTTAAGATTTAATAAAAGACATGATAGACTGTTTGTGGTATAATATAAGCGCGATATATTTCATTTGAATAAACAAACTCTTTTAATAAAAAATATTTGCGGAAACTTTTGGTAAAAAAGAAGGGAAAGAAACTACACACGCATACATAAACGCGCGCACAGATTGCGTGCAATGATAGAAATCCAGAAAATAGCTGGATAGGCATAAAAATAGAATAGATTACGGTATTAACGCTACAGACTTCCAATATCTCATTTTCTTGTAAATGCAATAAACGAAGTTCGGAGGGAGTGAAGTACCAAAAGAAATGAACTTCTTATTTTCGAATCTTTGATATTCATCATAGAAAAATGTGTGCAATCGATTATTATGCTAGGATCAGGTGTGTCCAATATCTTGTTTGAAGGAAACTGTATTTTTCCTTCAAGATAAAAAATATCGATACAAACATCAAGAAAAAGAATAACCCTTCATATTTTCACTATATTATTATTTGGAAAGTTTTGTATTATGAATATGAATGTCTTATGTATTACATTCTTATCTTTTTCCGTGTTTATCAATAACAATGGATGTCGGAAATCATTATTCGATATTATTTTGAAAAGAGTCTAGGAAGCAAATGTGAGTGGAAGGGATTGGTAACTAGTTTTTCATTTTTTCCCTTCAGATTGTTTCGATAAAAACGTGATACAAATATTTTTTATAATGCATAAATTATCAATGTTCGTATTTACCTAACTATTATACCTTGTTAGTAAGAAAATGGTAAAAATTAATAAATACAAATTATAAAAAGTTACTTCATGGAGAAATTAAACAAATGATATATCCAGAAACCCATACTATAAGTTTCTTTAATTTGAATTATATCCGTTCGTGTAAAAAATACAATTCCGTATTTGAGAATAAAACATACAAATGCAATACTTGTTAATTATAATGATTATTGAAACATGTAAAATATAAAGAACTACAAAATATTTTAGAACAGCTACAGATTTTTTTGCGCATATACAAAGGTTATATGTTAATCTGCTTTTAAATAAACCTTTCCCCACAATTCTATTCCACAACTTTCAACATAAAATGTATAATGAAAAAGTATTATTATACGAGGAGAGAGAATTACTACATCGTACTATAAAGCAACACGAGGGCTATTGGTGACGGACCTCGTAATTTTGAGCCTTGAACAAGTGATGGCACTTGAGATAACTTTGCTCCTCTCCAAACTACTGAACCACGCCAACAAGAGGACTTAAGGTTCAACAGATTTAACGATGATCACCCCCCCCTCTACATGGTGGGGCTTCAGTGGCACTAGGAATCGAACCCGTGACAAGCTGACTGCGAGTTTTTGACCATAACCACTAGGCTACCCCGGCCAAATGATTTAGAGAGAGAGAGAGAAAGAGAGTGAGAGAGAGAGGAAGAATGTGAGATAGTGCATGGAGAGAATGAGAGAGTGAGAGAAAGAATGAGCGAAGAATGGGAAGAGAGAAAAAGCATAAGAGAGGGAGAATAAGGAGAGAGAAAAAGAACAACAGAGAGAATGAGGAGAGGGAAAAAATGAGAGAGAATGAGAGAAAGAACGAGAGAAAGAATGAGCGAAGAATGAGGGGAGAGAAAAGAATAAGAGCGGGAGAATGAGAAAGAATGGCAAAGATAGATGGTTAAATATATATAAAAAGAATAAGAAAGCAAGATAGGAGAGAGAAAAAGAATAAGAGAGGGAGAATGAGAAAGAATTGGCAAAGATAGAGGGATATATATAAAGAATGACAAAGATAAGAAAGAAAGAGACATAATGACATAAATAGAGATAGAGAGGGAGAGAGAATAACAAAGATAAATAGAGAGAGATAGAGATAGAGAGGGAGAGAGAATAACAAAGATAAATAGAGAGAGATAGAGATAGAGAGAGGGGAGAAAAATAATGACATAGATAGATAGAGATAGAGAGAGAATGACAAAGATAAATAGAGATAGAGAGAGAATGACAAAGATAAATAGAGAGAGAACGAAAAAGAAAGATAGATGTATAGAGATACAGAAAGAATGATAAAGATAGAGAGAGAGAAAAAGAATACAAAGATATATAGAGAGGGAGAGAAAGAATGCAAAGATAGAGAGATAGAGAGAGAGAGATAGAGAGAGAAAGAATGACAAAGATAGATAGATAGAGAGAAATAGAAAAATAGATAGATAGATAGAGAGAGAGAGAGAGAAAGAATGAGAGCAAAAAAAATCTTTTTTTTTTGTATTATTACAAATACGTAGGAAACATTAACAATACGTAGGTTACACATTTTTATCAAAATTTATTAGCAGAGGAAATATATTAAAGAGATAAAAGGTATTACTTCGAAAGAGTTATTCGCAATTAGCTTTGTTTTAAGTTATAGAGATAATGAAAAGCTTTGAATTAAATCGATTTGTATGAAGTGCTATGTTACAATATGTATAAAAGTTAATTAAATAACAAATTAAAACTCATTTTCTAATATTGTGGATCAATCCTGGATATCGAATTAGGTAGAAACTTTTATTAAATGTCCAAGAAATGCTTTTCTCTTTAGAACGATCAATCACATTAAGCTCAAATCCCTCAGTTTATCAGTATTTCGCACAACTTTTCGATATCTCTTAAAATGGGAATGAGAAGCTGAACTATTTAGTTGTTTCGAAATAGTTCAGGAAACATTTTTAATTTTTAGAATGAATCAAACAACTATAAACATTCGTAATTTTCAAATAAGAATACACAAAATGCTTTATTAATGCCAATGAAATGTTTCAGATGTGAAGGTAAATTGATTGATTTTGTTAATTGGTTTTATAAAATTTGTCATTTCCATTATATTGAAGCTCGCAGATACAAGGATGTAGTATAAAGAGGATTTTTGCTCCAATTTAAAAGGCAAAGAAGAAAAGATAGAAATACGAATAATTAAGAACTTAAAAAATGATACAAGATACAATTTTTTTCCCTTTTGAGAATAATAAAATAAAACAAAATACTGTACAATGATAAAATAATTGAGCATTTTTGAGCCAAACAATGTCCTTAAAAATCATTTTCTTTAAGGATATTGGAATAAAATTTGTTTTTTTCTTAATCAATATTCTAAATCAGGAATTCTTTTTTTTAAGCCGGCACCCATATGAATTCTATAATATAGTTTATGTCACCCCCTTTTAGAATATGAATCTTTTTGCGTGAAATATTATTGTATACATCAGGGGTTGGCACCTTTGGCACGCGTGCCACATGTGGCACGCGGTACAATTCTCAGTGGCACTCAGCACTACTCTACAAATTTGTCAATTTTTGAGTAGATGGAAGTTTATAAATTTGTAATGGACCTTATTTGACAAACGCCTTCAGAATTATGGACATTTACGGAATTACGAAAAAATCTGAAGCATAACTCTAAAGATAATTTTACAGCTATTTTGTAAATTATTGAATGCCATTTCTGGAGAAATGTAATGGTTTGAAGAGAGAAAATTGTATATATTTTGCTTTCCGCTTTTGGTTCTATATATCTAAGTAAAAGGTGTCTCCTCATATGAAAAATATTCAGAGTTTGCAAAGAAATGAATGCTTGTGTCAAATTGAAAGTTACTCATTATACCCCTGATTTTTCTATATGAAAGTAGAGCGGTGCAAGCACTAGGTTGGCATTAAAATTTGTATTTATATTTTTATTTAACTATAATAAAGGGAAATACGTACATTTTTTGTTGTATTTTTCTTATTCTAATAAATATGTTTAAAAATACATCATATACGAGGGTTGGGGCTTAAGTCATGACAACTATTTTTTTCTTGTAGATATGTGAACGGATCACAAACGTATATGAGTCGTGTGGAAGATCTGCAGGCATACTGTGTATGTACAACAACAAATGGCTCTGTGAAAGCTGTTAGTAGTGCAGCGAGGGCTGTGAAATCAGTCAGATGGTGAGTGTCGTGTGAAATGGAAATTACCCGTGATGAGCAGCGCGCTGACATCAAAATAGCCGTTCTCTGCGGGAGAAATGAGATGGAATGTCTCAGTGAATTTGTGGAAGCCCTTGGGAATAATGCCCTACCATACCGTACAGTAGCACGCTGGGCAGGAAAGTGTCAGCAAGGACGTGTGTCAACCAGCGATGAGCAACTTTCGGGACGACTGTTCAGTGTGCGCACCGACTTGGTACGTGCCGTCATCGAGCAGCTCGTGGATGAAGACAGACGATCGAGAAAGTAAACAAAAAGACAGATCGAGAAACGCACAACAAACGCATCGTCATGTCAACTTTATGTGTACTGTGTTGTTATTCTTTTGCACCGTGAAGGTAATATTGCCCTGTATACCGCAGGAATAAATTAGTGTGTTACGATATTTCAGTGGTATTCATTGTCCACACTTGTAGTTAATACCTTGTCCTTTCGTCTGTATATGTCACATTTTCCAACCGGACTGATATCTTCAAGAAAAATAAAATAATTGCCATAACTTTTTTGCCGTAACCCTCGTATATGTAATTTTAAATTTTATTGAAGAAATAGGTATATTTTGTGCTGTTAAGAAATATATTTAAACGATGCAAAATTAATATATAGTAAAATGATAAATATCTAAATTATTGACCTCTATTCTCTAACTCTGCATGTATTACTTCGGGAATCGAATTGCTTCAAACATGTCCTACTGTGTGGCACGTTGAATACTATTGGTAGATTGGTTTGGCTCGCCATAGCTAAAAGTTTACCGACCCCTGATATACATTTTAAAAGCGTGTCTGTGATAAAACTTCAATTTATTGATTTTTAAATTTATCATTTCAGGTTTCTCCAGAGGTACGTGCATCGCCAGGTTAAGAGTCCCTTTCAAAACAGACAAAAACATATCAGATATCACTAATCTAGTAAATTTGTTACATAGGGCAGTGATCCTCAAACTGTGGGGTGCGCTCCTCTAGAGGGGTATGATAATCTTACGGGGGGCATTAAAAAGTCAGAAGTAAAAGATTATTTAAAAATTATTAATTTTCTGAAAGGAAGCAAAACAAAATACATTGACGTAATAAAAAAAAGAATGCAAATTTATTTAAACTGATACAATATACTTATCAATGTACAGCCCCAATTTTTTATATAGAAAATACATTTTGGAGTTTTTTTTAAAGCTCAAAAAAATATTGATGCAGAATGAAACTGACGAAATGAAAAGAGTAATACGACTCCTGTTCCCACGTCACCCGAAGTGAAGAGCCTCACAAAAGGTGAAATGAATAACAAAATGGAAGACATCGAACAATTTGTTGCTATAAAAATACAATACAATTAAAATATCGCATTATTTTCCTACAACTCAATAAAGGATTTTTTTTCCTAAAAAAAACTTGAAAATTTTGTATTAAATTTTAATGATTGTTTTTGTTTCATTGATTTGTATTGAATGCATACATAAATACATATTTATATAAATAAAATGTACACTAATAAACTTAATTTTGTTAAATATATGTTTATTCCCTAATATCTTTCAGTACGAAAAAATATTTCAATCCCTTCAGTTTCGTATTAAGCGATTTTTACTGTATTTATTTAGTGATTAGAATATTTATTTATTACACTCAGTTTATTCATTCTGTACATAAATAATCCAAGGAAACAAATAAATTCACTAACTTAAGAGTTATTTAAGTTATTCTACCAACTATATTTAATATACACTACCAGTAAATGTTATAGCTAATAGCTAACACACGCAAAAGAAATGCGATAAAGACAAACGATTTCTAGTCCAAGAAATTCTTTACAGAAACTTCTACCTTAGAATGCGACTTTGATTTTTCCAGATGCTCTCCAAAAAGAAAAGCAGAAAGAAGCACGAAAAAAGAAAGTTCTCTGAACCTAAGCGAAGTGTAAGTTCAACCCTATCTTGATGAATAATAAACAGATGATGCATGTATCCAGGACTAGTGGGGATCGTTCCCAAAACAGATGCCTTGAAATATATATGAGAAGGTAAGGGTAAACGTATACATGGCTCTGTGTTAGACGTCATTGTGGATTTTATAAACAGGAAAAGAAGAGGACAAATTTATTTTTCAGCAATTGATGAGGCGAAAAGAAGATAACTTTTGCTATTAAAGTCTAGATGGAATTGCTGTTTTCACCTTGTCAATGTGAATGATGTTAATTCGTTATTTTTCAGAATCAAATAATTTAAGTTCTTAGGAAATTCATGAAAATTAAAAATATTTTGTAAACCTAAAAAAATATTTTGTTGATTTTAAATGTTTGATTTATTAGTACGACTAATAATTACATAACAAATAATGCCAAATCAAGTTTTCATAATCGATCAATGTTATATTAATATTTTATATTTTTTAAATGGTAGGATTGAAACACTTTGGTTATACCTATTTAAAACCTTTTGGCAGCATATTAAAAACTTTAGGTTACATATTTGAATACCTTTGGTCACATATTTGAAACCCTTTGGTTGCATATTTGAAAACTTTTGGTCACATATTTGAAACTCTTTGGTTGCATATTTGAAAACGTTTGGTCACACATTTGGAACCCTTTGTTTGCATATTTGGAACACCCTTTGGTTGTTATTTAAATACTAAAAAAACTTACAATGAAAAAAAGTTTTGAAACTCTGATAAGTTAATTTAGGATCTCTGTTATTACTTTTTTTTACTGAAGACAGATAAAATAATTCCCGTGAACCACAAGTATCAGCTGGTGCTTACAGAAGTAAGTAAAACAACAAGATAAATTAAATAAAATAAAAAGTAAGTAACAAAACAAGGATACAAAATAATGAAAAAACAAGACAAATAAGTTACAATGACATAAAGTACATTACAAAATAAAATTATTACGTAGCAAAACCAATACAATGAAGTTACAAATACACATAGAGGAATGAAAATTTACAAAATCAAATCAATAAAGATACAAAATAATGTGAACAAAGCTTTACTTGAAACAAGCTGAAAAAAAAAATTAAAAAGCCATTTGATTTTAAAAGCATGCAATTTAACTTTCAGGCATTTACTTTCTTTCTTAAATTTTGAGCAAAAAAAGGACAACACTTTGTCCTCCACTGACATTGCATAATTTAGGTTGATAACTTACATTTAATGAAGTAAATTTCAAATAAATGACAATGTTAAAAATGAAAAGTAATGCTAAAAATTTATCACTACTTGCCTTCCTACTAAATCAATCAATTAAAAAATTTTATAGATATTAATACAATTTTTTAAATTTGTGGATTATATGTATGTTCAATTTTTTATGAACTACATATATAAATATAGCTAGAGCTAGAAAGCTCGAAATACCATGATTGACACACTTACAAACCTTTATGAAAAGAAGTACTAATGCTCATAGTAAATTTACTGCATTCAGGTTATCTGAGAATAGAAAATGATAAAAATGATAAATTGCAATATTTCCCTACGGATTAGGGCAAAATTCGCTTAATTTTCTTAAGGAAGAAATCATTGTTTTAATTTTCAGAAATATTCAGTGCCATTTTAGTTACAATTAGTTGATATAACTTTATCTATTGCAAATAATAAAGAAATGAATTTTAAAGAAGATAAATATTTCTCCTATTTAAAAAAATTAACAAAATCTCTTATCGCATTAAATAAATTTTATTTCCCTTTAATTTTAAATAAAAAAACACACTCTTTTCTCTTTTATTTTAAATAAAAAACTTTCCAAGTTAAAATTTAAAAATGAATATAAATATTTTAACAATATAGCGACTTTTTTCTTTATCATAGTTAATAAGAACCTTATGAAGTAATGGTAAAAGTACTTTGAAACACAAAATTTTCCATTAGGAGTTTTCCAAGTTAGTTAGGATTTTTGAAACGTGGGGTAAGTAATTCCTTTAATCTTTATAAAATAAGATATAATTAAAATAAATGATTACCGTGGCTGGAAAAGCTTTTAAAAGTAAGATCATAACCTAGCTGAAAAATGCTCGGGTTCTTGAATTTGAAGTATTTGTGATTTTTTAATCAAAATTGAAAGACCTAGTATTATATTTAAAACCTCGAAATTGAAAATTCAGAAGACGTCTTCTGAAACTTTTAGAAAAGCCTAAAGTTTAATCAGCTTAACGTTTTCCCAGGTTTTTTCTTTATCTCGTACAAAAATATATTTATTTGGAAAAGGTACACACTTCCTATATACTTATTACATTTTCATTAAGCCCCATTTTCTAAGACGTCGCTTAGCGTATTATAAATTTTCCCAGGGATAAACTTTACGGAATTGAAATAAATCCTCCGTAAATAATATAAACAGAAAGCTTTTACGAAAATAAATTTTTTTTTGCTCTGTTTAACTTAAGTTCACGCGAGGGTTTAAATAACAGGGATAAGTAAAAACACACAAAAAGGAAAAATTCCCAAAATGTTTTGCATTAAGAAGAAGAGACAATATATTTCCTCACGTAAGAGGGTGGTATGTTAGAGAAAAAAAATATTTTGTGAAATAAATGGATCTGACATTTTTACATAGAAAGCATTTAGTTTTCCTCTACATCCTTCCCTCCCCCACTGAAAACATTTAGTTTCCTACAAAGCTTATTGCACCTTTTTATTGTTTCATATTAACAAAAGCAAGATTTTTTTTATAAGGGTAAGGATTCTAACGACGTCAGTTTTCGTTTTTAAAGGAAATTTATTTCATTATATATTACTAAAACTGAGCAATCTACCGAGGTAATAGCTTTAATTAATCATGCTAAAAACTGATAAGTTTATATGAACATTTAAAGAAAAAGTTTTATTTTAAAGGATTTGAGAAAACTAATTCTTTACCATAGTATATGAAAGTGTAAAATGAATCTATGAAATTTAAACAATTCTAATAAACGTGATGTCACCCATTTAGTTTTCGTCACAGTCGGCTCGATGGCTTAGAAGTAGCGTGCGTGCTTCGTAAGTTTAAGTTCAAGATTGCGGGTTCGGTCCCTGCTGAAGTCGATAGATTTTCTGCACGCGTAGCAAGGCGGAATTCTGCTACAACTTTCATTCTAGGCCAGACAAAAATATTTTGAATATTATTGAACCAGGATTTCTGAGGGTTCCGATTTGAGCAACATAGATCTACCTCCTTATTGGTGCACCCTGGTAACGCTTCAGCGGTTTAAGTTATCTATCCTTTTCTGGCATGCGGTCTAAGCCCCATACTAGGGAACATGATGTGAGTATCTGTATAAATGGGAAACAAATTACTTTAACAATTATTCGATATTAAAAAACGTGATGCGAAGGGAATAAATAGTAATTAGACGAAGTGTAATCAAAACAAAAGATCAAAGAGCATTTGACCGAAGTAAATTTTCAAGTAGCGAAGAATGAGTAACTTTGTTTGGGAAACGTTGCAGATACTGGGTTTTATGAGCTATTATTTGAATGGTGTACTTGAGTTCGTTGATTCCTGTAATTCCATTTATTTCTTTAAAAGAGGTAATTATTGTTCATAGCAAAGTATAAATGAACGGATTTATCTTCCACTAGCTGCTTACTTTTACCTGGTAATAGAGGATAGATGACCCACAGTGCAAAAGAAATTCGTTTGGTCAATGTTGTATAAAATGCGTCAACAGTAACACTCTCGAGAGCAGTTTCCCCAGCTATACCGCACAGAAGCCGTAATTTCAGGAAGACTCTTTAGATAACCGCACATTACAATACGCAACTATTAGCATGGAGATACGAGCATCGCCTCCGCACCCTAGGCACATGGAAAAATATTTTCAACGCTGATAAATTAGAATCTTTTGATTCTAGATTTATCAAATTAGGTTTATGTCATAGATTTGGTTATGTCTAGATTTATCAGCATGGTGTTTTTTGCTGTACCTGCTGATGGCAGGGTGCAGCATAAACACCATGTAGCAATACATCCCTCTAATCTATATTGAGATAATGTGAGATGCAATCTAGAGAGTTGTTCAGTCATTTGGTTTCACTTCACCAAATCTTCCTGGAAAGTGCTGAGAGGTTGAGGGTCCTTTCGGCTTCTCAATGCTTCCAGTATTTGCCAAATTTATGCAATCGTCAACAGGTTGAAAGTGGTACTACATAATATAATACAGGTATATCTAATTCACTAGAATTTCAGTGCGTGTATAATGGAGTTGCTGCACATTAACTACAGGTGAGTTATCTCAAAATCTTTTAAGTGTTATGATAGGAAAGTTAATGGATATGATGTACTCAGGATGCTTGCTCATCAATTGACAACAACGAAATATTTCGTCAATAGCTCTTAGGCAGATGTTAAGTGAATATGATTGGGAAGCCAAAATATATCTAGATAAAACGATATTATGTTTTGATAATATTAAAAAATACATATATTTCTCATTAACATTAACAAACTTAATAAAGCATAACCATAAAAAACAGCCATCATTTTTCTATCATAAAGATTCTGTAAATAATTGGAGAAGTTAAATTTTATAAAGTCCTTTTAAAACAAATATAATAATTATTGAAATCATAAGAAAAATTTATTGCAGATTATAATACGTATCAGTTTAAATATTTCATGAACTAAATTTTTTTTCTTTAAGAGCGAAAGTAAAGGGATAAAACATTGATACACACGCACTAAGAATTTGTTTGTGCTACGAGATCTCTATTTACATCTCATAATAAATTAATGACTACTAAAAAGAGTAAGTGAATTTATACATTAAAAAATAAGCATACATGCACAAAACATTTCTGTTACTGTTTCGAGAATAAATATTTTCTGAAACTATAACAGCCCGTATAGTATATTTTTCTTATATACAAACATATTTTAAAATGTTCCAAAAGAGCAAAAATAATTCATAAAGTTAAATTCATTTTTAAATAAACTTATTTGTCTACATTTATAAGTTTTCAAAGTTAATTTTTTCAATTAGTCAAAAATCTCAGTCGAGATGGAAGATTTTTAAGTTATAATAAATATTACAGAATATTCCATAAAGTTAAGCCTGTTTATATAAGAAAATGTTCAATTATTTCAAGCTGTTTTCCAAATATATTGGGTAAAATACAACAAAATTAAATGAAGTTTTGATAGAAAAATTAACATATTTCAGTTTTGAATATGACATAAGTCTTTTATGATGAATTTAATTTTTAATTTTCAAATAAAAGCTCATAATCAATGCAACTTACAAATGCCTATAAAATAAAGTATATTCTGTTTTAGGGTATCATTGAAAATGCGCGCGCGTTTAGTTTAGATATTCAGTCGCAAAATTCTTAATGTAATTCCTCAGTTGAAATGAATTAAATGGCTTTAAAATTTATTTATTTAATTTGAAATACAAAGGTACTTTAAATAGCACTTAAGCTATTAAAACGACTGGGATCTTTTGAATAGGTAATTTTCTTTGGTTTAATTAAAGTTTAAATTCAGTATAATTTATAAAACCTTTTATGTGTAGTATACTTTAAATCAACTTACAATAAAACTTAATTTAATTTGAAAAATGTATACTTAAGATTAATTAATGTTACTATAAATAAAAAAAAATAATTTTAAATTTAAATATGTAATGGACTTACTTTTATAATAAAAAAAGATATATTTTAATTTAAATAAAGAGTAGAATAAAAATTAATTTAGGATATGTTTCAGTAAATGAGGAATACTCTTCAACGAGAACAATGGGAGACATTTTTTTTATTTGTAATATTTTTAACCGGTAGTATAATTTATTTCTAAGTATTTTCTACAAAAAAAAGTAATTCTTTTTTTTTAAAACTTGATTTGATGTGTATGCAAACATTACTATATGAATCAATCAATGTTAAAATTTGAAAATTTATAATTCAATTCACAGAGAGAAAATATATCTGTTTAGTGAAAAACTGTTTGTTAACGCTGCATTCAAAATAACATAAGAGCTGGTGGCAACGGACCCCGTAATTTTGAACCGTGACCAAGTGACGAAGATGACACCTGAGACAGTACCCAATTTTCCTAACTTACCCAACACGCCACGTAAGGACTTTAAGTCATGACAGGTTTAACGTGTATCAGCTCTTCTACACAACTACCTGTGTCATCAGTACCTGAACCCATGACTTGAAGCAGATTATGACAACTGAGCTCCTGAATGTTAAATGTTGACAAGAAATGTTGATGAAGTCATGGATGTTAAATGTTTCAACAATTTCAAATAGCCATCTGGTTGGCATAAACTGGACATTTGGAGTGAGAAAACCAGCCGTGCATTAGCCTACACAATAGGTCTTATGTGGCGTCAGAATTTGGATCCACGACTTGAAATATTTGAAGTGGATGTATATATATATATATATATATATATATATCATTAACCCAAATTACATTTTAACTACTTGAAATAGAATTTGTAAATTGGAATGAAGCAGCAAAAGAAAAGGATTTTTATTGGGTCATTTATTTTTTTTAAATGCAAAATTAAAAAGAATTAACCGATTTATCAATATTGATTTGTATACTTACTTCTTAATCTGTTTCGTTTTTGAACTTGAAACAGAAATAAAATAGTTTTAATTTAATAGAAGCCGCTCCCTATCTTCTCTTTATATATATGCGCACGCACGCACGCAATTGGTACTATCTGTAACTCGCTAAACACAGTTTAGAATTTTGAAAAATTTCCATTATAATTCAGCCTTTTTAAATAACAGCTTCTGATTAATTTTTCAAAAATTGTCCATAAACAGAATGATACCCATTAGAAATAATTATTTTATCGCGCTTTATGTATACTAGAATAAAAATAAAAGCAGACTTTTTTTCTTGCATTTAGATTATATCTACAAATATGGCTTTTTGTTTGTGTAAATTTTATAAATAAAAAATCTTGCATCTTCAAACTAATAAGAATAAATTTTGCAATTGGAAAGGTAAATTAATTTAATAATCTACAATCAAAAAAGGTACATATTCAATTTTTATTTCTAAAATCAGTTATCGCAATAAGAAGATTTATGTTTCATCATGAGATTTTTAAATTATTAGAAATAGAATTACACATTTCATTTTTATTATACTACATACAAATCATCCGTTATTTATAAAAACAAAATCTAAGAGCAAATATTATTTATTTAATTTCTTCAATAAATATGATAAATACATATTTCTCTCGATAGGCATTTCTTTTAGGAATATATCCCACCCAAGGAAAATTATATACTCGTACTTCAGTAAATAAGTCTGTCAATCGTAATAAAAAACTTTTCTTTCTTCTTATGAAGCAAAGAATAGTGTGAAAAAATGTTGTAGTGACGGAAGATGAAGTAATGAAGCATAAAAAATAAGACCAAAAAGAGATTTTGGCAGTGATTGGCACAAAAATTGTTTGGTCAATATTTGGCAATTTGCCAAAAGGAAAAAAAAATGGACAGTCTTTTCAAATATAATTTAGATTTCACCCTCAGTCTATATTAATTTAGATTTGCTAGTTTATGGAAACAATAAAAAGGCAAACAAATTAAGCAGAGCACAAAACATATTGATAAGCCATTAAATGGGAAATATTTATAGCATAAAGAAAATTAAACATGAAATTATTTTAATCTTAACAATTCTAATCAATACAATTTCTTATCGAATAAACAATATTTTTCGAGTGAAATAAATTTGACAACATACGATATTAAACTAAAAAAAAAAATACACAGGATGACAGAAATATTTTAAAAGTGCTCTTTAAAAATGAACTCTTACAGCTTGACTGATGTATGTAAAAATATGTTACGTAAAATGTATAAAATTCTACAAAAAAAAAAAAAAAAAAAAAAAAAAAAAAAATGCACAGAAAAAAAAACAAAAAAACCCAGTTTAAACCATTAAGGGTAAATTCATATACCGTAAAATCCATGTATAGCATGCACTTCTAACACAAAAAATAAGAGGTGGGCGTTATACGCCGGGTCAACTACATCAAAACTACATCGTCAACTACATCAAAATATGCCGCTTAAGATTCGCGGGACATGTCTGTCGAATGGATCCCTCATCTATGACATCAAGAATCTTTAATTATAAACCCATCTCGAACAGACCCAGAGGGAGACCCAAGCTGAGATGGACTGATTGTGTGGAAGAAGATTTTAAAGTGACCAATTGGAGAACTGTCGCCTCCCGGAGGACAAGATGGAGGGATGTTCTGAGGAAAGCCTTGGCCCACCCCGGCTGTCGTGCTAAAGAAGAAGAAGAAGTTATACGCCGGGTATAAAAATGAGAGCTTTAAAAATAAAAAAAAGAGACGAGCATAGAAAAAATTAGATTTCTACATATAGAAATACTGTTTATTTAAAATAAATGACATGCCTTATTAATTTAAAGAGTTATAGTGCTAGAAATATACTAATTATTCTAAAGCTTGGAAGAGAAAACCTCGAATAAATGACTCCAAAATATCAGAGCATTGCACACAAATATACAGTTGCGTAACGGAAAATATTAGGGCCCTTCTGAAAAGTCAGTTTTTGGGCCCCAAGGACAAGTATGTACTTGGCGCCAGTCAGGCTTTGGGACTCCTAGAATCCTCAGGTCCCTTCCTCCCGCAATGCGGGGGTGTACGTTATGCCACTGCGAAAAAACCAGGTATTTTCTTCAAAAAGGGGGGTGCGTGTTATACGGCGAATGTACCTTAAAATTAAAAAATACCTCTCTTGAAAGTATAAGTGCGCGTGATACGGCGGATTTTACGGTATGTATGTGTGTATATATATATACATTCATGCTTCTTAAGAGCCAAACTTTTACGATAAAATTCTGAAAAATAAACTCGGACTTTTATAAATGGTAAAACAGTACATTTCATACTTTTTACGATTGAATATATTTTTCATAACATCTCCTTTCCAAAGTTATATATATGTTGAATAATTTTCCCGAAGTTTGCTTTCTCATGTAAAAATATTAAGTTGAACAAAAAAAAGAAAATATTGAATCACACAAAAGTATGCCAAGAAGAAAACCAAATTACGAAGAAACAATTCTCGCGATAAACGTGGCAGCCCCATGATTCCCGTAAAATTCTACTGTATTTTATTTCATTTCTTCTTGAATTCCTGATTACATATAGATTTTGATCGAGTTATGTTTTAATCCAATACAAATTAAAATGGAAAATAGATCCACACCAAATTTTTTTTGTAAATTAACCTTCTTATTGGCGAAAACAGGTATTTAAAATGGGGTTATATACAAATTATTGGTATCTAAAATAAAAACATCTTGGTAGCTAATAAAAAAAAAGAAAAAATGAAGATAACGTAAATAAAATAATTCAAATATGAGAGAAGAATTCAATATTGTAACTAAATATAATGTATCAGAACTGAAAAACTAAAGGACACTCAAATAAAAATAAGGCATATTATGCTCTATAACTGATATTAAAACTATACTTGTTTAATCAAAATAGCATGTATACTGTTATACAATTCAACTCATTCCTTGTTCAAAAATTTATATTAAAATATTTCACAAGTTTTTAACCTTTTTCTCTTGTAATCATGCATTAAAACATTATTAATCGTAATCGTAGAACAATTTTGGTACTAAAAA
Source organism: Trichonephila clavata (assembly GCA_019973975.1). Classification (NCBI taxonomy): domain Eukaryota; kingdom Metazoa; phylum Arthropoda; class Arachnida; order Araneae; family Nephilidae; genus Trichonephila; species Trichonephila clavata. Next base: position 86,489 of record BMAO01009884.1, on the reverse strand, counting down.
TAGATATGTGCTAATCGTGAGTGAGTTACACGGAAAGCGTGCCGATCCAATATTAACTGGAATTGGTATTTTTAGCAATGAATTGAATTCTTTTGAAGCAAACATATCAAGAATAGAGGGGGAAAGCTAGTTAAATGCGTAAAATTTTTGTAACTGTTATGCAAAAACTTCAAAAACGAATTTCACAATAAAAAATGTGCTTAGAAATTCTAGAATTCAATAGCAAATATTGTGATTGTTTTAACTATATTGATATATAGCAACTAAATAAATAAAGACTTATTTAACAAAATTTTTTTATTCTAATTAACATTCCAACCATTTCGAAGGAAAATCAGACGACCGAACTAAAATCGGGTTTTTATTTGTGTTTTTAATTACCTAGTTCTAGTTCGTAATTTCTGGCGAATATTAACTTAGTTTTCTTTAAGCATGAATGGCCGAAACTTTGAACATAATTTCTTGGAATAAAAAACACTGAAATGCGGACATTTAATTTCACTTTTTACACGCAAGTTCTTAAATATGTTTTTAATGTCTAAGGTACCGCATGATGGAATACATTAGATACTTCACAGAATTTAAAGCAGACGAAAGCGTATGTTACTTGATATTAAGTCTTAGTTTATGTCTTTTTATGTTCTTTAACTGGACTGTGCACATTAAAGAACCGTGCCTAATGTGCGCTAACGAAGAATATTCATTCAAGTTATTTTATAAGAACATTGCCATTGTAAAAACATACAGTTATAATTAACAGAAATATAAAAGAAGAAAAGTTCTGCTTATATATTCTACAAATTAAAACGTATATTCTATTTTCACGCAAACTTAATTAAAATCTCTGAAGCTGGAACGATACACATAAAGATAATCAAAATACCCAGATAATGTAGGCCTACATCATTTTTCAGAATAGAGAGACAAGAAAGAATTAAATGTTAAATAAATGTCTAACCACCAGAAAAAGTTAATTAAATCCTAAATGAAACATTTTTCAAAGAAAGATATTTTTATCTTTTTTTTTCTACAAAAGGAGGAGAAAAATTTTTGAAGCATAAAAGAATGTTCCAAAAGAAATACTTTCAAAGTTACCAGGCATTTTTGAGTTCCTTATTTCGATGACAGGCGATGAGAAAAGTGGTTTCTTTGCCTTTTTTAAAAGAAATCCACCATTTTTATACCTTTGGCAATTTTTGAGAAAAGATCAAGTTTAACCAACTACATTCAGAGATAAAAGAGTTATCATCTTTTCACTATTTGCAGTATCGGATTATTTGAAAAACACAGTATGTAATTTCAGTAAGGTGTGATATATTTTTGGTTAACTTTTTAAATTCCCGTGGAAAGTTGAACTTTGAAAGCAGATAAATATATCATAAACTATATATAAATCTCTCTCTCATCATATTAATCAATGTAAAACAACTTATTTTATTTTGTTTTATCGGGACTTATGTATTATACCATTAGCCAATTTCGCCAAATCAAAAGACGTCACCAATTAAAATTTTTTGCCAAATACTATCATCTTTATCATTAATATGTTCGAACAAGCACGGGAATCGTTTCCTCTATTAGCTGCACATCACGGCATTTAGGCTGACAAGTCCTTTGAGTTGACAAAATAGTTCGACAGTATTTTTCTAAAGTACTACTTCATTGGGCCGTGGGTAACCTAGTGGTTAGAGCATCGGGCTCCAGATCGGAAGGCCTGGGTTTGATGCCCGATGCCACCAAATACCCTCCGAGTACACACGGAGTACGTGCTCGTTAAATCAGAGGGTCCGAAAGTCTTGTGGGTGGTCGTAGCAGCAACCACGGGTGCAGGAGGCTGGAGAATATTTCCTTCCCCTCCAGTTCTATACCTAAATTGTGGAGGTGGAGATAGGTGGTGTCGCCATCTATCGTGTATGAACTGAGCCAAATCGTACTGTCACCTGCACGGTGCTCAAAGTTAAACTCTAACGACAGGCGTACATCTAGCCCTTGCCACGATGAATTTCGTGGGTCTCGATCTGACATCGTCAGACAGGTGGCATTAGAAACAACAACACTACTTCATTTTTCGTTTACTCATTTTTATTGTCTTATTGGGACTAATTTGACATTGGTGTGTATATATTCTACTCAATTTTAACGATTGAATTTCAAAATCGCGTCAAATAGATATTTGTCGCCAGTTTGATAATATCGCATAGTAATCTTATTGCGCCAACTTGGCGAAATTTTAGAACTATTTAGCAAAAAAATCCATAGTACCGATATCAGATTAGTTCAATTTTATTATATTTTTTACCGGTTAATAAAGTGATGGCATTGTTAAACATGAGTAGATGAATATACATACAGAATAGATTTCAAAATTGTGCCTTAAAAATTGTGAAAGTATTACGAGACAAAATAATTTGACATACACTGCTGGCCACCGTAAATGCAACACCAAGAAAGACAAGAGATAGCACAACAAAATTTATTTTGTAGATAACATGTTGACCAAGTTCCTGCCAGAATCAGTAGCCAGAGTAGCCGCCATTGTTGGAGATCACCGCTGCCACACGCCTCGGCATTGATTCAAAGAGACTTTGGATGTGTTCTTGGGGTACAGCAGACCAAGCAGCTTCCACACGTTGCCAAAGTTGATCTGGTGTGGCAGCTGGGGGTGTAATCTGGGTTAATTGTTGAGCAACCATGGACCACATGTTTTCTATCGGCGAAAGATCCGGAGAGTGAGCCAGCCAGGGAAGCAATTCAATCTGGTGATTGACGAAGAACCTTTGGACAATGCGTGCCACGTGTGGTCGCGCATTATCCTGTTGAAATATGGCTGTGGCCAAGCCCTGAAGGTAAGGAAGGACAACTGGCTCCAAAACCTCGGAGATGTAGCGCTGGCTGTTTAAAGTACAGGCAATGCGTACTAGAGGAGTGCGAGAGTGATATCCAATACCACCCCATACCATAATACCCGGTGCAGGACCAGTGTGGTGGTGCATAACGCAGCTGTTCAGCATCCTCTCTCCACGGTGTCTCCGGACTCGAATCCGACCATCGTGGTGTTGCAGACAGATGCGTGACTCGTAAGTAAAGACAACTTCATTCCATTCTGCCACCCACATCCTTCTTTCATAGCACCATTGGCGGCGGAGACGTCTGTGGTTCTGCGTCAAGGGTAGACCAAGCAATGGACGTCTTGCGGACAGACCACTCTGCTGTAAACGGCGTCGAATGGTACGCGCAGACACTGAATGATGCGTTACAGACTCAATGTTCGTGATGTGACTGAGCGATCCGTCACTGCTATGCGCACAATTTGCCTGTCCTCACGTGAAGTGGTGCACTGAGGTGGATGCGATCGACCACGTCCATCCGTCGTACCCTCCTGCATCCAACGATCACATATCCGAATTACAGTTGTTTGGTTTCGTCCAACACGACTACCGATTTCCCCGAAAGATAATCCACAATCTCGGTAGGCCACTATCCTTCCTCTGTCGAACTCGGATACTTGATCAAAAGCTGATCGCTGTTTTCTACGAGACATAACTGATCGTTTTTTGAAAAAACCACAAGAAAAACACAATTGCCGAACTTGAAATCGTCGAAATCTCCAAGCCTTCAATAGCGCTTTGAGGTGGCGCCACAGACGTGGGTGATGTGTGTCTGAGCTGAAATTCTAATCCTTTGCATATTTCACCTCCGCTAATGCGTGCTGTAAATTTCATGTTATTTACGTGCTTCCTTTAGGGAGTTGCATTTACGGTGGCCAGCAGTGTATATTATTGAAATGGCAACACATCATCATTAGTTTACCATTAGTATTGCCAATTTTAATCTTATAAGCATAATTTAATGATATTATTTATCCAACACACTTAAAAGAATAATTCTGTGACAATTTTAGTATAGTTCTATTATTTAATTCTTTTATTTTTATATACTTAGATGACAGCTTTTATTTGTGTAGAACATACGGTGTGCATATCTATATATAACAGCGAATGTTTTTAATCAATGTATTATTTAAGGCGCTAAGATGCTCCAATTACTTTAGAACTTCTAAATGTTCCTGTTTTTTAAAAGGCCAGATTATTCTTTTTATTCCTGCAATAACTGCAAAGAGCTTTGGAAAGAGCATCACCAAAGAAAAACAGTGCTGAGCATTCCAATCCTTTTTCAGTAATCTCACCGAGTAAGTGGCTTTTGCATGCTGCATCCCTTAAGGCCGGGGGTCTCTCAGGGCTTCCGGTTGCGTCGGAATTTAAGTACCAGGAGGATTTCTTGTATACTAGAATACCAGCATTTACTTCATTTTTATCAAGATTTCGCATTTATTTTTTATATGAAAAGAGTGCAGCCAAGTTATTGGTATATCAAAAAAATGATATCTTATTTCTGATGTCATTTATGAATATTACTTTTCAGGAAATTTATAAATTCAATTTCTATTAATATATCCTTGATAAATATTGATACTACAGATGCTTATACATTTTAAGCTTAAAAGGAAAGAATATTAAAAGAGAATTATAAAATTATCAAAATAATAAAAAACATAATAGAAGTTAATAAAAAATACACTCTGGAAAAAAACCCGACGCAGCAAGAACGAGTTTTTCGATAGACACAAAGATTGATGGGTAGAAAGATTATGTACAGAATAGAAAATGATTAAAATTTCAGAAAAATTGAATGATTTATTTCGGAATTGCATAGTTGCAAAGTAACGAGCTCATTAAGGTGTTGCACCACTTCTAGCCTGGATGCAAACTGCCACACGACGTGGCATAGAGTGATAAAGCACTCTGATGGTCTTCTGTGGCATTTCTTGCCAAATTTACTCCAATTTCCGGACCAGGTCATCAACATTCCCTGTTAGATGCAGTCACCTTCCCATCATATCTTAGATATGCTCGACTGGAGAGAGATCTGGCGATCTGGATGGTTCAAGGAAGCGTTTGCCAAGCTGTAAGATAGTTCATAGCAACACGTGCCGAATGTGGTCTGGCATTATCTTGCTGAAAAATAAAGCCAGGATACTGCAAAAGGAACGGTAGCAAAACAATTCTCAGAATGTCGTCGACGTACCGCTATGCTGTAAGTGTGCCTCTAATGACGACTAAAGGGGCCCGCTGACAAAAGAAATAGCACACCACACCATAACTCCCGGTTGAGGGACAGTGTGGCGTGCAATAGTGAAAGCAGGATCGGCACGCAGCCCTGGGCGTCTCCAGATACGTCTTCGATGATCGTCAGGACACAATTGGAAACGGGATTCACCTCTAAACACTATAAGTCCCCAGTCAGTATGATTCCAACCTGAGTGAGCCAAGCACCACTGTAATCCGGCTCGACAGTGTGCAGGCGTGAGTAATTTCGCTCTTTGATCTGACAATCAATCTGTCCTCCCGATCTGTTGTGACTCTAGGTCGACCGCTACCATCCATGACGCTGAAATCTGCCATTGTCCACCCGTTCTTGCCAGCATCTTCTAATGACCGCATCGCTTCGACCCATATGACGAGCGATTCCCGATTTGCCCAACCTGCTTCTTTCAATCGAATGATACGACCTCTTTCAAACTTTTACAGTTACTTGTAATGAGCTCGAATTCTGCAGCGAGGCATTTTTTAGTCGTTTAAAGGTATCCTACATCGCAATGCAACAGAATATTTGACCATTAGATTGAGAATTGTTTCTTATAGACCCCTACTGAGTGCGCAGTAGCTCCCATTATTCATTCATTGGACATCAAATTTTAATCATTTGCATGTTTGGTACAAACGTCTTTGCATACGAAATTTTATTACAATCGGGCATTTCTTTCTTGGTGAGTCGTTTTTTTGTTGTTGTTATAAAGTGTAGTTAAAATACAATGTTAGATAAATTCCATGTGTATGTATGCTTCAAAAGTCTTGAATATATGATTGCTGATATTTAATACTGTGGTAGGGAGTTGCATAAGTACTTGTATATGTCTATCATATTTTATCAATTTAATTTTTACACTTTACAAATAAAAACAAGTGCATTACAGTAAAATTCTAAGTTGTAATTGGTTTGATATTTTATTAAGGTAATACATCAAATGTGTGAGCAATGGGTCGAGTTCCTATGAAGGCGAACACTGCAGATAAATAAAAATATTTTCACTAAATCAGTGGTTTTCAAAACATTTCCTCAAAAAATTTCTTGCCCAAAATATTTTTTTGATTTACCTTTTATTGATGCGAAAAAGTAAGGAGCAAGCAATTTTCACGGATCTTTGAAAAAAGTACTGAACCAATTCAAGTGATACTTGGTACGAAAATACTTAGAAGTAGCACTTAAAATAGGACTATAAAAAACTAGTAGTGTTAGCTCATGATCACATGATTTATGCTCATAAAAGTATGATGGACCAAAATTGATTTAGTACGGTGACACTTGTGGAGGGTTAAATATGGGGCATGATTATCTCAGACATCAATGCAGATCTCACAAAGAAACTCACAAGCTGAGGCTGTTCTAAGGCTATTCACGTGCTATTTCTGTGCGAGGCTTGGGACAATAAAATTCTGTATTTATGTTTGACAAAAGAAAGTCAGTTTTAAATAACAAAACACCATTTTAAGCATTTTAATTCAAATAAAATCCTCTATGGATAATGGATTTTAGAAGGAAATATTCATAGTATTATTCTGGATATTTTTATTTTGTATCATAATTTTGTTCTGCGTTTAAAATTTTCTAACTAACACGAAATTACGTTGCAGAATAAAATTAACATATAATCTAAATATTCCACCTAAGATTACTGTTTTAATTCCATGTTCTTTCTTTTAACAAATGAAACAATACTATACCAGTTTATATATTTTACTACTACACGTAACTTTACAAGAAGATCTTGCATATCATACATAAATATCAACATAATTAAATTAGAAAATGAATAAGTAATCCTTGCCTAACACTTCACAAGGAAAAATAACAAAAGAGATAATATTCAGCGGACCTTTTAACAAACTAAATACGAACATTTCTCGCAAAAGCTAAAAGCAACTTTGAAACGAGAGTTAAACTTCGAAACGTTTCGAACCAAACAAAACATTTCGTGTTCTATTTATAGAACAGGAGGGCAAAATGGGTGAGAAAACAACAAGAAAACGATAAAGTAACGTCGCAACCACTATGAAATGGAAAAGTTAAGTCCTCGACAAAATCCTCGGGCACTCAACCGAGGAGTCCTCCATCGACTTGGTAACCGAGGTTACAATGGTCCCATGTTTATGCAAGTGAAAAATGTTCTTTCCCAATAGACTAGAAAATTCAATAAGTCTATAGGGAAATCCATGTGCAAATATTTTTCCAAGTCGTTTTCGTAGACGGTTTCTGGTAAGTTTTGTGCTGGAGAAAACTCCTTTTCTTCAACAATGACTTGACTTATCCGGAATATTCATAAGCGAGTGTGCAGAAAGCCATTTCTTGGGAAAAAGAGCTACTTAAGAGTTTTATAATGCAGATATTTTTCGAAGTCCTTTATGGAGGGAAAAGTTTCGCCTTTTGCATAGTTTGTAATGATTTGATTATGGAAATTCTTTTTTTCAGGCTTATGACAAGAATTTCTTTTCTGAGACGCAAAAATTTGCAAGTTTAATGTTGGGAGGAAATAACCATTATTTAAATAATACGAAATAAAAAGTTTAGAATTTTTTAGGAGGACAGGATGAAAATTTACCCCAAATATTTTTTCAGCATTTTTTATTGAATTTTAAATGCTAAATAGCTAATTAAAGTAAAACAAGTAAGTTTTTTTTAAAAAAAGCTTTCATTAGGGTAAGGTATTCTTTAAAATACTTCCTATTTTTAATGCACCGTAAAATCCGGAGTATAACGTGACCCTATATTTTCAAGTTGGCTTTTTAAATTTTTAGTTATATTCGCGTATAACCCACACCTTCTTTTTACGAAGGAATTTTAAATGTATGTAAGCAATGCTCTTATGTTGTTAAGGTATCCGACTGGTTGCGACAACTTTTTTTAAAAAAAAAATGGAGATATGGGGATTTTTTTGTTATTTTTAGATTTGTTCAGTGCATTTTAAAAAAAAATGTGCTAAAATTAAGAAGAGGAAAAGAAATTATTATGACTAAAATGGGAAAAAATAGGTAAAAATTGATAAAAAATAGCATAAACGCGGCCCATTCTGCACCAAAGGTTTATGAACAAATTTTCAATTCTTTCAATCTAATATGTTGCTATATTATTCAATTTTGAAATGACCTTCAGGATAAGAGATATTTTCTTTTTTACAAAACCTACAGCACTTTATCTCGGTTACTATATGAAAATGCTTAAAAAGACAGTGATTATATTCACACAATAGACTATACATTTTGTAATAAAACAGTGATTGATGAATCTGAAGGTTCAAACGATTCTACTATTATACTGAACTTACAGAAAAAATTTCCGTTAATGATGTTCAAAACGTTTTCAGCAATCGCTGACCCCATTTGATTATTTTCAAAAAATCACATTTCGAGTAAAACGCGTTTTGAAGTATGACATCTTGCTTAAAGTAATGGCATCTGCTTTTACTACAACACTTGTAGTTTTTGTTTTAGCGAACGGAAAATGATAAACTTGGTATTCTTATAAAGCTAATAAGATGGCCCATAAAATAAAACCATCAAAAGATTTGTCAATTTTTGGCAAAATTCTCAGTTTTAGGGTAGTCGGATACCTTAAGTCATTTATTTGAGATATTATCGTAGGAATTTGAAAAAATAGAATATTTCTAGAACTACACCCCTTAAGTTCATAAGTACGCCATTTCTTTTAAATAAACAAGATTCCGATCTTTGTAGAAGTCTAATTTTTTTTTTTATGCTCATCTCTTTTTTTCCTTATTTTTGAAGCTATCATTTTTGTATACCCGGCGTACAACGCTTACCCTTAAATTTCGAAGTAATTTGTTGTGTTCAAAGCGCGCGTTATACACGGGATTTTACGGTACATAAAATACTAATTTTGAATACATCAATGTTAATTTGCTTTGGAAAGCTATGATAAATTAATTTACTTTCTCTCTGCATTAAATAATTTGTTCTATCTGTAAGAAAAGATTATTTAAAAAATTAATAATACTTAAAACACGTAGGATTGATTAAAATTAGCTATTTAATGATTTACTAAAACTGAAATTGCAACTTTTAGTTACACAGTTGATGAATCGAGATAGGAATTAAAATATTCTAATAAGTGAAATAATATTTGGTGCAAAATTAGATTTCTATTGGGCTGTAGATTTTCTACCTCTGATCTGAATAGATAAAAGTCTCAAATGTAGAGCGCACATATCATTGATATCTGTAAAGGTGACTACATTCGTAACCGTGATTTGGAAAGAGCGTATAGATGAACATTTTTTTAAATATTTAGTGTCACTTAAATTAGAATATTCATAAAAATAATTGTTTTAAAAATATTATTACAATAAAAAGTTATTAAAATGCAATTTTTTTGGCTAAAAATGAAGAAAAATTCGTATATTTTCAGAACCTCCTTTTATAGAAAAGGCTTCTATAATAGTAATATTTTGTCTCTATATATAGGAAATCTGAAAAATTCAAATTAGTTTCAATGTTATTATCAATTGAAATATTACGCCGCGTTTTTTAATTAAATTTTCCTACTCTAATACATTAAAATATGAATATATTCTTTGTTAAAAAATGCGTTTTAAAAATCCTAGTTCAGGCTCTGCACTCAGGGGTGGGCTCCTAATTTAGGCTCGTGGGACACATAGTGGGAGCCGAGGATACCGAAGGGCCAAGCCTTTTTAAAATGATTGCATTCATTATAAAAAATAATAAATATAAATTAAATAAAATAGTGGTAGTTTTATTTAATTCATTTGGCTAATTTCATATCTATAGTTACACAAGCACATTTAATTTTAGAATCAGTTTAATGAGAAAAATGTACCCTTATATATCACAATTTTCTACAATTTGTTTTTTATTATAAATTAGGAATGAGAGATTGCCTGTTGAAATTCTCGTGAGAGCCTGCAAGTTTATGTCAGAAAATTTGCATCTATGTTTACTCTTATAGATTTTTATGCAAGAAAGATGTGTCACACTTTAAGGTACCCGACTACTTGCGACAGCTTTTTTTAAATGGAGATATGGGGATTTTTTTGTGGTTTTTAGATTTGTTTAGTACATTTTAAGAAAAGTATGCTAAAATTAAAAAGAGAAAAAGAAATGATTGTTAGTAAATTGGGAAAAAAATTTGTAAAAATTTACAAAAAATAACATAAACAAAATAACATGAACATAACATAAACTGTACCAAAGGTTGATGAACAAATTTTTAATTTTTCAATTCTGATGCGTTGCTATGTTATTTCATTTTTGAATTGACGTTCAGGATAAGAGATATTTTAATTTTTACAAACACTAGAGCATTTTATCTTAGTTGCTTAAATTGCTTAAATTAACAGTGATTACATTCACATAAGGGACTGTAAACTTTGTAATAAAACAGAGATTGATAAATCTGCAGTTCCAAACACTTCTACTATTTTACAGAATTTACACAAAAAATTTCAGATAATTAGTTTCAAAACATTTTTGGCAATCGCTGGCCCCGTTTGAGTATTAAAAAAAAAACACATTTCGAGTAAAAGGCGTTTTAAAGTATGACATCTTGCTTAAAGTAATGGCAATTGTTTTTACTAAAACACTTGTAGTCTTTGTTCTATTGAACGGAGAATAATAAACTTTGTATTTTTATAAAGCTAATAAGATGGCATATAAAATAAAATCATAAAAAAGTTGTCAATTTTTGGCAAAATTCACAATTTTAGGGTAGTCAGATACCTTAAGTAATTTGAAACCAACTCGCATCTGTCAGAATTCTTCTATATTTAAGATTCACTATTTAACTTGCACTATTCAAGATATAAAATTATATTACATGTTACGGTTTCTTTTTCACTACACTGATAAAAGAGTATCAATAGCAAGAGAAAAATGAATTCTCAACTAGTTTCAAGAATTCGTTTTATGCAGTCTTTAAATCTAACTTTGAATTTTTTGAAGAGTTAAATTCTGCTCATTAGTAACAGTTGAGAGAAAGTTTGAAGTTAGAGTTTTTTTTTCACTTTTAGTTTTTTGTCCCTTCTATTCTAAGAAAAGGGAACTCCACAAGATGGAGTAAGAAAATTAGATCGAATGTTTGAGTCGAAAGAAAAATCAATTCTGTGGTTTAAAAGTACATAATGGAAAGAATTTTTTAAGAAACGTTGAACCAAAGACGTTTCGAAATAACCAATAAAAAAAGTTGAGGGTTGATTTTTTTTGGAGCATAAAAAATCGAGTTTCTTTTGTTATTGTAAAACTGAAGAGGTATCTTCCTTTAATTTCTTGTTGAAAAAAGACTGCACTTCATTATTAATTAAAGTATGCCAATTAAAATACAAAGAATAATTAGCTGTTTGTAGCACAGTAAAATATTTTTACGAGGTAACTACATTATCTAGTAATTTTTCGTATTAGTTCATTTAAAATATAAGAGAAATTTCGTAATTTAAAATACATTCAAGAAAATTATGAACTTTTCCGCATCATTAATTTTAAGATATATTTTCATTGTTTTTCCATGAATAAATAATGATTTAGCATATTATGCTAAGGATTTTTTTTGATATTTCTATAAGTGAATGCAGAAACAATTAATAGCATATTTTTCTTATATATTCACACAATTCAGTGCTGAACTAAAATTGTGGACCTAATCTCATATGGCTGGACTGTGGCCTTACAGTGGGTCTCAAGTCATTTTGGGATCCCCGGCAGTGAGAGAGCCGACCAAAAAGCCAAGAAGGGAGTCAAGACATTTCAACCGGAAGTCCCCTTGACTTTTAGAAGAGAAAAGCGCATTATTTCCACATTCATTGACAAATATACTATCATGGCCCACAAAACCAAGAGCCTTGAAAGGCCATGGGAAACTCTGGCCACTGTGGGTCCAATCTCGAGGCACCTGGAGAGAGAAAAGTCTTGCCGGCTTTCGCCTAACCATTGAACATGACTTTTTGGGAGTATACCAGTATACCTCCACTGGCTTGGCCTGGCTGCTGACAAAGCCTGCCCACTCTGCGGCGATGACAGAATGGATGGCAACCGCCTGCTCCAATACACTGGACTCGATGAATACCCGACTTACAATGCCGTCAGTCGGTACTGGGAAGCTCGGTGTCAAATAGTCAAGAAGCTAAGCACGGGCGATGGATAAATAAATAAATATATATTAATAAACATTTTTGTTTTATTACAATTGTTTTTCTGTTATCTATTTATTCATAATACCTAAATTAAGAAGTGACGTTGTTTCATATTTTTTCGACATGACTGCGCTTTGATTTTAAAGGAAAAAGTGAGACTATAACAGTTTCACAGATTGAATTTTACAGCATCCATTTGCTGAGAGCAGACCTTTCAAAAATTTCAAAAGCCTCCAGGGGCGCACGCTCCCCAGGTTGAAAACAGTGGCTTAGACAATAGAAGAAAGATCGCTACTGCTCAGGACATGCCCTTTGAAAAGCTCCTAAGATTCGAAAAATTGCTGATGTTGCTGTCACCGCTGATGGGGAAACTACTTCGAAGGAAATCGTGGAAATAATATTACAGAATATTTCAATTAATAAATCTGGGAGTTTTTTAAAACCTAAATTAGTTAAAAGAATAATTAGTTTATGATTTATCTGGTAATTTTCACCCGTATCAGATGACTAGCTGTTATCCGATCGCTTCGCTGAGCATTTCATACTGTTTATAAATTATTGATATATAAGTCCGAGCATTAAGCGTTCGATTGTATTAAAAAAACATTCTTATAACCTTCACCTCTTGATTTAAATTGGTCAGGACTCGAATTTTAAAACTAAAGTAGAATTATCCCTTACGCTCCTGTACAACATTCTGTAAAGGGGATTTCTACAAAACCCATTTCTAGAGAGTATCTACTCAACGAAATAAATATGCTTAACAAATTTCAAGCTTTTTTTTAACGAAATATTTTTTAACAGAATGCCCCTAAAATTCTTTGAGATTTAATTTCCGTAACATCCGTTCATAGTGGATTTCAACTTAACAAAAGAAGAATGTATACCAAATTTTATTACCATAGGTTAAGTAGTTCGAAAACGGAATTTTTTTTATCAATACACCACAGTAAATCCCCACTCTTCCCGTAGGAGTAATCCATAAAATCCATTGATTGCGGATCTCAATTCAGGAAAGAAAACATGCCAGCCGAATGAGGAGTCTGTATGTCTAATAGTTGAAAAACGCGCAGAAATGGTTATCTATAACGTCTCTTTACCTCGTGCAACTCTCCTTGGGGTTCGATTTTCACAAAAGCCCGTTTTAACGGACCTCTTCTCCAAGTAAGAAACATCTTGTCAAACTCCATATATATCTACATGTAAGGATAATTAAATTAGATCTAAAATTAAATCCCTAGACAACTTCTAACTTTTATTTTCCCGTTACTTCTTCAAGTATTAAACTTATTAGCCAGTTCGGAAATGAAGAACACATGACCCTAAACAGAACTTTGCCACTCCGACCACTAATTTTTATTACCTAGTATGTCATGCTTAACTTTCAAATATATCCCTTCAATAAGAAGAATACTTGAAAAACATCTGGTCTGTAAGTGATTACAGATTCTAAGACTTGGTGTACTTCTCTCTCTCTCTCTTAGCAAGCAGATCCAAAATTGATTTCATGGAATAAAGACAGTTCAAAATAAAATGCCTTGGTGTTGACTCGAAAAACACGACATATATATGTCAGGTTTGAAAAGCTTAGCTTTAAAATTAAGGGAGTAAGAAATAAAAATAGAGCGAACTCTTTATCATCGCGTAAGGATTTGTGTGTAAATAAGCCTATTTAAAGGTGGAGCGAGCGCTGACGAAGAAAAACGCGTACTGGAAAGACGTAGCTGGTGGACTCCTGGCCGGATTACCGTCTTTTGTTCTACAATGTTGCGCACCTAAAAGCCGCCATGTTGGATATTTGATGATTCACAAGAGGAATAAAGAAGCATTTTGTAGAGATGTGATGCTCTCCTTATTTAACCCGCAGGCCTGGGGCCTGTCATATATATATGTACTATCAATTTTATTATACTGTGTATTTTTTTCATTTTATGATACTATATATATATATATATATATATATATATATATAAGTTTGTTTTTTCATTATTTCATCTTCAAATATTTTTCTTATTTTGAATAATCCTCAACACATAAGGATGCTCGTTCTTTGAATAGCATATTTTTTCCCTTTATTTTGCCTTTTTTACCTTCATTTTCTTCGTATTGATATATTCGTCATTTACATTATATATATATATATATGTATGTAATAACTAACTCCCTTTTAATTTCTTTAAACATTTTTTAAATTTATAATGGCCTTCAGAACTCGCGCGTAAATAATTACTAGCTACCCGCCAAACAGGAATCATCGTAACTGTCTCCTTAAAAATCAACAGCTCTGCGTTTTTAAAGTAAGCTTATGTAATTTGCTATCGCACGATATTATTCCACAAATAGCAAGCTTCCTCCACGGAAATCATGAGTTCTGAATTTCCGTTTGCCATTTTACACAAAACTCCGAGATTCTGGAAAATTCTTCTCTTTTGTCTTCGTCACCATGTAACGCGTTTGTCCTTTTGTGCAGTATTTTTTCTGCGTTAAGTGTTGTGTTTATTTTTATAGTCAGTGTGGTTAGGATTATTTGCTTGATTTAGTTTCCATTATGAATTTATGGATGTAAATTTCGTTAACATAATGGAATAGGCTGGTTGATTTTGATGGAAATTTATTTGATGCATAAGAACATTTCGCTCTTAAACATCAATTATACAGAGCAAAAGGCGATAAGCAAACACAAAAGGATGCAGGCTACATGATGAAGGACATAAGGCAGGATAGTTTTCCCTTGAAACGAGAGATTTTATATAAAGCGGCAACCGTAAGTTCCAAAATTCACACGACCTCCGTGGATGGAGCTTGTGATTAGTGGAAAGATATCGCACGACGAAATTTTATATAAGCATACTTTTAAATGCGCAGAAATTTAAATTTTTAAGAGATGCAGTCATGATTAAATCCCATTAGGCGGGAGTTGTTTACATGAAATTAAAGGGAATTATCACACACATACAAACATACACACACTGCTCATAAATTTATCATGCCATTAAAGTGTTTTAGTTTAGAATTTAAGGAAGTCTTTTTAGTACACTGAAAATTAAATTAAACTTAGTGTTAAACTTATTAACAATACATCTTTGAGCCAAACGCCTTGAAGATTTTAACAAATAATTTTGGAAATTTATCCGTTTGCTTTTTATTTTGAAATTTAATTTTCAATTAATAGTTATATTCTATTTTTTCCATTATAAGTTTAGAGAAAATTAAATTTACGATGGGAATTTAATTTATATTCAAATATTTTAAAAATCCGCAACACATGTTTTTTTTAAAAGTAAATTTTAAAAAATCTTATCTTAAAAACACAAATTTTAAAGCATTTAAATATCTCTTGCATAACTTTATATTTTCAAAATGCACCCTTGCTAGTAAAAATTCTCCAATATTGTTATTTTGAAAGACATTATTTAAAAATATGAATATTTTAAGGGAGGAAAAAATAGTTGAATTTATCCATCTTAAGTTAAAGTTTATCTGTAAAAAAAATGAAAAAAGAAACGAGGAAATGACAGCTGCGTATGCGATAATGCTATTAAAATGTAACAAATCTTTCTTCATTGCTTCCGTTTCCTTTTAGTGCTTTACTTAAAAGATCTCAGTTACCAGACGTAACATTTTGACGCTAACATTAAAAATGTTTTATTAATAAAAAATATTTTTACATCGTTTCTCTAGAAATTATTTTGTCAAATTTTCTTAGTATATTTTGTTTTGACTTCTAATTTTTAAAAAAAATATTTTCTGCAATCAATCGCTAAGAAATGAATATAATTTTTTTTAGTGAAAAAAAAAAGAGAATAATTTCGGAATTTATTCCCACATTCTACGTTCACCAGTAAATGACGAATTCCTATACGAAAGAAAATGAAGGTTAAAAAGAGATCATAAAGGAAAAAAATATGCTCTTCTGGAAGAACATATTTATGTTGAGGATTATTCAAAATAAGTAAAATATTTGAAGGTAAAACAATGAAACAATTTCAAACTAAAAAGCATTAACCCTTCTTTGCATTATGATTTAAATTACCATCATAACATTTAGTGAACAAAAATTGTATTCAAAACAGATAAATTGGTTGTTGCTGGCAACTATTTTCCCGATTATTGCGTAAAAAGGAACGTAGCTGTCAAAAAATAAAAAATGTCACAATCATTATAGTGGGTTTGAAGTTGTCATTTGGCTGTTAAAAGTAGTTAAAAAAAACAAGCAATTTCTCAAAAAGTATTATAAAAACTGATTTGAGATTTTTTTTTTGCTAACAAAAGCGATAATGACATAAAAAAAAGGTTTGGTTTTTTTTTGTGTGTTATTTTCTGAGCAATTTATATCGAGATTACCCCAAAACCATGTGACAGAAATTACAGCACTATTCCGTTATTTCACTTCTAATGTATGATGAAAATGTTTTTTTGCTATACGTTTATTTTATGTTATTTTTGTAAAGCAATTGATTGAAGATTACTTGGACCAGTTAGAAGGCAGTTAATGATGAATATTCTGACGACGAGTACCAAGATTCAGATAAAATTAGAATAATAATAATAATAATTGTTTTTTTAACTATCATCGGGAATAAAACTGATACAAAGATATATTTTTTTTTATATTTATTTTGTACTGAGCGTAACATGTTAATTTGCATGATGAGGGATATTTCCATCATAGTTTTTTGTAATTATTTTATATTATATATATATATACTAGGATTTCTTTAAATATTTTTCCTTTAATGTACAACATGAATTATCATCGTGATTTATTTCACGAAAAAAGAAAAAATTAGGCCAAGAAGGGTTAAAATAAAGTAGTATATTTTGCTATGCGATACTGAATTAGAAATTAAGCTCTTTTTATATGGTTTAAGAAAATATAATTATTATTAAAGTATTTAATTCAGCAAACTTATTCTATAAGTTTTATGTTAATTAAAAGGCTTTAATGAAGTCTCCAATGTTTTGAATAGTTATTGATATTCTTTCATTGTGATAACAAATGTTTATAAGCTGTAAAGATTGCTAAAACCACGACCACATACTTCATATACTAAATAGCACAAAAATACTAAACTTGCTTTAAATAACTGTCAAAAATCCCATTTATTTTTTTAATTCAAAAACCTCTTAATTTATACGAAAATGCTTTTTTTTCATGTGTAAATTTATAAATTATTTAGATCCTTAACTATTAGATTTAATTAAATCATTTACTACATAAGACTTTCTTGGTTAGTTAAAAAAGATTGCAAATCTTGCTATTAATTTTACTGAATGAATGATCCCGCGACATAAATTGTATGACAAAATTGGTCAGAAAATACATATTTAGTTAAAAATGTCATTTCTAAAAGGACTGTGAAACTAATGTTTACTTAAGGATTTTCTAATATAATAAATATTATTTCGCATATCAAAATAAATCCAAGAAAAATATGTATTTTTTAAGCTCTAAGGTGATTAAATGTTTTGACTTATACTTTACTGCCAATGTATGTAGGAAAGTTTTCTAAAATGCCATGCGATTAGTAATTTTATGTTATTTTCTTGGTGCTTATAACTCAAATTAATCAAAAACACCAATCAGGAAATAAGATCGCAATTTAAATTTATTAAAAGGATGTATTTTTGGTAAAGTTTGATGAAAATTATACCGAATTATTCAAAAACTCTACATAGAATTCAAAGGCATATTTTAGAATTATTTTTACACAACGTATTTAGTGCAGTCATAAAGGCAATGAACTAAAATGTAAAATGTATTTACAATTACTAAAATGTTATGACTCACTGCACATTTTTTTTTGTAGAAAATTTTATAAAATGCTTGTGGGGTGTTGGTAACAATAAACTGTTAAAAAAACTATAACTTTTAGAGCTAAATCCTTAAATCATTGCTTTTATCATGCTTTAAACAGCACGTACACAAAATATGAAAGAAATACATTCAGAAATGTTTGAGATACTTGGTTTTAAGTAATATAAATTTGAAAAAATGACAATTTTCATGAAAAGCATTTAAAATTTTGATTCTTATTTTACTAAAATAATGCTTAATTCAGATAGTTAAAATTCCCAACTTTTATGGCATAGAACTTCATCGTTGCCTGTCTTACCAAATTTTTTCCTTCTGTCAACTCGATTTTTTCCTACACAAAATGGAAAACATTAAAAAAAAATTTGAAAATTTCAATCAAACATTAATTTACAAACACAGGCAGATACCTTAAAAATAATTCTGCACTCATAAACTATAAATTCCAATTAACATTTCAAAGTATAGAAACAAAAATAGAAATTTCTTTTAACATTGCAATATTTCAATTAATAATTTATTGAGATTAAATTTGGGACAGTACGCTGATAAAATTCCTTTTTGAGCAGCTATTTTTCAAACTTTTTTATTTAAAAAAATGCAATTACTTTAGATTATTTCATCATAAAATAATTAGTTGATACATGTTCTGAAATTTCAATAAATGTAATTCCCATAAAAGCTATTCATTATAACAGTAATTGATACGGTATAAGCTGAATATAAACGAGTACAAACGCATTTTAAATTTACAAAGTACTTAAAAATTCTTTAGCAAAGTTAATAATAACCTCGTCTTCCAAGATAATTGCATTTTAGCCGTATCAGCAACATTAATAATAATGAATAGCAATTGTCATTAAATTGCGTTTTAAAATACAGTATAAAACCACTTAACAGTCATTTAATTTAAATTTGTTTTTCAATTAAATTAAATTTCTGGTAAGTAGTTGTCAATATAGGTATCTTGTTTTATTCAAAACCAATAAGTTTATTTTTTATCTCTTAGCTTTTATTCAACCATATATTTTTTTTTTGCTAAGATGCTTTTTGAATTAGAAGAGAATTTCAAATAAAAAATTACATTTATATATATATATATATAAAGTATTCAATATTAAACTTTTTCTATAATATATTGTTCCTTTATATTTATTGAAAATGAATATTGAAAAACGAAAACTACACAAATAGACTTCTTATTTTTAACGTGCTTTTATGAGGTTAAAAGCAAATTAACATTTTTATTGCAAAAATATCTGATTAAACATTATTAAATGGCTTAAAAGGCTTTTATACTGTCTATAATTATAATCTTTATTTATTGATTATCTCGATTACAAATTATTAAATTAAACGCAAATCATAGAAAACCAACTTTAAATGGAAATCATATAAGGAAGTAATGATATATTTTACAGTTTTAATAAAGGATTAGTATTATATTTTAAACTATTAATTTGATTAAATTTATATTGATAAATTTTTTTATATAGCTCAACATAGGTAATTTCAAATACACATGGCACAAATTATTAATTCTTCAAAATACCTTTAAAACCCTTTTAACATTGTAAATTAGTTATTCTAACTAATGCGTTAAAAACAACTACCAATAACTTGAAAGAACTTAAATTTACAATTGAAAACCAAGCGCAAAGTTTTCCTTACACGCGCACGCATACTCATCATTTCACTGTCGCATTTTTCTGGAAAATGCTTATTCATTCAAGTATTTATTTAGCACTCAAGTAAATCAAACTATTTGCTCTTGAATCAATCATAGTTTAGAAATAAAATGTGTAAGTATAACACTAGAAATGTAATAAGCTAAAGTATCTCACATAAATTGTTAAGAGTTCTGAATTTTTTTTTGTTCGAATGTATTGTTTAAACATTTTCTTACAAAGAGTCACTTCAATTAGTAAATGTGGTTGCTTTTTTTGAAACAGAAAACAAGCAATTATTTCAAAATGTCAGAAACAGAAACAGAGGCAATGCAACTGATACCATATTTTGTATTTTTGAGAGATTTATACTTTACATTTTTGTTATGACAATTGGAAACATTTAAAATAAAACTAAGGATATGAATATATTTTTTAAAATGATGTTTTAAATTACAGTTTGTCGGAAGAATTATTTGAAAAATAAAAGCTTTTTCCAAGATTATAAATTGTATTAGATATTTGAAATAATATCTGACAGCAACTTTTCATGTATTTTCCAATTCAACAAATGGAATAGTAATTCTGAAAGGAATTTCCTTTCAATTTTAGATTGAAAAATAATTTAAAATCAAATTTATATTGTTTTTCAGTATATTTTTTTTCCTTTCTTCAAATTAGGTTACACGCTGTTCACATTTCAATAATATAACGCTGAGAGAAAAATTCCATTATCAGGTAATATATGTAAAACAATTCGACTTTATTTAATTCTATTTCTATCTAGAAAGAGATTACACATTGACGATATTAATAATAATGTTTTATTTAATTTTTTTTATTTCAAAATGTGACAGAAATGATAATTACACAATTTTATTTTTTAAATAATTCGAAACAGCAAATACTTTTACATTTTTACTCCAAAAATAATATCTAATACAGTTTATTCTCTTTATGAACTGTTAAAAAGTCACTGAGTGAAAGGCAAAAAATTGAGCTCTTTTTATAAGTGTCATTAAATGGGCATTATATTTATAAATTTTTTAAAAAATAAACAACACTAATTTTTGATCTCCGATGATAGTCTTAAGGTATCCAACAACCCTAAAATTATGAATTTTGCCAAAAATTGACAAAATCTTTTATGACTTTAGTTTATGGGCCATCTTATTAGCTTTATAAAAATACCAAGTTTATCATTTTCCGTTCACTAGAACAAAAACTACGCTTTAGTAAAAGCAGATACCAATACTCTTTAACCAAGATGTCATACTTTAAAACACATTTTACTCGAAATGTGATTTTTGAAAATAATCAAACAGGGTCAGCGATTGCTAAAAAAGTTTTGAACATAATTAACTGAAATTTTTTCTGTAAGTTCTGTATAATAGTAGAATTGTTTTAACCTTCAGATTTATCAATCACTGTGTTTTATTACAAAATTTACAGTCCCTTATGTGAATATAATCACTGTTTTTTAAGCAATTTCATGTAATAACTGAGATAAAGTGCTCTAGTTTTTGTGAAAAAGGAAAATATCTCTTATCCTGAAGGTCATTTCAAAAATGAATAATATAGCAACACAGACTGAAAAAAATTGAAAATTTGCTCATAAACCTTTGGTGCAGCTTTTATGCTATTTTTTTGTCAATTTTTATCTATTTTTTCCCATTTTAGAAAAATAATTTCTTTTTCTCTTCTTAATTTCAGTACATTTTTCTTAAAATGCACTAAACAAATCTAAAAATAACAAAAAAATCCCCATATCTCCTTTTTTTTAAAAAAAAAAAGTTGTCGCAACCTTAATCAGAGGGTAAAAGCAGACTATATCCTTTGTACAAGATAATTTTTATTTTACTTTAAATGAAAGAAATACTCCAACTATGATGAATAACGTCCTTAACCCGGCAGAGGTCGCGCGGGGCACAGAGTCACCCCAGGTTCACCAAGTCGTTCTTTCTGGGGTAACTGTTTGCTTTTTCCAATGATATTTTCAGTATCCTCCTATGTGACAGTCTTCATGGGAACTAAAATGTAATTATCGCATATCTCCTTCTTTTTTGGGTGTCGTAAACTTTTTTACAATTTTAAAGTACTCAGCATGATCGAATTCCTCCTGAGACCACTTTAGTTCCAAAATATTTTTTAAGAACACACTATATATTTCCCCCCTGTGAACGACTTAGGGGTTTTGATGGCAGCGTTGTACGACTCCTTGTGTGGTTTATAAATGTAAATGAACACAATATTAAAAAAAAGAAATGGGCATCTGTGATCTCTATTGGATGAAGTTAAAACTAATCAAGAGCAAAGGAAGAATCTGATGAAATAATGAATATTAATCATGATTCGAAAGTAAATTTGAGAAAAGTGATGAACATGAAACGTTTGAGTTTTTGTAGGAAAATTTTCAAATGATACCTAAAAAAGTACCATCAAGAAAGATATGAAATCATGAGACACACTGCGCAATGTCAAAAAGACACAATCAAGAATAAGTTCAACATGCTATTTGTAGGTCATCAAAGGTTAATAAAACTGCAATGACCTGAAAAAAATATCACAGTTTTGCCTGCAAATATCATTTCTGTAATGTTAGCGAAAATTGTCTGTGATTTGTATCTTTTATTAAAGCCATGCACATTTGAAACATTTTAGTTCAGTTTGGTAGCATTTTATCTCAAATTATCGAAGAAAAATTGAAATTTTTTTAAAAGTTGGTATGTATGCTTTCTATTAGGAATAATGATCTTAGGATCTTTCTGGAATAATGATTATTATCATGTACAATAAAAATAATTATAAAAAAAGGATTGGGGTGACTCCGTTCCCCCGCGTGAACACTAACGATAGTATAGAGTGCGCGAAAATACACTCTAAAAATGCATAGTTTTTATTATTAAATGCATCACTCAATGAAGATTCTTGACAAATCTTGATGACAAAACAAGCTTGAACAGTAGAAAAAAATTCTTTTTTATATTTTTCGTGATTTCAGTATGATAGAGAGTTGTAATTAAGAATGCAGTCTTATACGAAATAAACTGAAAAAGCAATTTATTATACTTTATATTACTGAAAAACGTATGGAATGTATTATATGAATGATTGATTATAGAGCAACTTACTACTTGCCAAAAATTTAATTAAAATTTTTATATTTCTTTTTTTTTATTAAACTGCTTCCAATCAATCATCTCAGAAATTTAACTATGTTTTAGTTGCAAATTTCTTTTCCCAATCACTGATATGAAGCCCAAAGAAAAACGAATATTACTTGTAGCTCAGGTATTTTTATACATTGCAATAAAAAGTTTGACTATTGTATTTTGGTGCATATTTTAGTCGGTTATTTGAATTTTCATGGTGTGTTTGAGGAGTCATCTATAAAGTCGATACAAATTATGACCTCCAATTATTATAATATAAGAATACGTTTTATTTAAAAACGAACTAAAATATCTTCAAAAGAAAATTATAACTTTAGAAATAAATCTTATATAGTTTAGGAATTATCATATATTTTTAAATCTTTTTACTAATTAAATCAAAATATTATAATACCAGTTTTTTAATTGTAAATATATGTTTTGAATAAGGGTTGGATTTCAATTCGAATTAAATAAAATTTGTTGCATTTTTTTTTCAACAAAATGAATTGGTTTATTTGAATGTTGAATTCATAATGTTAAATTTATTTCGAAGAAGTTTATTATATGTGTGAATGAAAATAGTTAAGAATATATATGTAAGCAGGTGTTCTCAAAATGTACTTAAAATACTGATATTCGCCTACACGTGTTATCTGGAACTAAAAAAAATATAATCGCAAAATTTAATTACTTGTAATTGCAAAAATTATTCTTCAAATGTTTTCCGGATATTCGTGCATTTATATATAACATAACGGATTATTTTTTTCCTTAAAGTTTTCGAAATTATCCAAAAATTTTTATTTCCTCAAAAATTAAAAGCATTTTTTTTGGTTAGTTGTCCAAACAGTGCTTGAAACTAACAATTTTCAATGCTCAAAATAGCTATAAAATTTTTAGTTTTTGAGAATTTAGTTAATAAATTCTAATAACAATTCTTAAAAAGCCTACCTGCCCCTGGTGAATTTTGAGAATCCTCATCTTTTGAAGGTGTTGTGTCTTCATCATCCGGTGGGTTAGCC
The DNA here is from genome assembly GCA_019973975.1 of Trichonephila clavata. Classification (NCBI taxonomy): domain Eukaryota; kingdom Metazoa; phylum Arthropoda; class Arachnida; order Araneae; family Nephilidae; genus Trichonephila; species Trichonephila clavata. The sequence goes on along the minus strand of BMAO01009884.1, from coordinate 62,556 downwards.
ACTGAAAAAGAAACAAAACAAATATATTTTTCTATTTTTTGACAGACACAAATAATTATTCATGTATTTAGAGGGGAAAAGCAACACATAACTTAATGAGCCAATTTTAGTTTTTCTAAACATATACATCATAGGTTCCCAAACTTTTTAGCCTCATAGACCCCTTGACAGGTTTTTCAGTTTGGGGTAGACCCCCTACTTACCTAATATTAAATTTGCGCAAATTTATCAAATTAAATGTGTTTTTGACAGAAGGTATAGAGCTATTTACTTTAAAAGATTAAAATTTTCAACTGTAGTGAAGTATAGAAGAGTTTAAAACTTAAGAAAACACATGTTAGTTAATTTAATTAGTTAGTTAATTAAATTAGAATTTAACTAATGCATAAAATAACTGTTACATAATATAACTGAGCCACAAACAAAAGCTTTTAAGGGGAGGGAGGAATCTGGGGATGCAATAATAAATTTCAACATTTGGCATCAATCTTATCAAGTTTTAACACTAAATATATCTTCTAGGTTAATAGTGTCCAGTATTTTCTTTTTTGTTTTGGAGATTGGCAAGGGCACTAAAACTCCTTCTCAATCGGAAAAACAATTTAAAACTTTCTCAAGATGTTCCATAATATGGAATAAATAACAGGTATATCTTTTTAAAGCTAAAATTGTTGACATCGTTTCTAAACTTTACTTTAAGATCATCATTAGTGCATATTCCTAGAGATTAATTCTTATAATCTGACTTTTTTTTTCAAAGTGACCATATAAATTCATTGTATACTGTGGTGCTATGATAGTCAAAATATTCTCAAATCTAGTTTCAAAATCTAAAAAAAGGGCATTTAAATGTTGGTGACGTCCCAAATTATGCTCCTTTAGCTTAATTCTGGCAAGAAAGGATGTGTGAAATGTGGTCCTTGTTTTAATAAAATTTATGCTGTTGCCTTGTAACTGCAAAAAAACCTCATTAAATTTAATAAATAAAACTGTTAAATATAGGTGAGTCTAGTTTCCACTTGATTAAATTTCCTTTTAATATTAGTCACAATCTGGTTTGACGAGAGCCACTATCATAGACCCCCATTTACAGCTCATAGACTCCCAAATTATTTTTTTGCTGTCGTGGACCCCTTGCAGATCGTCATAGACCCCTGGGGGTCTATATAGACCACTTTGGGAATCACTGATATATATGATCAAAACGTTAAGGAAAAAAAAAATTCCGTTTTTCATAATATTCTATAGTACACTGCTGGCCACACAAAATGCAATACCCAGAAGGAAGCGTGCAAACCATGTGAAATTTACATTATTCGTTGGCGGCGATGAAATATGCAAATTATTAGCATTATACCGCAGACGCACATTATGGACGACCGTAGCACCACCCGCAATCGCTATAAAAGGGAAGATCAAATTAGCGATTTGAAGTACAAAAATCGTTTTTTCGTGAGTTTTTTTGGTTTGTGTGTATGTGTAAGCTGTTTATCTATGCCTCGTGGAAAACATCGAGCGTCTTTTTGCTATGTTTCTGAATCCGACCAAGGAAGAATAGTAGCCCATAGGGATTGTGGATTATCCTTCAGAGAAATCAGTCAATGTGTTTCACGAAACCAAGCAAAGATTATGCGAATCTGTAATGTCGATGAATGCAGGAGGAAACGACGGACGACGGACCACCTAGTTGCGGACAGGTGGATTGTACGCATGGCAGTGATGAATCGAGAATCATAACACAACAGATTCAGTCTGGTACGCATTATTCGTTGTTCACTCGTACCATTCGACACCGTTGTCAGCAGAGTGGAATGTCCCTAAGGCGTCTATTGCTTTGCTTACACTTGATTGAAAAACACAGGGGTTTGCGCCGCCAATGGTGCGAAGAATGGCGGACGTGGACAACGGAATGGAACGATATTGTGTTTACTGATGAATCCCGCTTCTGCCTGCAGCATCAAGATGGTCGGATTCGAGTTTGAAGACACCGTGGTGAGAGGCTGCTGAACCGTTGCGTTATGCTTCGCCACACTGGTCCTGCACCCGGTATCGTGGTTCGGGATGGTATTGGATTTTACTGCAGCACCCCTCAAGTATGCAATGCTGGTTCACCGAACAGCCAGCGCTACATCTCTGAGGTGTTGGAGCCCGTGGTCCTCCCATACATTCAGCGCTTGCCATCAGCCATATTCCAACAGGATAATGCGTGACCCCACTTGGCACGTAATTTTTTAAGAGTTCTTCTTTACCCATCAAATTGAATTGCTTTCTTGGCTTGCTTTTTCTTCCAATCTATTGCTAATCGAAAACGTGTGGTCCATGCTTGCACAACGACTGGCCCGGGATACATCACCCGCTGCTACACAAGATCAACTTTGGCAATAGGTGGAAGCCGCATAGACTGCTATACCCCAACTATACATCCAAAGCCTCTTTGTGTGTATGCAGAGGCGTGTGGCAGCGGTGATAGCCAACAATGGCGGCTACACTAACTACTGATTTTTTCGTCATCCACACGTCACAAGAGGCTGTAATTTTAATTGGTTGATCTTTTTCTAACATGCTATCTCTCAAATTAATTTCGCTGTAAAATTTCTTTCTTCTTAGTGTTGCATTTTGTGTGGCCCTGTGTAGTTTAATAGCCATGGTTGCCTAATGGTCATGGTCAATGTTGTTTTCTTAAATCGTTGGTTTCAGTTCAAGTCACTAAAGACATTAATTTTTCTTCCTAAGAAAGGCTTTATATATATAGCTATTAGCATCGGTTTTAGAAAGTATTATATGACTAAATAATGGAAGAGGCTTTTGTTGGGCACAGCTGACGTATGTTAAATACATTGGAGCTCAAACCCTCACTTTAACTGATGTGGAAGTTTGGAGAGCGGGGTGCCAACTTAAGTGGCGTCCTCTTAATTTAATTGAGGTTAAAAATTATGAGGTCTGTTGTGTATACCAGTCAAATCATAGTTATTGGATGGGAAAACAAAGCCAAATGAATTTTATTTAATGTATCACAATACAATGGGAGCCAATTCAGTTAATTAACATATATTTTTGATTATTTTGTTCAAAAGATAGTCTTTACATAATTATTTTTATTATACATAATAGGTCAAAATTCTGATCTTAAAATGATGCAAAATTATTGTTATTGAAAAGTACAAAAACATTTTTATGTTCAATACTCAATATAATCAGTTTAATAATTTTTATAATGAATGTTTTTAAAAAATATAAGAACTACTTTTAGGATTGTAAAATTAAACGTGGAGTGCATTATATACAGGCTTTCTTGTATAATTACATTTCAACCACATATTTTTCTATTAACTTTATAGGTTGTTGGGGTTTGTACTTAAGAATCAACAGACAAACAAAAATAAGGATATTTTCCATAGAAATCAAACATTATTCCACCAATGAGTATAACAGCAAGTTAAATAACATATTTAAGCAAATAAGACTTTTATAAGTTTTTTATTGGCCCCTTTTACACTGAAATTTTATTTTAAAATATTTTTTTGGAAAATAGAAACGAAACTTCAGAATTTCAAAATCAAAATTTCATATAATTTCTTAACAATGTTTTATTCTTGACGAAAAGTCAAATTTTATGAAATAAATTTCAAAATACTGTTTATATATTTTGTTTTTTATTTCAAAAGTCTCCCCAAAACATTAAATGAAAAGTAAAAAAAAAATACTCTCTAACATTCGGAATATTTTAGGTATACAAATAAGCAATTCAAGTGCTCTTGTGGCTATTAAAGTTGGAATTATACAACTTCAAAAAGTTCTACAAGAAAAAAAACCCTTTATACAGGAGCTCCACTCTTTTATAAATACCTCTTTCGAAAAACTTTCCTTTTTCTTGGCATACATTACACTCCTTAAACGTACTCACTTAAAATTCTGCTTTTAACAACATAATAGAACACAAGTAAAAATAATATCATTCAAACCTCTTCTACTTACGTATGAAGTGAACTCTGCAGAATTATAATATTTACTGTACTCAATAAAACGAAATGGCTTTTAGAACGAAAAAAGTACCTAAATAAAAACACAACAAAAAAGTCTCTGTTTATAAAAGTAAAGTTCCGAATAGTTTTAACGTTTTTGCCTTGTCTTTTTGTACATTATGTTTAGCGCTGAGAAGTTGAGACTGGAAGAAAAAAAAATGCCGTTTTCTTGAGGAGGAGGGTGGGGGTATTCGTAAAATTTCTTTAAAGTTCTTTCCACGGGGAAAAAAAACAGAGACACACATTACTTTTAACATTTCGGTTTTTAGGAATTAAAAGATTTAGAAAGTAAGTGAACAATGCATTCAAATAAATTGAATTCGAATTTTCGCTAGGAGAATTTTCGAATGCTTCTACAAGCAATAAATTAATGTTTTTAAACTGAGTAAGATGGTGTTCAGAAAGACTGTTTTCATACTTAAATTTTCAGATAATAAAACAATTATTTTCTTATTTAATAAATTTTTATTTCTTTTCACCAGCTAACATTTATGTAGGAAAAAAACAGAACTTTTTTTTAAAAAAAACAAAACAATTCAGAGTAATTTGTTATTTTTGAAATACCTTTGAATAAAGATGGGACTAAAACAAACTTGTTGCCTTCCTTTCAAAACATTTTTCAGATTTCCAAATTTACATTTTGAACATTTACTACTGCATTTATATATGATCTAGTATTTATACCATATGTCTTCTATCTTTTCATATTAGTCAATTATAGTTTTCTTCAATATATTGTAGTCCCTTATTATACAAGATAAGTTACCTTTGGATAAGTAAAACAAATACATTTTACTTTTCTCATGAAGACTTCAAAACATAGACTTTAAAACAAAGACTTTTTAAGTATACAGTGGGTATCAGCACAACGGTTAAAACTTTTTAGGACAGATAGAGTACACCTAGACAAGCGGTTCTTAAACTTTCAATCGCCCCCCCCCCCCATGATGCATCAGCCTGACGTCGGAGACTACTCAAGATTTTGAACACCCCTCTTTGGGTTCCAACACATGGCTGAATGTGATTTAAAAATTCTTCACTAATCGCGGACATTTTTAGCACTCATGTGTTTCTACTACATTTTTTTGAAAATATTACGTTATAGCAATGGCTATATAATTGTAAACAACGACAACAACCCAAAAGAGTTAATGTTCTTTTTTTCCCCAATGGGGCTGTGCATTGGTATTTTAGACCTTTACAGACCTAGTACATTCTCCAGGAGCTGGTACCACTTTTTAGCGCTGCACCATATAGGCGATACCAATTACAGCAAACAATTTTGACGCCCAGTTTCCTTCACAGAGGGAGGCACCTGAGCTATTGACGATGCGAACTTTGTACTAGGATTTAATTTTGCCGAGATTTTGCCAAAAGCATCCAAGCCAAAAAGACACTCTAAGGATCTTTCACATGCCCTATAATCATACGACATAGCCGCTGTCGATTTTCTGCATCAAGAAAATCCACCGACTTGGGCCGGGGTCTAACCCGCAACCTTGGGTGTAGAAGGCCAGCGACAATCCAACCACACCACCCAGCCGGTAAGAATTAATATTCTTAATCAAATATATGTTCTAGTAAAGTTTCTTCCAGCGTTTCATCCCTTCAGTGGGGTACCAAATTTGCTTGGGAACTAAGCACCGGGAGTTTCGCGTCGGATCGACCACCTGATCGGAGTCTTTGCAAATGCACCTGAGTGCCCAGGGTTACGAATACTGAGATAGGCACAGAAGGCCTCGCCCCTCATGGGCTGCTGTGTCACTGAGCTTAGCTTAGAGTTTCTTCACTAGGAACAGTTAAGTGATCTAGTCTAAGAGGGCACGTCTTTCGGTTTTTCTACGAGACATTTAAGAGTCTGTAAAAAAGGGAAATCTTGACATTAAATGACAGTCTTTCGCAGACCCCCTAGAAAGGTGCTGGGGATCCCCAGGAGGTAAAGGATCCCAGTTTAAGAACCACTGACCTGGGCGATGGCAAATCACATAGAAATAAATGGTCGGAAACGCTTTCCTGGCGTGGTAGTAGCAAAGCAAAACAGAAGAAAGACAAGACACGAATAAGACAAGGAAACATATTTAATTGTATCCTTAATACAGCAAAAAAACTAAGAAAAGAGAATTTTAAAGAGGCACTACCGTCATCAAAGCAGGTACTCGAAAATACGACGCCGGGGTGGGATGCAGGTCTCACATTTCCGACGCATTGGAGATCGAACGCACGCGAAATTACGTATATGTTGTTGTTTCTAATACCACCTGCCTGACGGTGTCAGATCGAGGCCTATGAAATTCATCGTGGCAAGGGGCTAGGTGTACGCCTGTCGTTAGTTTTTAGCTTTCAGCACCTTGCAGTGGTGACAGTACGATACGTATATACGTAACGTAAGCGAATATATATATATATGTGTGTGTATATGTGCGTGTGTGTATTTAGGTATAACCATATGTACATAAACGGAAACCATATTTTTTCATAGCTCAAATTCTTTAAAAAAAATTCACAGGTGACTGATATCCTAAAATTTTAGAAGTCATTTACATATAATTGGAGCAAAATTTCTCTATTGAAATTTATCCATTTCTCTTTTGCAACTTTATTTCTCAACTTTAACCTCAAATTATAGTTTTAAATTAGGCTAAGGAATAAATTACCTAAAATTGAATAAAGAGCTATTGTGAGAAGGTATAGAACTTCCTTGTTTATTGAAATGTTTAGTCGATTGCTTTCCTCTTCCATTTTTTTCATGCTTCCTACACTTAAATCATCACAGAAAATATTTTGCTGTGTTTTATTTGAGCAAGTTTAAACCAGAACTTTTTTCTGATGGCTGAGTCACGGCGAATTGAAGTTAAGAGAAAGAAATATTTTCACTTGTTTAATGAAGCTGAAGTTTCTACCTGAAGTTTAGAACCACGTTTTGAGGCTTTTTTGGACGGATGAGCTTAGAACTGTTATGTATATGAAAAAAGAATTTGGAAAAAATTCAAAAGTAGTGTACTTGATAGGTATGAAACAATATTACTAAAATATTTTTAACTTCATCTTTTTAAAGAAATTAATACGGGATTTCTAAAACTGTGATAGCCCAACGTGGGGGACGCGAGCATGTCGAAAATAAAAGATTTAAAATAATTATCAATTTACTGAAAGGAAGCAAATCAAAGTACATTCTGACATAATAAAAAATAAAATACATATTTACACTAATATAAGATACTTATAAAAGTCAAAAATGGAACGGCAAAAAGTATTTGAGGATTAATATACCAATACTAAATTAAAAACAAATTTAGTAATTAATAGTGACTTCCATAGGCTTGTCACATACAAAATATAATACTTAACTTGATAATTTGTGCAGTTTGTAATTAAACTCGTATGTAGCTTTAGCGTTGAAGTACATTATTACTGCATTCAATAGTTGTTGTATGAGGGGAGGAGGAAAATTATGACTGAAAATTGGGTCAAAAATGTTGTAAGTTTGAGAAGCACTGAATTAAGACATGTTAAAAGGGGATATAAATTCATAAATACATAGTTAGCCTGTTACAAAATGCAACACCATGAGGAAATCGTGGGAAGTTTCCACTGTGAGTATACCAAGATTGTATGTGAAAGCGATTAGCATTTCAGAAAGAATGCACTTCATGGGTGGTAATCGCGACTTTAAAAAGTGCTACATAAAAGAACAGATTACTGTTTTGTAGTAATGGAATTGCTTTTTCTCGTAGTTATTTTTTGTGAGTAGCTCCAGAATGGTCTGAAAAAAATACAAGCGTCGTTCGAACACGTTTCTGAGTTCGGTTGAAGGAGATATGAAAAAGAAAATAAGGATTATCCTCCCGAGAAATCCATGATCATGTCGAAATTAACCGAGTAATATTTATGCGGATCTATATATAATCGTTGCATTCTAGAGAAAACGAGTAACCAATGATCCCGTTTGGATAACCTTTACCATACTACTACATGTGATGAGTGACTTATTTTGAGTATGGCAAATATAAATCACTTTGGTACATCACAATCCACATTCAAATAAATATGGTCTGTTGCAGAATGACAAGTCCACCATTACTATAATTTCTTTTGACACAAAACCACAAGAGTTGCGCCAACAATGAGGAGTTGAAAGGGATCATGAGAAACCGAATAGCACAGCATTTTCTTTACAGACGAATCACACTTATGACTGCAACACTACAATAGTTGGAATAAAGTTTGAATACCCCTCGAGAGACGTTGCTTAACTGGTGCCTTAAAAAAGGGTCATACTGGTCATGCCGGTTATACCGGGCCTGCATTTACTGTAATGGTTGAGGGTGGTACTGGGTTCAACTTTCTTATCTTCTTAGCACGCATTGCAGGTACAATGACCCCCCCCCCGGTACTCAATTTCTGAGGGTTTAGAGTCTGTTCTTCCTAATCTATCCTACTTTCGGCCACATTGCAACAATATAGTGCGGGACTATATGTGGTACGCAATGCTCCAGACATATTTGTTCACTAGATTGAATTTTTATTTACCTTGGCTTCTGTTCTATTGCCTATTGAACACGTCAGATGGGTGACTGGAGATCGAATGGAATGGTATATGCCACCCGCAACTACATCTGATCAATTTTGGCAATGTGTGGAGACTTCATGGATTCCATACTACATTAATACATCTCAGGTCTTTATCATTAAATACCGAGGATTGTAGCAGCAATTATTTCCAACTGTGGCGGCAACACTTATTACTGAATTCATCACCTTTCTCACCTCGCAGAGGTTGTATTTTTAATCATTTCACCTTTATATAGTGGGATAGCTTTATAATAATTTAACTTTGATATCTTTTGTCTCTTAGTTTTGCATTTTGGATGACCAGTAGAGCTTTAACATAAGATATAAATTAGCACAACCTGCTTTAAATAAAATTTATTTTTAATTAAGATTTCTCATTGTAAAAAATGAAGTGATTATACCATCCTTCCCTTAATATGTTTCCAACTAAAAAAATAATGAATTCAGTAGCATTTGTCTCTTTCCTCAAAGTCAAGAAGAGTTATATTTTTATTGGAAATTTTTGTAAGGCAAACTTACTTCAATGGGTTTCTTGAACGAATCAATAGATTTATTTTTAAATCTAGTTTCAATATTTATTAAATGGCGTAACGGCATTATTAAGTAATTTTAATAATATTATTTTTAAAATAAGGTTGGGAGCTTATTTTAAAATTCCGGCCGGATTTTACGGTAATTGAGACGTAATTCTAAAATTAAATGTTTTATCAAACATATTATTAATATGCAACTGTACTCTTTTCCATCAATATTCTTCTTTAATTTCAGAAGTCTTTTTGTATAATTATTTTTTATCAATATTAAGTTAAATTTTTAGATTGAAAAAAGATAAACATAATAGAACGTATGACACGCAATGTCAATTGCTTGCATAACAAACTTTTGCCATGATTTGATTGATTATTTAGGGTCGATCATTTGCCATTATCTGCATGAAAAAGTATAGTTGATGCAAAAGTATTTTAGTTTTGATTGAAACTGTTCTTATATTCTAAAATGAAGAAACGTAAATGATTTAGTATGGAATATATATTTTAAGTTATAAAAATTGATGCCTCTAAAAAAAGTAATTCTTCTGTAATAAAATTTATAAATATTCACCCTGTTTTTCGCTCTAATATGTAGATTGTCATCAGAATAATGTTTATCCTTTTAAATATGCATACAGCAATTTAAATTCAGCATGAAAAAAATATATTTATATAAGTAAAAAGAAAGTGAAATGAGGCATCACAAATGTTACCATAAAACGTCAAATTCCATAGAAGTTTACATCTTTAGTAAAAAGATCATTTGAAAATATAATACAGTTCTTTGATTAAAAAAAAAAGGCTAAATTTTCAATGAAATGATTTTTATCATTTAGATGGAGAACATTTCAGGAAAAAAATGAGGTAATTTTCATCCAAAGTCATTTGAAATAATTTAATATAAAGAAAGAAAATAAAATGTTCTTAAATCTAAAATTGCATTTTCAAACTTCATTTATTTGGTGGAAAAATATTCATTTAAAATTTATACAAATACATTTTCTACATGCATTCTGCAGTAATACATAAAATTGTTATTTATAATGTCTGTAATTTTTGTTCTCCTTTTTAAAGAAAGTAATTTAATAATATCGTTAATTTATAGTGATGATATTGCTAAATATATTTGAAATAATATTGATAAAATGAGCAATGTTAAGAAATGAAATACAAATGCAAACGTAGGACAATAAAAATATTTTATTTTGTTATAATAATTAAGTTCAAGAGTTCTTAAATCTGAAAGACTTGAGAACCTTAGTAAATTATTTCTTTTACGAACTTTCTTATGTGTATCGGTACCTTGTTTTCAATTTTCATTGATTATTTGTTATTGATTCTAGTCTTGATTCAACCGAATAACATTTAGTACAGAAATAGCAGTTTCTGCATTTGTAAAGTTCTCTCGTGACTTTGTATAGCAAATGGAATGTGATTATAAGTTGAGAAAATTCACATAGTCACCTAAAAGTGTCTAAAAATTAAGTAAAAGTGTCTAATAATTCATTGAGTAATCCTAGTAAAGATTTTTTAATAACATAAATATTTAAAGTCTTTAAATTTCTAAGTTATTTATAAATAAGTTCTGTAAAATATTATCAAATATTTGTGGTGGACTTAAATTGTGATGACATAAAAAAAAGAAAGAAAAGTAGATGAGCATATGAATTTTTATGGAATTTTTTTTTATAATTGAGTGTAAAAAAATTACAATTTTTTAGAAAGATATAAAATTTAAAGAAAGAATCAAAGGATACCCAAAAATTATGTAATAATCGAAATAAGTCAATAATTATAATAGTATTTAAGATAATGTTATGCGTACTTGTTTTGTTTATATACACGCGCATCCATATATCTACTGTAGTACATATTTAAATATTCGTTTCTTATTATACAATTAATATTCTCGTATAATCAATCAAAAAGGAGTTTAATTTTGATTTAGTAAGTCTAACTGTCCTTTAAGCTTTTTAAAACAATTTTTTATAGTGAATTTAACCACATATTTTCCACACAAGATCAATGATTACTAGATATTTCATCTGTGTGCCATGTCATATCAAAAAGCACTGCTCAAGATCAACATTAATGACATTAAAACTAAAACAAGTCATTTGGTATTGGAATAGATTCCATTTTGATGAAAGAAAATCTGATAAAATTTTAAATCTTGTAGTTGCTGCCCAGGAGATGTTTCAAAGCTTGAAATATCAAATCGTGTATTGATCTTGATGCAAGTTATGAGATATGCTAACATGATAACCAAATTACAAATAAGACATAGAAGAATTTAAAAAGGCAACACAAATAAATATGGTTAAATTTTAGCTTATGCGAGAGAAAATTATGAATGCATAATGTGTATAAGGTTGCACTGTTTCCTGTGTAAAGCTTTCCGGTTGCCTCAGTGATTTTTTCGAAGTCAGAAATGGCTTTCGACAGGTGATGCTCTTGCTTGCCTTCTTTTCAATTTGGAATTAGAATGGGATATTCTCGACTCCGGCATTAATACTAGGAGTACCATTTTCACAAGATTGTTCAATTCCTTGTTTATGCCGATGATATAGTAATTATTACTTGTACAAAAATGCTTTGTCAGAGGAATGTCTAGGCCTTAAGAAGTCGACTAAAAAGTTGCATTTAATTATTAATGAATACAAAAATAAATATATGCCAATTACAAAATACTCCAGTAGGTTTTAAATATCTTCAGATTGAAAATTACAAATTTGAAGTGGTTGATAATTTTGCTTATTTGGGTTCAAACATTAATATTCTAAACGACATTGGTGTTGAAATCAAAAGACATATTATTACTACTAATCACTGTCTTCATGATCTAAGAACTTTCTTAAAGTCAAAATTAGTTAAAAGACATAAAAAAATTATTCTGTATAAAACAATAATCAGACCCGTACTTTCATACGGATCTGAAACTTGGACTTGAAGTTACAGACTGAACAGCTAGCCATCTTTGAGCGTAAACTTCTTAAATATATCTTTGGTCCTATGGATGAGAATGGACTGTGGGGACAACGACATAATTTTCTATTATAAAAACTATTTATGGAAGCAGATGTCATTAAATACATCAGTATTGGTCCTTTGAGGTTCACGCGACATATCTGCCGTATGGACCCCTCATCCTTGACGTTCAGAATTTTCAACTACAAACCTATTGGAACTAGAACTAGGAGTAGACCCACATTGAGATGGGTTGATTGTGAGGAGGAAGAGAAAGAGAGATTTAAAGTTTTAAAAGTAACTAATTGGAGAACTGTCACCAACTGGAGGTTGAAATGGAAGACGGTTCTTGGGAAGGCCTTGGCCCATCTAGGACTTTCGTGTCAATAGAAGAAGTGTATAAGGTTTGTGGATGTTGTTTCCTTACCATTTTGACAAAATAATGTCCCCTACAAGTGACCAAAAAAAAACTCGACATACAAATCTACAGTGAAGTAAACCACCCATTAAAAAACGCCAAAAGTATATTTGTTACTTTTCTTCACGGAAAGAAAGGAGTTGTTTCCTTGATTTTCAATACCTGTAAAGAAACTTCACAGCAATTTCTCAATAACAGAAAACCACAGCTACACTTAATCAATATATTGAATGAGGATATTATTGAAAGAAATTTTTGGTTTTTTAATTATTAGGTTCATTGATACAACTATATTGATATTTTTGACATAGATAAAACTTTGCTAGTATTTAGGACATCATATGAAAAATAACTGAACAAAAAGAAACAGAAGCAATCGTAATGCGTAGCATATGAAACATACCTTTCATTTTTATCTATGAAAGAAAAACAAATATTGCTTTCCCCTTATTCGATGAATAATATTACTTCTTGAGAATCCGAGGTACGCAGCTTTAAATACTCTGATAAGAATGATTTATTGATTGATGATTTGTGCTTTTTATGCTTATTTCTAAGATAACGAAAATTAATATTTTATCGAGTTTTTCTATTTTGTTTTATCTAACGTTAAAGAAAATGAATGAGTGAGTGTAAGGATTTATGATGCAAGAGCCAACTTTGGCTTAAGTGGGCCAAACATTTGTTGAAATAATAAAAACTTAAATAAATTAAAGGAAAATATATGAGAATGTATATATTCTTCTGAGCCTTATTCACTTACACTTCGAATATTTTAAAATTTTTTTCTCAAAGAAAAGTTTTTTTATATTATTTACTAAATGCAAAGTAATAAATCCTATACGCAAGGTTAACTCCTCAATTTAGTCTTAAGCTTGAATATTAAACAATATATCTGGTATCCATGTTTGAATTTTTAATCAGTAGAGGGAATTGTGTTTTCCCTTTTTATGCTTTACAATACCATATGTTTTCATCTATCTGTATGTATACAGTAAAATACGTGAAAAACGCTTAAGACGAAATATAGGTTAAATGAAGTAATACAACGGTCCCGGCAAACTAATATGTATTTTTATGCATTTTTCTCTTAACACAAAACGAAAACCGCTTAACACAGCTTTTTACAATCTGTGGGGCACGTCACCTGGGGGGGGGAAGCTAAATGCATATCTTGTAGACCTAAATACTACCCTTGAGAGAGTTATCATCCCCTCCTAGAGGGCGTGATAACTCCACAAGACGGGTGCGAGCATATTGAAAAGTGGTAAACAAATAATTATTTAAAAAAATTAGTAATTTACTGAAAGTAAACAAACAAAATACATTCTGACATAATAAAAAATAAAATGCATATTTACACTGATATAATAAACTTTTAAATGTATCAGTTCTGCACAATGTATTTTATAATTAATTTAACAATACTATTAAGGCAAGTTTAATAATTACCAGTGACACCATGCGCTTTGTCATGTATAAAATTATACATAAAAATTAACACTTATCTTAATAATTTGCACGGTTTATAATTAATCACTCAACCATAGATAAAAAGTTACGCAATTTGCTCCCCAATGCCACCATTTTCCACGCATGCACGTATGTGTGTGATGTATTGGAGAGGGAGGGGGTTAAAAAAGAAATAAGAAAGTCCTCTGAAATAAATAAATCCTTCGCAAACATGGTCAAGGGCCTTTTATTGCATTCCAAAGTATTCGGAATAATTTTATGGAAAGCAGTGCACAGAAAAGGTCGTACATCGGAAAGACGTATAAATACGCCTGACGCAATTAACGTTTTGGGCGAGCAAAATGTTTATATACGCTGGTGGCACTTAACAGGTTAAAGTCGCATTGTAGCTTTAGAGTCAAAGCATAGTATAATGAATTCAATACATTGTTATTGTAAGGGAAGGGGGTGATGAAAATTATGATTTTATATTGGATAGCAAATATTGAAAGTTTGAGAAGCACTGGCTTAACACGAAAAGATTTCCTTTCTTTTTACGAAAGATTTCCTTTTCGTTTGGTGTTAAGTGAAAAAAATGCTTGAAAATTCATAATAATTTGTCGGGGCCATGGTATTACTTCGTGTTAACCGATATTTCGAGTTAAGCGTATTTCACTGTATGGTATTGAAAAAATTATACAATCTAACACTTTAAAAAAAGTTTAAGTGTTTAATCGCTTACGAAATTCAGAAAGTTAAGGTATAAGAATATTTTTGAACTAACGTGATATAAATGCTTTCAAAAATAAATATTTTATAGCAAAGAATCAAATCTTGTATTTATCACATACATTGTTTTTTCATAACAAATGAAAAAATGATATTAATAAATGTTGATCGTGTTGTACTAAAGATTTGCTTTTTTTGCGATTAAGATTAATTTATATTTTAAAACTAAGATTAAATTATATTTTCTATTATCTTGCGCAAAAGCTGAGAGTTTCTTCTTTGTTAATAGAAATTACTCTAATGTTACATTTATTCGTAATGCATTCATAAAAAAATTTCAAGATTTGAAATACTTTTATTCTCAATAAAGATATTTAAAAAAATAAATTCAAAAACAAATATTTTTGCTTGTCAGTTTCTTTTTAACTCACTAACTAATGCAAAAATATTTTTTCCCTACTATTTGCAAAATCAATCTCATAAATAAATTTATCTAAACCGAATCAGACTTCTTGCGAGTTTACACTAAGTAAATATATAAGAAATGAGTTCATCGA
Organism: Trichonephila clavata; assembly: GCA_019973975.1. Lineage (NCBI taxonomy): Eukaryota > Metazoa > Arthropoda > Arachnida > Araneae > Nephilidae > Trichonephila > Trichonephila clavata. Next base: position 47,309 of record BMAO01009884.1, on the reverse strand, counting down.
AGGTATGAACTGAGAAAAATGTATTCGCAAATATCGAAGTTGTTCATATATATAATACAAATTCAATTAGAGCAAGAGAATAAAAATGTGATGAAATGATAAAAGAAATAATATATGAAAAAAATGCATAAAAGTTGGAATTAGAAACACTAAAACCATTTTTTGTAAAAAATGGTGTAAATTTTCTTTATAGTTATTTCGATAAAATAAAATTTGTCTACAAAAAATTTGGTTACCTTACAGCACTAAAAAATGATGTATTTTTTAAGTTAAATCCACCAATATTATAGACATTTGAACAAATGCTACAGCAGACGGAAAAAAAACTATAAAAATAAACATTTGAAAAAAAAATGAGATTTTTCGATAAGAGAAACTTATTTCCAATCTAAAAACATTTTGATAATTTTTTAACCTAATTTACAAAGCTTTAATGTTATTCTAATGCTGATAATTTCACTACTTTTGGTTTTTAATTGCTTTGAGAAAATAAAGCAGAAACCACTTTTCCCCCCAAAATAAATCAATGTAAAATTATTTGCTATTGACGTCTGTCATTATTGCGATAAAATAATCTTGAGAAAACTGATTTTAAAAGCCTTTTAAAGCTTGTTAGACTACAAACAATTCTTGTAAAAGAATTAAGTTTCATTTTAAATTCAAACTATTGCACCTGAGTATTTTATTGAAGCTTGTAGGCTTGTAATAAGACTTTAAATTTTGGAAGTCTTCATGTTTTGACAAATATCGAGCAAATTAATAACCATTTACAAGAAACACCCATTACTTTAACTACCCTTGTTCTGTAGCAACAAAATTCAGTTTTGTAATATAGTGATTCCAGGCGGCATTAAAAAGTCCAAATATGCATACTGTCTGAGAGCACAACTTTTTGAGTTACATGAAATTAACAAAAAAATAACTTGGAATGGTTAAAATCTCCCTTCTAAATTCAGTTTTACCGTACTCTCGACAACAGTAGAAATCATATAAATGTTCCATTATATTAATTCCATAAATTTCTTTTCAATTCCATTATGATTAAAAAGTTTTTTTTACACATAGACTTTTAAAAATAAAGTTCTGGCTGTCAGAATATTAACACCCATTATCAGCTTTAGCTGAAATAATCATTAAATATTTTTATTGCTTAGATTTATGAATATAAATATTTCGCTTACAAAATATTTTGGTATTTTCTTTATTTTATCCTTTAACATGAAAATAGCTTAGAGGTGTGAATTTTAACAAAAGGGCACTAAGGCATTTCAGAAACTGAAAATCCTATTATATATTTTGGAATTAAAATACAACAAAACGGTGAGCCAATGTAATGCACTGAAAAAAAACATGATTTTTAATCTCATAAATCATTAAATAATTTTTTTAGCGAAGTATGTCAGGTTTAATGGGAAAATATTTTACTTGCTTAAAACTTTTAAGAATTTTAAATGAAAAGAAAACTTTTCTGTTTTTTTCGGATGTATTTTATAGTCATGGAATTAAATGACACATAACCGCAGATAATTGGATAAAAAATAAACCATAAAGATCTAATTTAATACTCATATTTATTATTTCGAGAAGTTAAAAGGCAGAAATAGCATTAATTTAATTCATAACTAGTGTTTAAAAGAAGGTGGTGTTCAGATTTTTTCTTATAAGGCCCATCACAATTCATTTTCTTCAAATAAGAACTTCACAGAAATGTATAAACTCCACCATCTTTTATTGTTGGCTTATTGTAGAGCTAAGAAGAACAAAGATGGTAATATTTGAATGAAAATAATAAAAGTCATAAAATTCAGGATTATAAACTTAATAAAAATGATAATTTAAAGCCGAAATTTTGTTAATTGACTTATGTGATCAAAAGACAGGCAATAAAAAATACCATGAATAAGAAATGGTTTTTAAGAAGGGAATGAGATAAATCTAATACGATTATTTCATTCAGAATTCAAACGAGTTCATTGATTTTACAATTTTATGGAATTTTCGAAATGTTTTTATCACTAGGTCTTTAGAAATAATTTCTTTTTAATACTTATTAAAAAACTTATCACAGAATAAAATTAATACGTTAAATTTGTTTTATAAAAAGTTCATTAAAAGTCATAAAGAAATGTTTGGTATCAGGAGATGGAGAAAAATTCATCAAACGATTTTAATTAAATGATCTTTTAAGAACTTTCTTTGAAAAATTTGTGAGCTATATTTAAAAAAATGCTATCAACATATTTAATTATATAAAGAAGTAACTTCAAAGTTAATACCGAATTAAAATTTTAATTCGGTTAATTTAAATATCAATAAAACGGGAACTTACTATAGTGTTCCTTAGTAGAATGGAATACTTTGAAATTTAATCCATATATGGAATCAGTATGCATAAGAATTTTATGCAAGTATTTAATGTTATATGAGTATTAATGATGGAAAAAAAATGTCTCATTACAATTTCTTATACTTCAATTTTATATTTAAAATGGACATTTATTAACAATCCATCAAACCAATTATTATTTACCAATTATTTACAAAACCAATTATTTATTAGCGTGTTTCAGCATAATGATTTTTTTATCATCTAAAGATGGATTTAAAAAATAATGTCTGTGATGCGAATTTTAAGAGTAAAAATGAATTTTATATTGCTAACATAAAAATCTATGGAACTCTTAAATTCATATTTGGGAAATTACATTCAAAACTTTTGGACTGTATAGTTTATTTTATTTCCAGCAGAAAAAAAGTGTCCGCACTCAGATAAGAATCATGGCAAAAAACTCCCCAAAAGGTCTTAAAAAGTAAAAAAAAATCAGCTGAAATTTATGGGATGTGTTAAATAAAGCTTTTAAAAGCAATTAAATTTTTTTATTAAAATATTTGAATGTTTCACATTTAAACATTTTAATATTCATTTCATTCAATTATAACATTTCACATTTAGAGAAATTTTTATATTTTTATCTGGTATTCAATTTAATTAGTTAAATAGTATATGTTATTCATACAAAATGAGATAATATAATTATATTTTTAAATATTTCTGTACATATAATAGGTCATGTAAAAAATTGAATGCAATAGAACAAAAATTAATTTATTATATAGGTAAAAATATTATTTTATTCGAAGATCAGTTTTATTTCACAAACTACTGTAATATAACTAAGTAATTATAACATAAACTGGTAAAGGATGTTCAGAATATTTTATAGCAATATTATATAGGCGATTAGAATTTACATAGTGGTCTAAATATTTTACAGTTTGCTTTTACTGCTATTTATCAAGCAAAACAAGAATTTTCAACGACATAGAAAAATAATCTCATATTTTAATAGCAATTATATTCTTTGAGCAAATTGTGATATAAATGCAATGATCTTATATAATATCCCATAAAATATAATTTAATGTGGGCAGCTTAAGCTTACACTACGAAATGGTTTCAAATTAAATAAATATTTATATTAATTCAAAGTGAACTGCTAGTTTGGTGGAATAATTCAATACTTTTAATAAAATTATATTTAGTCAAATATTTTAGAATTATTTTTAACAATGCTAATATTTAAGAAAGAAAGTGAAAACACACACACACACAAAACTGAATTACAGTTTTCCTTTCAATAATGTAATTTATGTTTAAATTATTGCTTTTTGTAATCAACTTATCAACCGCCGTAATGTATTAAGGTATTAAACTTTCTTTTTTGATACATAAAACACCAAAAACGAATTATAATCTAATAATTTTGCTGTTAGAATATACCAGTTTAATGAAACTATAATTATAATAAGTATCTCATTTTTATATGTATTGGAATGGTTATATAATTATTTATTTTTTTAATAGCTCAAATAAAAAATATTTCATTGTATGCTTGATTGCTAAATTAAATATTTAATACTAAATTATTTCATATGCAAAAGTTTGTTTTAAATATTTAAAATATAAGATGCATTCTAAAATTAAGAACCATTCATAATCACTTCTCCTACAATTTCATGCCTAATTTAAAATTTTTCTTCCAGTGCATTAATTTAAACGACATTTTTATAGCACATTCACGATTACAATTCCCTTAAACATAAAAATAATATTAAAACTTCATTTAAAAACTAGCATATGTGAAATAACTTCAGAAACATTTCCATGAGAATTCAGACCTACCTCCCCAGAAACAATTACCTCCTCCCCCCAAAAAAATCCAATTAAAGAAAGTAGTCACAATGCAACTTAGCTTCGCACCATTAACTTTACTGTAATTATTTTATAAATTGGAATAAACCCGTTTATGGCAGATATTGCATACAATTAACCAAGTAATGTTGCCAGCTTTTTTCCCACCTGGTCGTTCAAATAAAGGGTGGGGAGGTGAAGAAAGTGATCTCTTCCCACCCCCGTAATCGCCCATAAATGCAATCACCTGCTCTTGATTATGAAAAGTGCGTCTTTATGGGATCGTCTGCCGTTGCTGAATTATTTTGCGAATAACGACCATAATGATGGAAATCGTGATAATCAGAATGTAACGCATCCTGTGCTTGGATAATGGATAATGTGAATAAGAAATGAAGGGGAAGTTCTTTTTTTTCACATAGATGCGATTTTTTTAGTAATGAGCTTTTTTTCTGTTGCCGTCTGTCATATATAAGCCTTTGGGGGTGGATGAGAGTTTCCATGATAGCAATATGCAAAGAATTTGTAACGAAAAATAATTATTAGAGCTACAGGGTCCGGCATATTAACCCCTCCCCTGTTTCAAAAGGCAGTTACAAATAAACAAAACAAGATATAGAGAAAAGTCTTTTATTGGGGAGCAACAAATCCGATACTATTTTACATTAATTTGTTTTAAAAATTGTGTTCGATAAATGGCGTCTCCAATGGGTGATACATTGACTAAGTCTTTCCCGAAATTTCTCCAGAACGTTCCCCCTGGCGCTGTTTTGATTTCGTCTGATGAGGCCCACTTCCATTTGTCAGACACTGTGTGTTGATCTCTTTTCAAATAGTTTTATTCCAAATAATATATATATATATATATAATGTCTCTAACATATAAAACGAATGGCCCTTTCAGCCGCGTACCAATTCTTTGTTCTTACATTCTGGCGGGTAAACAAAAGTACACACCTTAAAATTTAAATAGCGCCATCTAGTGGCATACGGGAACCCTAACACTGTGAATAAATAAAATTTTCTCTACTGGACAGCAGAAAACACTCAAGCGTAAAACATCGTCCTACAACCCTGAAAGCACTAAAGAAGACAATCACCCAGGCAATGGCTGCCATTCCACCAGAAATTACACGAAAACTATGGACAACTTCCGGGAAAATTTCGTCAGTGAGTCACCATTGTAGGACGACCTTTAGAGGACATAATTTTTAAAACTAATTAATGTAAAATATCACCGTGTTTGTTGTTCCCCAATAAAAGACTTTTCTCTGTGTCTTGTTTTGTTTGCTTGTAACTGCCTTTTGAAACAGAGGAGGTTAATATGCTGGACCCCGTACATAAATGTCATTAAAACTATATGTACAGGATATCTTCTCAGAAACAGTATTTAACAAACGGTAAACATGATTATAATTTACCTAATTCTTTTTCTGTTTCAAAAAATAAGCATAAGAAAAGTGATTGTAAAAGGAAATCAATTTATTGAAATGCAATGGAATTTTTCACAGGTTGTTGAGCAGAAGAAGCAAAGCAGCGCAAAATAACAGAAGAAAAAATAATTAGTTTTCAAATAAGAAGTATAAACACTGATGTCCCTAACGTGTGTGAAAAAATGTTTATTTACAAACTTTTATCGGTAGGGCGTATGACTACCTCTACTGGAAACGCAGGTTCGACAGCAACGATTCATACCTGGTCCTCAATCGCCCAGGACTGGATTCACCCAGGTCTTCAATCGCGTTTTGTGGAATCTGTGACCATTCTCAAAGACATGTTGTCAGGTTATTAAGGTTTCGGGAGGAATGCACAGAACAAAAAGATGTCTCCCGAGCATGTCCCAGACATGCTCTGTTGGGCTTAACACTGAGGAACGTTAATTTCATCATAACACTAACTAATGTCAATATTTCTGCTTGTTTCTGATTTTTTAGACCGATTGTAGTTGTATTTTAGTTAAAAAATAACTCTAGATTTCCAATCACTGGTCCATAGGCATACAGGTCCTTAATTTCTTAATCATTGTGTTGTTCATCAGATTTTTTGTATTATGTTGGTTTGATTATCTCGATATTTATCAGGAGTATTAAAAAATGGTTCAAATCTCAAGAATATTTAGTTTGTTATTCGGTAGCTTTTTAGCTACGTAGAAAGGGTTTGATTTGAAACGAAAATATGTCTTCTAGAAAGCACAGAAAAGATTGTTTTAAGAAAATTATTTTTTCAAAAGTGTATGAGAATTTCTTTTTTTATTTCTGTTCAAGAAAGAGATCTAAGTATACAAATGTCATTTGAGAAGAGCAAGAATTTTAGAGTAACTACAGCAGCAGCTATCAACATTTTGCAGCAATGGAGCATTTTATAAACATATTAGAAATTTTATGTGTACTATACTTATTCTACAGAAACTGAGTCAAACACCTTTTCTGTGATACTTCTATCGAATCTAAGGAGGAATCTTGACCATTGCTTCACTGTGAAATACTCGCATTGTCTGTTTTACAAAGTTCTCAAATCTAACACCTCAGCTGGGAGCACACATTACGTTGGGTTTTATGTATTTGAGCAATTACTGAAATAAATTGTAATTAAAGTTGATCTTACAGTTTTTGAATATTTCTGTTTTCCTCGCAACTTTACCTTCTCAGTTCCAATATCATCAGCTATTGAACTATAATTTTCGTCTTCCAACTTGGTTAAATATTTTCGAATACGTTGATTTATAACGCTAACTCTAGACTTTCCTAAATTTTGCATTAATTGGAACTCTCCTCTTTGTAATGAGGAAAGCGTAAAAAAATGTATGTAAACATTGCTATGATATAATAGTACCAAAGGGAGTAAGTCGCTTCCAGAGGCACTATTTGAAAACAGCACCTAATGGCGAAAAACATCAGATGTGTTAGTTTTTGACTGAATGTATTGTAAAATTAAACTCATCAAGGCACATGGTGATATGAGCAAATATTTTATTTGATTATTTCTGCACGTGTTTCTTTTTTTAATAATTAACTGTATTTATCGAGTGTATATGTTACCGGCAAAGTATGAAATGCCGGCATTCTATACAATGCCGGGTGTTTTTAGGCAAAGTATGAAATCTGAGATTTATTACATACTTTGCCTAGGCATTGTATAGAATGCCTAGGCATTCTTTTGAATGCCCAAAGCTATTTAGGCAAAGTATGAAAAAAGGTCATGATAAAGAAATTACATCAATGACTTATATATTCCTAAAAATACAAATGTTATTCTGACAAAATAATGTGACTGTCATTAAAAACATTATTGTTAAATTGTGATTTCGCATATTCTTGTATTAAAATTCCTTCAAAAGTTCCAAGCTGATAGAAACCATCCTATTTCTCACTCATTACAAGTGCCAATATATTGGCATTCGGGGGGAAAAAATCAAAATTTTGTACTACATTACCTTTTTTTAAAAATAATTTTCTGTTTTTTCTGGAAAGTTTCCTGTAGGTGGATGTACAGTTCAATATAATAACGTTTACCATTTTTGTTTGGTTGAAAGTTTTTTCAGAATTCTATCACATCCCCAGAATTCGAAATTTAATTTTTCTCTTTTCAAATTAAATTCCTAGAAGAAGTTCACATCGTCAAAATTACTGGAGGCAATTGGTATCGCCTATATGATGCCGCACTAAAAAGGGATACCAGCCCCTGGAGAATGTACTAGGTCTGAAAATGGTAAAAATACCAATCTGCAGCCCCATTGAGGGAAAAAAGAATCCGTGATTTAATATTGTATAGCAGTCTTCCCAACAGTTTTCTTTTCCAGATCGGTCAATGTTTGGTAATTTTACAGCAGCCCGCTGAGGGTGGGACGTTGATTATTTATATTTTAAATTGTTTGATTTTATATAATTTAAATGTATTTAAACATACCTTCAGAGTAAAGTTCAGTTACACCAAAAATAATTACAAAATGATTTTACATAAAATATAAAGTGATTTCCATGGAAAGTCGCCCAAACACGTGAAAAATACACCTCAGTAAATATAATGGAAAAAATTTAATGCACCTTGAGTTGCCTGATAACCTTTGATCCACGGACCAAGGGTTAGGGACCACTGTTTTGTGGTACTGCCGCCTTCTTTAACAGTTTAAATTATGAGTTTACTTTTATTTACCTGGGTTCCTTCTTAGTAGTCATTTTAGCATTTTTTATATCACTTATTAACTTCTAGTAAGTAATTTCAGTTAAGAAAAAACCTTTTTTTTGGAGTATCAACTCGAATTTTGGGCAAGTAGCCGTTGAATAGTTGCTTTATGTCTATGGACCATGGGTCGGCAACCTTTTAGCTGTTGAGTGTCAAACCAATCTACCAATATGATTCAACGAACCACACAGCAGAACATTTTTGAAACAATTAAAAAATTTACAAATTTGTTGAGTAGTGCAAAGTGCCACTGAGATTTGTACCACGTGCCACATGTGGCACGCGTGACATAGGTTGCCGATCCCTGCTATAGACCATGACTTGTTCTCCAACATTATAGCTTGCTCCTCCATTTTTAGGAAACACAGGAAAAAAGCTATTTTTTATTGAATATGTTTAAGTAAAATTGAGTATTTTGACATTTCGGAACAAACAGCAATGTACAACTAACAGATTCTGAGCCTGAGACACGCGTTAAAAGTTTTGTCTAGCCAATTGACAATATTCGAAATGAATCTGAGATGTATTTCGTACTTTGCCAGTTTCTCATTAGGCATTCTATAGAATGCCTAGGCAATGTGTGAAATAGGAATCATTTCATACATTGCCGGCTAGATTTAGGAATTGTATAGAATGCCGTATTTTATACTTTGCCGGTAACATATATATTATGATCTGCATTTATTTACTGCATTTGTAACAAATTATTTCTCATGCGTGCTTATGTTTTCTTTTAAGACTGAATTCAGGCTGACCTAAAAAAAATTATACTATCATTCTGAAAAAAAAAAGGGCATTTTCGTTAAAAATGACACTTTTAATCACTACTTATTACACGTCATAATTAAACGCCTGTTTAGCAAGAGTTCATCCTTGTTTTCGAAGCATTAACTAAAAATTAGATTTCTCTTTTCAGTAATCTTCTTCTACCGTGAAATTATACACACTCCAAGTATGTGTGTATAATTTTACGCAACTCAATCATTATTTGAAACATCAAAGGTTTTGTGCTCTTATGAATATTCCAATTTACTCTTGAAAGAATTAAAATGTGTTTAATATTCTCAAAGAACGCTCAGCTTTTGGAGATATCAGTCTTTCTTCTTCGCTTCAGTTCTTTTTATTTAAGTTGAGCTGTTTATTATCTTCTTGAATTCTTCAAAGGGAAAAAAAAAACTAAAAGTAATATAAAAAAACAGAATTATAACATTTAATGCTTAGAATTATTTTTTTTCCTATGCAAATATATTTTTCCTTTATTTTTTGTATTATTTTTTGAGATATTTGTTTTTTACTGATGATTCATGTTATATTTTTCATAAAAATTGCTTTGTGTCCATAAAGGAAGGACGAAATAAAGATGACCTTTTCAAATAATTTTTTTATATAACTTAACTTTTACAAATATTTTTTACGAGATTCGGTAAATCATAACGACGATGAACTATGAAACAGAAATTGATTAACCAGAAATTAAGATTGTTTCTTTTTTCTCACGAAATACTTGCACTTCTTTTATCACATGTAGTGAACAAATATAGGGCAAATCTTAACCAAAACTTCTTTTTCTTTAAAAAAGGTTTAGCCATAACACGGAAAATATAAAAAAGAAGTTTTTAACCTGACGTCTATTCCTCCCTCTCTCTCCCATACGCATTCACACACTCACTCACTCACTCACGCACGTACTCACTCACTCACTCTCGCACCCCCGCACACAGGTACTCACGCACGCACTCACTCACTCACGCACGCACGCATGCACACACGCACGCACATACACACTTAAACATCTTTTTTCAAAAAGAAATAATAGCACACTGATTATGTGAATTAAACTAATCTACTAACTTGTGCGTATTGACTTTAATAGAAAAGTAATTGCCTATGAAATTACGTGTAAATTTTGACTATTTATTAATAATGAGAAATTCGACTATTGAACGACTATCATTATTTGTCGATGACTGGAATATTCAAACACTCATGAGACAGACTAAGTTACATTACAAATCATCTTAAGCAGCACAACTTAGTTTAAAAGGTAATCCTAGAACAGCGTTTCTCAAACTGTGGGGCGTACTCCCCTAAGGGGGTGTGATAACCTTACCTGAGGGGTGCGAGCATACCGAAAACTCGAAAATAAAATATTCTTTAAAAAAATTACTAATTTACTGAAGTGAAGCAAAACAAATAAATTGTGATTCAACAAAAATAATACACATTTACACTTATAAATGTATCAGTACTGCACAATGCATTTTCTAATTAATTTATCAATACTAAGCAAAGAACAAAAGTTTAATAATTACTAGTGATACTATGCGCTTGCCGTATACAAAATTCAATACTCATCTTGATAATTTGTGTGTGTTTTAATTAAGATCGTATTGTTGATTTAGTGTCAAAAAACATTATTAATGAATTCCATACATTATTAGTGTATGAAGGGGGGGGGGCGATAAAAATTTTGACTAAGCATTGGGTCACAAACATAGAAAGTTTGAGAAGCACTGGTATAGAGAGAAACGATAATCAGTGAAAACCTAAAGATAAATGGTTCTTAATTTGATTTCTGAACCTATGACTAAATCATAATGTAGGTATAACACATCAAGATGAAGTTAAACCAGATTATAAGCTGTTATAAGAGAAACTGCAGTTTTATATATTATCTTTCTTCTTTCCTTTCAATTGTATTTAAGAAAAAATGTACATAACTAGAAGGTATAAATTCATTTTAGTTCTTAACATGTATATTTGTAACCATTAATGGTCTGAAAGCAGAAAATACGTACATTAATTAAATAAGATGTACATTAATAAAGGAGGATCTCAATAATATTATGAAGATTGTTTAATTTCTTACTAACTAATCTGCAGGTTACCTGGATAATATGTACATTAATTACTAAGTACTCGTTAAAATAAAATAGATATTGCTGACACAATGCGGCATTTTGCAAAGCTTAAATTAATGCTTTTATACAAGGTCACAATAACACTAGGAACTGTTAAATATGGAAATCTAGAACTTTAATCCATTAATTTATAAGAACTCGTAATTTCTAATTATAATCATCAGATAGCAAATAAAATTTATTGAGAACTGTTCAGAAAAAAAAATATTATTAACTTATTTTTTTCTGAACAGTTCTCAATTTTAATGAATCAGATTGATGGAATAAATTGTTGAACATAGATTACAACGAACCAATGAAATGGACAACTAAAAAAAGGATAATTTGTGAAACATTTGATAGAGTAATTATTTTGATTCACATTAACATTCACATTATTAAATTCACATAAATAAATTAATGTAAATTCTTTTAATATTTGAAAAATGTTGATTTTTTAGTAGAATCCAAGGTTTGTTGAAACTATGAATTAAACAGCAATTGAATTTTGCGACCAGTAACCAAATGATGGCATTTGCATTCTCTGAAATCATATGAGTTATGAGCGATATTTTTATTATTATTTAAGGAAAAAAATATTTATTTATAAGATAGAGAGATCTTTCATTTCTAATCTTTCTTCTTGAACAAAAAAATATTAGTTTCAGAAGCGGAAAATAAGAAATAAACTTCTACATATCAGTGCTTCGAAATACGTTAATGGGCATATTGCTAGGAAAAGTGTGGAAAACTCGTATGATTCGCTAAATGATTTCACACTAAAGCGGAACAAATGAGATAATCAGCATATTAACTAAGTTGTGTGCATATTATGCGGAAAGCGCTTTTTAGATGAATCCCCACTTAAACAGAACAAATGAAGTAATCAGCAGATTAATTAGATAATGTGTATATTGCAGAGTTAAAAAAAACATAACATAAATAAACATAGATTTCTTGGAAAAAATAGAATCGATATACCCTACATTTAGATGTTTAGGGCCCCTTGCTTCTAAATTACATTTTTAAAGTTTTAGTTATATTCTGCGAATAACGCGTACCTTCTTTTAAAGAAAAAAAATCTAAAATGTGTGACGTGTTTAAAAAAATGACGTGTTTTAATGCTTTTTATCTTTTGAAGTCTAAAAAGTGTCTATGAATGGCTAATTAAAGTATAGAATGAAGTTAAACCTGACACACACACACACACACACACACACACACACACACACACACACACACACACACACACAACACACACACACACACACACACACACACCACACACACACACACCACACACACACACACACACACACACACACACACACACACACACACACATAATTAAAAAGTCTTTAAAATGTAGTATATCTAATACTCTAGATAGGACGGAAGATGATTATTTATTTTTGGATCGAAGTTACAGCGATAATGAAGATAAAACAGAATTCGATGACGTGCCTGAAGATAAAACGGATATACGCCGGATTATACGGCAAACATTTAAATGAAATGCGTTTAACCGGAATACGCTAAAGACGAAATATCGGTTGACAAGGAAAAATACAACGGTCCCAACAAACTACTATGTATTTTCATACATTTTTTTTCTATTAATACGAAACGAAAATCTCTTAACATGAAAAGATTTCCCTTCTGGGTATGAACAAAATTCGAAAATCACCAGCAGGAGTGGACTGTCCAATTGTATTATCGGACGAATTCGTTGCAGTAAATGATGGTAATGTGTTATACAGCCCCAATTATGGCAAGCAAAGACTTTTGGGAGTTTTTTCAAAGCTTAAAAATATTATTGATGGAGATTCAGACAATGAAAATGAAATGAATAATGCAATTCCAGTTGCCACACATCATCCGAAAAAAGGAGCATCATGAAAAGTATGCACAGTTATTTAGTGGCCCATTCCAACAGTAAAATGAATAACAAAACGGACTATATCGAAAAGTTTGTTGTTAAAAAAAACACTCCACAAAGAAAAATTTCAGATTATTTTCCAAAAACTCATTAAGTTCTTGTGAAATTTTCTGTTTCATTGAACTTTATAATACATATCTATGCAAATAAACTCTAATAAATTTAATTTTGTAAATGTATGTATTTTTTTTTGCAATATCTTTTAAGGTATCCGACTACGTTCGAAACCATGATTTTGCAAAATTGTACAAATGGATATTTCTTTCAATATTTAGTGTCATTTACATTAGAATACACTTATAAAATTGTTTTAAGAGTATTATTACAATAAAAAACTATTTAAATGATATATTTTGGCAAAAAATGAACTTAAAATTGTCTCTTTTCAAAACATTCTCCTTTTGTGAAAAATGATTCTACAGTTATATAATTTTGCTTATATATAACTAAGACTGTTTTAGAGACCCTGAACTAGGAGTTTTGAAAGATTCACATTACTCTCACAGTTATTATTAATTGAAATAATTAACGGTCTTTTCTTGTTAATATTTCTCCACTCTGATATGCTAAAATATGAATAAATCGACTAAGTAATGTAGTTCAAAAATTCTAGTTCAGGCTCCGTACAGAAGTCTGTGCTATATACAGAAAAAATATTATTGTTATAGAAGCATTTTCCATAAAAGGAAAATGTTTAGAAAATAGGTAATTCTATGTTCAATTTTTGCCAAAATGTTGTATTTAAATATTTTTTTATTGTAAAAATAGTTTGAAAACAATTTTACACGTGTATTATATTCTAAATAACACTAAATATTAAAAAAAATTAGTTTGTGCTCTTTTGTAAAATCGTGGTTTTGAACGTAGTCGGATACCTGAACACGAAATTCTTTAAACACGAAAAAATATTTTAGTCCCTTGAGTTTCGTGTTAAGCGATTTTCACAGTAGTTGAAAATCACACTGATTGAAACACACGGGAGGGATCCTCACAATAATCTTTATTTCTCTTGCATAAAGATCAATGTCGTTGCTAAGGCTTCCCTATTAAAACTTCACGCTTCAAAATCAGGTTGATGAATTGCCCACAACCCAAGTCTAAATTTCTACACGAATGGATACACTCGTTTGTCAAAGCCACTCATCCTGTCTTTAAACCCTGGGACTTCGTAAGTTTCGATTATTGGAAGAAGAAATAACACAGCTAGTTTACTTTTAATTAATTCTTAAAGAAGATTATGTGTAGCGTTTCCTTCAATTGCTAGAAATTCAATTTCAAGATTAGTTTTGAGGAAATGTTTTAGCTAGAATACTTTATTTAATGTAATTTTAAAAAATTATTTACAGCTGGTAATTAATTTGAAATGTTAGAAAAGAAAATAGTAGCATTTGAATGTTTCAGTTAATTGTTAATACGATAAATTCATAAAGTTTTAAAATGTATTGAAAGGAAATGAGATTTTACTCAAGATTCAAAATTTGTAAAAGAAATGACTAAATCAGATTGAATTATTTTCACGGGATATTGAAATTCTGAAAGTACACCTTTAAAATTTATTATCCTAAAACTTGCAAAATTATTGAAATTTTAAAATAATTTGAAATTAATTTTCTGATTTTTCATTATAAAAAATTGTAACTTTTTTTTCTGAGAAATGTTTTACATCGCTTTAAAGTCATATTTCAAAAATCGGGCATCAAGGATCTAGATAACTTTAAAACAAAAAAATATTGAAGTACTGTTGCAAACCCAAAGTTAATTAAAAATATAGTTCTAATAAAATAAAAAAATGGCATCGTCGGTTTATTTTAGTCTTTAGCAGGTACTAAGAATGTTCTTAATTTCTTTTTACAAATTCTGAATATAAAACTTCTTATATAAATTAATATTTCTCGCAATATAAAAGTAATAAACATATGAATAAAATACACGTTGATAAGAAAACTTCTCATTAAAAAATTTCTCTTTTTTTACTGAATCTTTCTTAAAATAATTCCTAAAACAGCTATGAAAACTTTCTTTAATATAATGAACGTGTAAGAACTATTTCTTTTCTTTTAGATAAATCGCAGAGAAGTACATTTTCTGGATACACTCAATACTATAGAAAAAGAGAAAAGAGAGAGAGAGAAAAAAAAGAAAGCAATTTTTTTTTCTTTTTACGTTTTAGGATTTGGCAGGAATCCAACACACAAAAATAATCATATATATATTGCTACATTTCTTGCAGATAACCTATTAAGGTAATAAACAGTTAGTGAAAGAGCACAATAATGTGATATGAATGATAATCAGTGCACTATTATGAATCAAATGCAATTTTATTACAGGAGTATAGTAGTAGTAATGCTATGAGTATGCTCTTTAGTATAATGCTATGAGTAAAAAAAATATTAATGGATGATTTATATTGAGCGTACTATTCTTAATGAAATTTAAAGCTCATAGTGTGGAATAAATTTAGAAATTTCACCCTAAATGAATATTTTTCTTTTACTATCTCAGATAGGTTTAGATTTGGATAGAAAAAATTGAAAAAAAAAATAACACGTTATATAAAGAACGCCAAATCATTCTCGTTAATATGCTTTCTATGATTAAATATGAAAAGAAAATCGTTTGGGACTAATATCATTTAATGTTTTTATATTAAACAATGTATCAAAAATGTAAAAAGTTTTTCTTCCAGTTGTAATAAAAATTATATTTCTGATCATCTTAAATGTTTAAAAATAGATCTATAAGCAAATTTACTGTCAAACTTATTTATTTTATTGGAGTCCATTAAAATCCCATTTCTGTTTATCACTTAAAAATTTTTGGTATAACTTTTTCAGTCATTATTTACAACATATTGATGGTTTATTAAATGTGCATTTAAAATCAGCACACGAAGTATATTAGCGAGGATGTCCTAAGTTTAAAATGAAATGTTTAAAAAAACCAATCAAAGTTGGAAAATTTATATTTACCTTTAATAAAATATTTTTCTATATATTTATACCTATATTGCAAACGAATTTATCTTAAATAAACTTCAATTTGACAAAGGTTTCGATGAAAACATTCAGTTAAAAAGAACATATAATATACAAAGAGTACATTATTGATAAATCCACTACGTTTCTTATTTTTCTTCTCAATTTCATATAAATGTTAATTCATTCGATAGAGCAAATTACAATATCATAACTAGACATGTATGTTTATATATTCAGATTTATTCTAAATAATAAACCCCAAAAGATACATTAGAGATTATAGAATTCAGAATAAGAACTGCAAATAAGTTTCAAGACCGAATAAATAACAAAGAATGTAATACACTTTAATAAAAATAGAATCAAATGCTTCGGAAATAGTTTCTCTCTCTTTTCTGCAGAAGCTGACATGAAATGAAACAAAAACAAAGTAACAGCATTCTGACTGTAAATATAAATTTTAATGAAGACCATCTGGTGTTTTAAAAAAGGATTTTGAGCCTATAAAATCTATTAACTAGTTTTAGTTTTCAAACATTTCAGGAAAATGCTGCAAGAAATCCAATTAGGAAGCCTCAGACAGTTCTAAAGAAACTCATCAGAATAAGTTTTAAATCGATAAAATCTTTCTTTTGTTCGTATAGAAAATAATTTTATTCTTAAAATGCTGGCGGTTGCAGTTAATTCTTCAGTATTTAATCTCTTTTTCTTTGACTGCGATCGAATTTCGCTGGTTAATTTGTCAAAAATCTTACGGCATCTTTCAAAATGAATAGCGACAGAGTTGTTCTTGATTAGGAGATAAGAAAGCACTGTGTAGTATTTAACTTTTGAGTAGCGTTTTCTGCTCTGGTGTAATTATTTGTATTATTGTATAATATAGAAATCAATAATTTGTAAGTAACCACGCCAAGCCACATTACTTGGAAATCTGAATCAGTAAATATATGAGAGGAATTCTTTTCTGGATGCTATGATATATCATAAATCAGGGGTGGGCAGACTTCTCCAGAGTACGCCTACTTTTAATTTTTTCAAGGTATTGTGGTCCACAAGGGAGGAGGGGTCCATGGGTACGGACCCTCCCCCATAGCCCTTGATTTTTTTTCTGATTGGTTATAACCCCATGTAAATGGTACATAAAATTTAATTAAGCATTTGTCAGTAATAATTTTTTATTAATTAATGCTAATTATTTATGCAATAATTTATTTTTTACTGTCTTTTATTTCCGGCAATCTACAAAATCATAAAAATATGTACGGCTGCAAATTGTGTTATGATACGAGAGTGGTGGACATTTGACACTGAACCCCCCTCCCCCCTTGAAAAATTGTTGTGTGCACCCCTGCCCAGTGTCGTAGGCGTGAGGAGCGAAAAAAAGTCTAGAATGTGTATCAAAACTTAATAATAAATACGGAATATGGACTTACCTACATAGTGATAATAAAATAAACTTGCTCTTTCAAGACCACGTTTAAAACAAAATGCAAAATACAAATATAACAATAGCCATAAATATAAAAATATCAAATACACTCATGTCCATAAATTAAAAATAATTCAGAATCACACAGAAATTGAACTCTAAAATAAAAATTTCACCTGTAGAATTATCACACACATCTTGAAGAAGAATATGCAAATTACAGGAAACCACCAGATGGCGCGAATAGTACGTCACAATGACGAGAGTGTAAGAGAGGGGTATATAAGGAATGGTGGCAAAGAAGTAAAATTGTTCACAAGCGCTTTAAAATCCTTCCAGTGCAATAATCGCATAGTTATGGCACAAAGGAAGCATTTGGATGATTTTTTACGTGGTAGAATTATCGGACGACTGGAATGTGGACGTACCCAGCTAGAAGTATCCGAGGAACTTGGAATCGCCCAGAGTGTCATCTCCAGGCTTTGGAAACGATTCCAAGATGATGGTAATGTGAGTAGATGTTACAGCACATGTCGCCCCCAAGTTACAACGCCGAATGAGGACTGGTATTTGGCAGTTACTGCCAAAAGAAACAGACGGAGCACAGAATCAGACCTGTCTCTTCAGCTCTCTTCAGCTACCGGTACGACAGTTTCAAGGCAGACCGTGTACAGACGCTTAGGGCACATAGGTCCATATGCTCGTAGGCCTGTCAGATGTGTTCCCCTTACCGCAACTCACTGTCGCCTGCGATTAACCTGGAGTAGAGAGCATGCATTGTGGACACCGCAACAGTGGTCTTGTGTGATGTTTTCCGACGAGTCCATGTTTAGTTTGCAGTCTGATTCTCGCCGGACTTTCATATGGAGAGCTCCAGGTACCCGTTACCACCAAGAGAACACCATTGAACGACACCGTTACGGTGGTGCAGGATGGCTCGTTTGGGGAGGAATTATTCTTGGTTTCAGAACTGACCTGCATGTTCAGAGTGTAACGATGACAGACCACATCTATCGGGATGTCATTCTGGAACAACATGTACGTTTGTTTCGGGGCGCCATGAGTGCTGAATTTCTGTTTATGGATGACAATGCCCGTCCTCACCGTGCAAACATTGTAGACGAATGCCTTCAATCGGAGGATATCACCCGTATGGATTGGCCAGCATACTCACCGGACGTGAATCCAATAGAGCATGTGTGGGATATGCTTGGCCGACGAATTGCAGCCCTTCAACCACCTCCCACCTGTCTACCGGAACTTCGGAGGGCATTGCTTGATGAGTGGTGTAATATTCCCCAAGATCAGATTGATAATTTGATACTCAGCATGCGTAGGCGTTGTAAGGCCTGTATTGCATCGTCCGGGAGACATACTCCGTATTAACCATCATACTAACCATGTTATACTGTTTTTTGTAAATAGGTTCTTTTTTAAAATTTGCTCCAGGGAGTAAAAATCGCAATTTTTATTAATTATGTCAAACATATAGCATCATTTTTGCTCTTTACCTTTTGTTTAATAAATAGACTTTACAAATAAGTAAAATTTGTTTTGCTTCTGTCTGTCTCTTTCTTTGCCTGAACTTCATTGTCCTTAATTTATGGACATGAGTGTATAATGCATTTGTTAAGAAAAAATTCAAAATACATTAAAAAAATAAAACATTTTCCTCTAAAGTTAATGCTCATAGTAATAGTCACTAGAAGACTTGGTCTGTATACTGTCAGTCAATATTGATTATTTCGGTATATATTTACTAACTGCTAATCTTTAGGTGGTCACCCCAAAATGTCTTGGCGTTCCACCAGTTGACCACATTCGACTTAATGCCCACCCCTGTCATAAGTGATTGCTTTAGACTCCACACATTCAGGGAACTGTGCTATATTTAGTGCAGAGCATAGGCCTATTAGGATAATTTACTTCTGATAATTTACAAGTGCTTCAGCTGCTGTACACCAGGCTTGGAACATGATTTTTACAAAATGGTATCTGCAAAGTAGTGCGTTGGGTTTTCTTTCCAGCTTTTATGTGGTTCACCGATGAGACGTTTTTTTACAAATAAAAGATACGTTATGTAAACAGTAGTTTATGGTAAACATTTTGACCGGTATTGTGGATGATCACATTCATCTAATAGTTTTGTTACTTCATCATATCACAGGTACAAACTAATTACATTTCTGGATAAATATTAAAGCAACTATACTGTGTAATGAACCTCTTTGCATAGATTCTTCCTTCCCTGTGGTACGAGCACTAAGGAGCCTAGACCCATTTCGATGCTGACGTTCATAACCACTTAAACGAAATAATTGGCTTATAGGGAATTGAAGGTGATAATCCTGTATATTGATATGCTTGTACATTAACATTTTACGAAAATTTGGAGGTATATCACAAGTCCTTCAATACAACTGTATTTTTAATATACATGGTGATTATAATTAAAATTCCACTTTCAAAATGTAGTTAAAAAACCCCACTGCTGCTCAACATGACTTCAAATTTGAAATGAATATACTTGAAGAAGGGAAAAGTTTAGCATAAGAAACACAATTCATTGGAGGTTTACACTTTTGCTTAGTATGTGGATTTTAACCCAAAGACAATTAAACATCGATTTTTCATATCCTATGTAGTACGACCTTACCGTGGTGGATGGACATTTTACTAATTGTGAAACACATGTTGAATGATTTGGAAGTCATTTTTTTTCAGTAAAAAACAATCATGCACGTAGAACATTAGAGTTGGTTTAATGTGCAAATCACGTCAAAGTCGTTGTAATTGGATTCGAAGTGCCACTTGTAGCCAAATGCACTTTCGTTATGCTATTTACAGTTCTATCTATTGTTATACTTTGGCAAGACACATCATTTATAAACGAATAGAATATACGAAAAATGGTTTCACTACATTATTAAACATGTGGTAATTTAATTTATCCTGATCAAAGAGTCTCGCAGAATGAAAATCTCCTTCCATATATCCGTTTGAATTTCTACAAAGGACTTTCAGAGTAACTCGTTCAACCTCCAAACCTCTCATTTTTAATTTCAGACTTACGACCTTTGACAGCATAGAGCAATTTGAATTAGATACACAGAGCCCTGGAGATCTAATTATAGCATTGATATACTCGAAACGTAAGGAACCATGCTTAGTGAATGTCACTTTTACGAATAACAGAAAAGAATCGAGGTGACAATCTAAGTTGTAAAATTAAATTAACATATGCAAGACAAATGCAACACTTAGAATTCCCACTTTATGTGTGTGGATTAAGTTATTAGTAAGTTCATCCTCTTGCGGTTAAGATAACTTTCCACTATTAGAGTTAACAAGTGGATTTGACATTCGCTTCGGTGGAGTTTTAATATTACAAGTGAGAGAGAGAGAAAGAGAGAGAGAAGAGAGAGAGAGAGATAGAGACACTGGGGTGAAATTAAATTAGGTTGTATTCCCAATGGAGGAAACTTTGCTTGGGTGAGTATTGCACAAATAGGTGTAAGGTATTTGAAGTTAACCTCTTGGCAAGAGAATTCAAGTAAATTATCAGAAGAAATTACGGAGGACATCTTAGAATAATCGTAAGAAGGTAATTGTTTGTTTTTGAAGAAATTCTTCAGAGGATGATCAGGTTTTAAGAATTTCGTTGAGTTTTATAATGACCCCCCCCCCCTTTTATTTGACTTTAGTTTTAAGGAAAGTCCAAGAAGATATTTAGTTGATTTTAAACAAATATTGTTTTCTAAAATAAATACATCTTTTTTATATTATATGCAATAATTCGTGAAATTTTTTTTAATTATTCTTTTTTCTTAAAAAAAAATTAAAGTATTCTATGTAAGGTATTTGTTTAATATTGAATTTTCAGGATATGTGTTTAAAGCTATGATTGTTTTTTTTTCTAAAAAAATGTATAGAACTTTTATTTAAATAGTTTTTGGGTTTGAAGAAATGTTAAGCAAACAGTAAAACAAGTGACGAGACAAAATAAGAACATATTCATTGGATGTAATATGTATAACATTAAAATAAGAATGAGTGAACTACATTGAAATATAGTTTTACTCGTACTACACTTAGACGATACAACGTTTAATTTATCCAAAGGGAAAATAAATGTTCCAAATAAGAAAAGCGAGATCTTGATTGTACTGCAAACTATGAAATCAAACATAGTGAGCGAACTACTTGTAGGTAAAAATAGGAATACCAAATAAATTTTATATAGGCAAAAGCTAATAAATTCATCAATTATGTGCCCCAAAAGATAAGAACGATAACCAAGGAAAGGTAAAAAAAGTAAGTCATAAGTGCATTACACTATTTTTATAAATCTGATGTCCTAAATTATTAATGGAATTCTGAATTTAAAATATAGATAAAGTTTCATAAGCATCAAAGCGCAAACAGTACTTATGAAAAACATTGCATTTGCAGGGTTTTGGACTGCTTTCAGGCTATGTTTCAGTGCTCTTCCTAGTATATATTCTATTATACTTTTACCTATAATACATTGGCATAGCTAGGCCTGAATGGGCCCTTTATCTAAATTCTTTAGAGGCCCTTCTTTGCTTACACATTTTGGAGTCCCTAAAACTTGGGGGTTCCATATCATTGATACGGCGGTAGTTATGTCTCTGGTATAATAGTATATTGTACAGATATGTTGTAAATTGTTACGTAATCTTGTACTACCAGTCTTCTATTACAATATACTGGTATGTAGTACATTGTAACGTACTCTTGTACTATCAAACTCTGATTACAATATACAATTATACCAGGGGCGTAACTACCACCTAGGGATTGCAATACCGGTATACCTGGATACCGAATACATGTATTTTGAGCTATTTGTACAATTTTGTAATACCGGTATTCACAAGTTTAAATACCGGTTTTTTGGTATTTACGAGAAATTTTTAAAATTGTCTCCACTATATGTCCAGGGATGACCAACCTTGCTAAATAGTTTACGTTTTTGTTTTTATGTCTCCCTAACGGGTGAAATTAATTAGATTGTGAATATAAAGTTGCATCGTACAAACAAAAGAAGCGATAAAATATGTGAATCATCCAAGAAGCGGGCCAAAACTATCCTATTACATCTCAAAGCGATAATGTACGCGCGCAGAATTCGTAGTAGAATTAACAATTAGCAAAAAAGAAAAAAAAACTAAAATACAATACAAAAATTAGCTATATCCGAAACCATCCAGCAATAAATCGATTTATTTGAAGATTATATATTTAGCGGTAAATAATTGGCAAAAGTTTATCCCCTATTGCTAACAAACTACCTACTAGCGTAGATGCCAACAGAGCGTTTTTGACAGCTGATAATTTGTACACACAATTCCGTTTCAAGCTTAATGGCAGTACAATTAATGCATTATGTTTCTTAAGATCATATTTAAAAAATTTGTAATAGTACCACAGACTGAATAGTGATACTTACACATTTTTCTGTGATTTAAATAAATAAGATGTCTCTTTACTTTTTTGTGATTCTTTATATACTGTTGCAATTTAAAAAATTACAAATTAATTTTTTGTGATATTCACCCTCGCTAATAAAACTGGCAAATAAAACAAAGAAGCACCTGTATTTTCTTTCTTTTCCTAAAATTTCTACTACAGATATTAATAACGGTATCCTGGTATTAAGATCTAAAAAATACCGGTATTGAACTTTTGGTCCAATATTGCAATCCCTACTACCACCGTATCAATGGTAAGGGCCCCCAAAATATGTAAGCAAAAATTCGTAAAATGTTAAGAGGACCCAAAGGATTAAAATACTTTTATCATTTCCTATTTCTGATATTTTGTTAGAGCAAAAAAATGACAAATACATAAGTTTACAAAGACGAGTGTAATAGTATTGCCACACTGACAAAATTTTTGCGCTTGTATATAAAGATAATGATACTAAATAAAATTGATGAATTAAATAAATAAAATGGATACAAAAATACTATAGAAATTCTTTTCAAAATAAAACTACATACCTTAAATATATTCTTTAAAATGTATATGAATTACTAAACCTTAACGCAAGAAGTAGGGTTTTATTTGTTATCTTTTTGCCACCTTATATTTATAATTCCACAAAGACAAATAATCATGAAGGATGAATTTTCAAATATGTTTTAAATTTATAGTTGGTTCTTTATTTTTTTAGTTTATTTTTCAGGAAGGACTTCGGTTGAAATCTTATTTATTTTGATACACAACCGCTGACAATAAAGTTCGGTGAATGAAGTCAGAATGGCCGATGCGGAATCACTGGCAAAACAAAACGTTGCACATGCATAGCGGCAGGTGTTGACCATTTACTCACACAGTTTTCAATTGAGCGTCGTTTGTGTTCCATGTAAGACTTGTTTTACAAAGTACTTGCGTGTTCAGTGCGTTGGTTCTTAATTGAGAAAGGGAAAATTAAGGAGCAAAGGATCATTTTAAAGTTTTGTTTTAAGCTTGGAAAGACACCGAAAGAAACATGCGATGCTGATACGTGTTCATGAAGATCAAGCACTTTCTATGAAGGGTGTGTACGAGTGTGGTTCACCCGTTTTCGAGAAGACCGGGAAAGTGTTTCATACAAAACCCGTAGCTGAAAATCGGCGACCTCCGTCAGTGACGAAAACATTGAGAAAATTAACCATGGAGGATCGGCGATTAACTGTGCGCATGATAGCTGATGAACTGCCGATTAAGTATGAATCCATGCGACAAATCGTTAACCAGTATTTAGAGATGAGAAAGACGTGGGGGATACGTAGGGTACGACTCCAGTACACGCAACAAGGTTAATAGTTTTTTGTTCATGACAATGCTCACCCTCATACAATATTGTCAAACAGCTCCAGGCAAAAAATGGATGATCAAATTGAACATCCACTTACTCGCCAGATCCCAATCCTCCAGACATCTTCCTATTCCCATGAAACAAACTAGCTTTGAAAGGAAAGAGATTTGACGATGTTACTGACATCCAACGAAACATGACAAGGCTTTTGAACTTCATCCTAAAAGAAGACTTCTTGCAAAGTTTCCAGGACATGTATAGCAGATCTCATTGGTGCACAGTTATGGGAGGTGACTATTTCGAAGGACAGTAAGGTATAACTTTCGATAATATTTTATCTATGTTAATGTTATAGGAATTTTCACCGAAATTTATTATCAGAGGTTGTAGATTATTTATTAATGTCACCCCCAGAAATAATAGGTGGGCTATTAGTAACGGAACGTAACTTTGAACCACCTCCAAGTATGACGAATACGAGGCTGAATTGGAACGTAACTCTCAAAACTTCCTCATCCAGTCAAGACTGAGCCTCGAATGATTTGACATGCATCAGTTTGTTACATTATGGAACATTAGAGGTGGCTTCAGAACTAGTATCTTACCACTCGCCAATGCCAACTACGAGCTGACGAGGGGCCGCGGGTAGCCTAGTGGTTAGAGCATTGGACTCCAGACCGGAAGGCCTGGGTTCGATGCCCGATGCCACCAAATACGGAGAACGTGCTCTTTAAATCAGTGGGTCCGAATGGTGTCGCCATCTATTGTGTTGTACCGAGCAAAATCGCACTGTCACCTTCAGGGGGGCTCAAAAGCTTAGGCTAACGACAGGCGTAAAATTTTAGCCCTTATCCGCGATGAATTTTGTGGACCTTGATCTAATGTTACTGTCGATCAGGTGGCATAAGCAACAACAACAACACGAGCTGACGATGTTAGGATTCGACTACCACAACCAAATCTAATTTATGAACAATACCGTAAGAACATAAAGACGAAAAAAATGATAAATAAAATTAAATAGTTTTTCTTTTTAAGAAATGTTAAAACAACATCTTGTATGTATAAAATACTTTCTTTTTCCATTGCATTTTTAAAAATAGAACATTTATTTAATATCGTAACTGATAACTAAATTATTTTAAAAATTCAGCCCTTTTTTGTTATGAAACAATGAGGAAATATTTTGAAAAACATATTCTTTTGATTTCTAACAAATAATGATCCAATTTTCTTTTATTCATTCTTTATATTCGAATAGAATCTTTCAGAAATTTATACAAGCGGGTAAAAAATATTTTATTGAACGCTTCCTTGAGGTCAATTGTTTTAGTTTCTAACTGAATGTTTCAAAAGAAACCATTATTACAGTAACAGTTTTAGATATATTCTAACTAAAAATGGTTATTATGATAGTTAACATAAAGCTATTTCCTAAAAAGCAGAAAATAAAAGTTGTTAAATGCTTTATAAAAATCTCCCGAAAAAAATTAATTTCCCTTAAGACCTTCACTTTCTAGAAAATGACTTTTAGAGAATTCGGAAGATATTTTGAATTAAAAAATATTGAAAAGGAGCAACATATGTATTGAATATTGAAAAATGTATCTGTAACATTCCTATTGAAAAAAATTAATTTCCCAAGATCATAATTATGAAAAATAATACTCAAGTTAACCATTTTCATTAATGTTAGAATTATGAATTGACATTGTCTTGCCTAGGGTTCATTACTTTATAAAAAGTATTGAAAACTGGAAAAAACGTGCTTAAAATTAATGATCATTCTTCAACACAGAAATTTGTCAAATTTTCACAACTGAACACAAAATTAGAATATTATTATAACATAAATATCCATGCGTTTGGAACAAGCCTTCTATATAAATTATGAATAAATTTGGCAATCATGATATTCTTTGATATAGAAGTGAGGGTTTAGATTTTAAGAATAAATAGCTTTCCTTTTTTAACACGCTTTTATAAGTTTCACTTGCATGTAACGGAATCTTAGAACTCGATTTTTACCCACTTAACAATATCGGATTCATTCGAAATTTCGCACACTTGTCAAGGACCGATGACAATACAATAATTTCATAATTTTGTTCCATTGTCCTTTTCAGGATCGTCAGGAATAAGGATAATTAGATTTGGCGACAATTCCATATACCCCTTCCAGATTTGGCAACTTATTGCATATATCATTTTTAAATTTGGCGACTAGTTCCGTATACCATTTTCAGGTATGGCGACTAATTTCATACATCATTTCCAGATTTAGCGACTAAAAGAATAAGGTCTAACCCTGCAGCGAGTGTTTTGAATTTAAAACTAATTATATTCAGGAATAAAAAACACTTGCGGTTAATAGAAATGAAACTAACAAAAAAAGTGTTCTGTATCTGAGAAAGTGGAGGGTGGGTATGTGTTAGCCATTTTTTACCATAATATAAACATTTTTCTGAAAATGAAAATAAAAAAAAAGCCTCGTGCATGTGAAAAAAAATAATTTACGTTCCAGCTACTAAATATTTTTTTATTTTTATAAAGCAATATGTTTAGAAATGATGATACAAATTAACATTAAAACAATACGTTTAAAAGGGAATAATACGATTGACACTTAATATTACCATGTTTTTTCACTCTCATTCTTGAATGTCTGTCCGGGTGGAATTTTGTAATTGATTTTAAACTGTGTGATTTTCCGATGAGTTAAGAGACTTGAAATTTGGACTATAGCTCAGAAGTGGATGACAGTGCATGAAAATGTGGAAAAAAATACGAAAAGAGGAATTTTATACTTTTTATGGTACATTAAAATATTTTTTTATTTGAACTTTTTCTACTTAACAACTTTTAATTGTTTGACCTGATCTTTTGAGACGGAATCTAATATAACGATGCGGGACAAATCCGAGGCCCCGTAAACGGAGAGAATAAATACACTTCAGACCCTCTAATAAAACATTCATTGAAGAGCAAGACTAATTCCAGCAGCCACGTAATTCCGACTCCAAATATCAAACTAAAGGATACATTCAACAATGAATAAATGATAGTTTAAAAAACACGCTTTTATTGTAGATCGAACTAAAAATGAAAAATAATTATACTTTAAAAAAAACTAAAAAACACGCTTTTATACTGAATCGAACTAAAAAGTAAAAAAATAACTCTTAATATAAGAATAAAATGATGAACGAGAAAATTAATGTCATTGTGGTAAAAGCGTGGGGTGCAATTTTGGAATTAAAAGAAGTTAGAAACTATAACAATTGATATATTTATAGAGCACCCACGCTTTCACTCCAATGACATTAATTTTCTCGTTCATCACTTTATTCTTATATTAAGAGTTATTTTTTTACTTTTTAGTTCGATTCAGTATAAAAGCGTGTTTTTTTTAAAGTATAATTTATTTCTCCTGCAACTAATATCAAGCGTTTATTTCATAAAACTATTTCATGGAATAAGTGTTTTTTATTAATCATAATTAAAAATGTTTCTACTTTAGTTGAATGTTGCGAGTTAGCTGACTTTTTCAAAAAAAAAAAAAAATAGAATCAATAGTAAACCTCGAATTAATCCATTCTCTGAAATATAATTTCTATAATAAACATTCCCTAAATCTCCCTTAAAATGATTTTTTCTGTGGTTTTTATTTTTAAATTACGATCATTTATTTGATGCTTACCAAAAATGTACGTTCTCTTTTATAACGTATTTATTGGCTTTCCGCTCGTTTTTTAATAGTGGTTTTGTTTTACAGTAAAAATCTTGGCTAAACCCAAGCTGTATTTTCGATAACACTACTATAGATTCAATACCTTTAACTTTGTTTTAAAATTCAAAGGATATGTCACTAAAAAAGAATCTATAAATCAATACTCTAAAGGTAAAGTATTGTATTTATGGCTTCACATTTTTTATTCAAAAGAAAATTCGGTAAAAAAATGTAGCTTTGACAAAAGATGAAACTTACTCCATAAAAAACATTTTACCACGAATTGTCTCAAAATAAGAACTAATTCGATTTTCCATTTATTACCGGTCACACAATAAGTCTTTCCGATAATTCCTCACCCAAAATATCTTCTGTGTTCATTATCGTCCCGAATATCCCCCCCCTCTTTCTCCATCCCAATCGCTGTCAATGATGTGTTTTCATCATCCCTTGACTATTGATCAATATACGCGCATCAGTTTCCAATGAAGATGCATGCACGCGTGCCAAGCTCGTCATAAATTACTCAAGCACGAATGGCAACAGGTTCCCATCCAATGGAAAATCGCTTTGTAGACGCTCGACTAGCTACAAGCAATGCCTTTCAGATAAACAACAGCAAAGTATTTTTAGAAGATTTAGAAAACCGCTGTCACACTCTCTTGATTAGCGCATTGAAAATGACAAAGGGGAAGACGACGGATATGTCCTGCTAATTTATTTAATACGTACAGTAATTAAAGTAATGGTTGACTAGTTTTTTCAGAAGATTAGTTCCTAAGTAGAAGTCTTTTTAGAAGTATGCATTCTGCTTTGGTTGAGAGTAAAGGAAATCGGTTAATGAAATGTAATTAAATTAGGGGAATCAAAAACAAGAGTCAGGCTTGTTTTTTACCGATGAGAGAAACCTTTTTTGTGGCTTTTAATCAGAAGTTTCTACCCAACTTCGTTAGTTTCCAGATTCTCTTCAAAAAGTTTGTTTTCTACTAAAAAAAAATCGCATCTAATTTTCTTGAATTACCCTTTTCCTGAAAGATAAGTTACCAAATAAAATAATACCTAAAAATGCTTCTCAAAAACTCTTAATTAGTGCTGTTAAGAATAGATGATTTGGAAAGGAGGCTTCTTAATGAAGATCAAACTAATTTAAAGTTTAATTAGGGTTATTCTGTGGATTATTGAGTATAAACCTCGTAATTTTAATCTGCCGTCAAATGAAGAAAGCGAAATTTAAATAAGCATTTGTAAATTAGCTAGCAACATCTATACTAGCATTTGATAATCAAAATTATGTTGAGAGAGTGTTATTTAAGTCGTCTTCTAAAGCAAAACGAGGGCTATTGGCAATGGATCTCGTAATGTTTAACCACATATCTAAGGTGAACTATATTCCTTACTTATATAGTCTTTCCTTTTTTGACTCAGTATATATAAGATTCTAAAGTTTATTAATACTCGCACATAGCTGTTGTATCAATATTTTAACGTAATGACTAAATATTTTCCATTAAATCTGTCGTTGTTCTAAATCCTCACGTTGACGTAGAAACGAAATTAAGAGAAAAGGGTGCCAACTCAAGTATCATTCTCCTTTCTTGAACGTGGTTCAAAATTAGGAGGTCCGTTGCCAATGACCTTCGTGCTGTTTTATAGTGCGTCGTTAACAAACACACACTTACCCAAATATTTTTCTTAGAAGCTGGTTTTGTAGAATAAAGAGCTCTATAAATGGAACGTAATCTGATCTCTTAGCCGTGAAGTCAAAATTTTTCCAAGTGAAATAGATAAGTCATTAAATTTACACGGTAAAATTACAGACTCGAGATTACTTTTAAATTTACAGGGAAATAGTGAGAATGAGATATTGATTAGAAAACGTCATTTTCTGTTGGTTACATTATGAACCTATCTCCCTGTATCCTCTGATTAATATTGGATTTAAAACCCTTCTTTACTTTCAATACACAATACATTCCAATGTGGCAATGATGCATTCCATCAGGCCACTAAGTATACAATTGTTCTTAAACAATGCCCGTATCAATGATTTGGCTAGAATACCTCATTATTGGGCAGCTTCTTTGCCTTAACATCCCTATCACGTCAATAGAGTAAAAAAATTCATCATTCATTATAGCATGACACTGCAATCTTAAATGAAACTGATTCATTCTCGTAGATGTGGGTTCTTATGGTTTCAAAGAATCCACATCTGTGAGACTTGATTCACTTGGAAGTTTGTTGGGTTTCCAAATGTCTGTTTGTATCCTACTCAAAGTTTTGTTTTTAAATAAACACACCATTTGATTCGCAAGCCATGGACAGATGATGAAATTGGAATTTGGCATTTGAGTTGACAACAAAAAGTCTTTCTATATCTTCATGTCAAACATATGGAAGAAGTACGTCTTCGTGAGAAATTCCTAAGCGTCTTAATGCTTAGGTCAATATAAAGCAGTGATTACCAAAGTGGTCTATATGGACCCCCAGGGGTCTATGACGACTTGTAAGGGGCCCATGGCAAAGAAAAAATAATTCGGGGGTCCATGAGGTGTAAATGGGGGTCTACGATAGCCTAAACCTGATTGTGACTTTAATTTTAATAGAAAATCTAATAAAGTGTAAGCCATAATTACCTATTTAACAGCTTTATTTACTAAATTTACTGGGGTTAATTTGCAATTATAAGGTGACAGCATACATTTTATTAAAAAGGTTCATCATTTTAGTGTTTCTTGCCAGAATCAAGCTAAAAGAGTATAAAACTGCACATCATGAATTTTAACAGTTTCTCAATTTGTTACAATCTGCCAGAAAAATGAGGTTTTAACCTATGTTCAACATTTAAATGCCCTTTACTCAGGTTTTGAAACTAGGTTTTAGAATGCTTTGACCATGGTAATATCACAATAAGTAATGAATTCCTGTTGTCACATTAAAAAAAAAAGCAAAAAGAAAAAAATGTCTGATTACAAAAGGAACTTATTTTAATAGCCCTAACGAAAATCTTAAAGCGAAGTTTAGAAACGAATGTCAGTAGTTTTGGCTTTAAAAAAGATATACCTGTTATTTTTTCGAATTATGGAACAGCTTAAGAAAGTTTTTAATTGCTTTTCCTAGAGAGGAGGAGTTTCAGCATGGTTGCAAATCTCCAAAATAAAAACAGAAAAAAAAAAGAAAGATTGGATCCTACTAACCGAAGAGATTGAGGGTTAAACCTGAAAAGATTGATGCCAAATGTTAAAAATGTGTTATTGAAGCACTAGATTCATCCCACCCATTAAAAACATTTGTTTGTTGTTCAGTCATTTTAAGTAACAATTATTTTATATGTTAAATTAAAATTTAATTAACTAATTCACATGTGTTCCTTAAGTTTTAAACACACTACTTAACTCTAGTTAGAAACATAAAACTTTTAAAGTAAGTAACTATACCAGCTGTAAAAAACATTTAAGTTGATAAATTTGCAAAAATTTAATATTCGGTAGTAGGGGTCTACACAAAACCGAAAAACATGGGAAGGGGTCTATGAGACAAAAAAGTTTGGGAACCTATGATATAAAGGTTTTCTTAAAAAGCCTACAAAGTTTGAAATTTCTCAAAATAAAATTACATGAAAATTTTGAGAATGGGATTGAGTAAATCATCGACATCTCCAATTATTCTTCAAATTTGTAATTGCTTATTTAGGTGAATTTATGAAATGAGTAAAAATAAATGAAATGAATAAAATAGTAATTGGTGGCATGTTACATAGCTATTGAACAAATTATACATATTTACATGAAAAAGTATAAATACAAGAACCAATTGCATATATATAAAATGCATTTCATAAGTTTAAAAAAGATTTTTGAGTAACAAAGATAAATCTAATGAATTTCTTACAAAATTAACTAACAATTTCTAAAACTTTTGTATTCGAGCAGATATTTAGCCTTAGTTTCAGAATATCTCGCTTTTCACCTACAATTCAATCTTTTTTTTATTTATTTCCCTCAAAATTATTTTATTACTATTTTATAATTAAATACTTACATCAGGTGTTGAAATCCATTCGTTTCGAAGATTATAAATCTAACGGATTATTTTTGGGATTGAGCATGGCAGACATTTTTCTAAGTAACTTGGAAATGGCATCACTTTTTTCCCTGTTACATCTTATCTTAGGGAAAAACATAAAAAATAAAAGAATGATAAAAACAGTTTTATATTTAATTATAGTAAAAACTATGTTCACCATACTTTATGGCAACTTTTCCTGATTTGTCAGCATCTTTCCAGCGGAGAAATATTGTAGGCATGCTTATATTATATTGGCTTGCCCCATGTTTATTAAAACCTTCATATCTATACTCCCTGAAATGTCCTCATCATTCACTGACATAGAAATAAATCTGTCTTCAAAAGACTTCTCCTATCAGAATATTGAAATCGGTCCAATATTTGTCTTCCCAAATTCTAAAGATAGCCATCGCAATATTGAAAATTAATAATACTTGTAGAAAGGACTTTGGACGATTCGTACCGATTATAAATGAATTCCTACAGAAGCTGGATTTTCAGTTATCTGAACAATGTTTGGGTGAATCCCAATTGGATAATAGAAATCGATGTTGCATTTTGGTATTCAAAACAAGTCAAACATTTGCTTGACGTGTTTGCTCCATGGAATGATTATGTGTGCATAGATGGTTTACTGTATATATGAGAGTATAAAATATACGATGCAACATATATTTTGAAGAATGGATGATTGTTTAAAGATATATTAAGCATACTACTCAAAAGTATCCAAGTAAATTGATACCAGTTTGTGTTCTTTTGTTTTAAATTTAACAGTGGATATATTTAGGCAATATAGTAGCTCAAAATGTCAGCACACTACAGAATAATTATCTTAATGAAGATAATAAATAAATATATCATTATGTGTTTCGATTAAATTTGTTGAAAGTTTATTAGTTTCATTATTGAACGCGTAGTAGTGATATATATTTAAAAGTATTAACTTGTAATGAAACTAAAATAAAAAACTTTTTATATAAAGAAAACAATATATTTTACAACCTACCTAATAATGATTGAAATAAGAAAGTTCTGTTTAATTTGTAGTACTTAAATTCATCAGAAGCAATATAACTTTTTGATGAGCTTATATATTTTAAGAATATTTCTATGTGACTTGCGTTAATGAAAATTAAAAATTAGAGAAAGTGCAGAAAATATTCGACTCAGTTTTACTTAAACTTAATTATTAATGCTTCAAAAGTGTGAACAACTATAAGATTAACAGAGTTCACCGCTTGTTTCACAATTTTACAAAGGATTTTTTCTTTAACGTAATCTTACAAAGGTGCGCTATTAATCCCAGTCTCAATTCAGGCAAAACACTTTTTTAGTTTAATCAAAATTAATGTAGTGTTTGCCTGAGTCGGGGTTTCGAAAATGATGCTATTTAACTTTGACTCTACGTAAAAAGAAAAAAATTCACATGCTATCCCAAGAGAATTTTTCCAAGAGGTGAGCCCTTTTAGTGACAATTCCAAAATGGTACAACACTTGTTACTTTTCTATTCATAACTATTATTACAATTTTTTTTATTTGCAACATCTTCATTTTAAAAATCAAATGCCTAAGCAATACTTGTTTACTCTCAAAGATTCTGAAAAATGGAACAATAAGAACACATGTGGTGAGTGGTCAATAAAAAAAAAGACCGATCATAATACATAATGATACTATGTATTATTACAAAGAGGGCTTAATTGCACGGAATGATATCAATAATTATGCTTCAAAATCCTTATTCGTCTCACCTACTCATATAGAATAGCAATTAATGAAATTTAGTATAAATATACACTTATAACAAAGAAATGTACCATTAAAAACTTATTTTAAGCTCGCATGATTATCAAAAAAGCTCATAGTGCAATGATGTTTGAAATTCTCATTATGATATCGAACTGAAAATGAGTCTGATATGGGGTATGGTCTTCTTTCACAATCAGACTGGTCGCACGGAGTAGCAGCATAATGGACAGAAGGCAGTTGAGAAGTCCTTGTGACTGTTGATTCTATTCCCACAGCAAATGCAGTCCTTAATTCCAGGATGATTCTAGTAAGAAATCTGTCAAGACATCTGGCTGGCCAATCCATGCAGCGAGTATCCTCTTTTTTCAAGTAAATGTCTTCCAGTCGATACCTATATGTGTGAGCGGCGTAATCTTCCATTAACAATAGCCCTGGACCCACCTATATCCCCTCCACAGTCACAGCTTGCATAATTCTTTTAGAGTATGTAATTATTATCTTTAGTTTAATACTTTTTTCGTAAAAATAGGCATTATTTGCAAATTTTGTTTATAAATACATATATATATATATATGCCCACAAAAAATATATGCTCTCTGAAGGAAAGGAGCCACTAATACGAAACTTAACACATATGTAATGTATGAGGAGATAAGTAAATGATTACAAATTTAGGAGAATAGATTGTTTTATTAAGAAGATATGGCATAAAAAAGGTTACAAATCAGTAGATAGTAAATCCAACACTGGCAGCTATGAAAGCTAAAATACAGCGTGACTTCGAATCAATGAGCCACCTATGATCTCCCGCAGAAGACCATGCCATAATCTTTGCAAGAAAGCATTTATTTCACCAATTTTACAATTCTTGCAATTGCTTTCCAAACACATCCCAGATGTGCTGTAATGGTCAGAGGTCTGGTGACCTGGAAGGTGCCAGGTGTATGTATATTCTGAAAGACATTTTTGGGAGAGTCACGCAGTATGTGGAAGAGCCTTTCATGCTGTGTAATAGCACCTGGGTGACTTGATAGCATAGGCAGTACAACTAGGGTTAAAATCTCGTCCACGTAACTGCGTGCAGTCAAAGTGTGTTGAAGGACGGCTAGAGGCGATCATGTCTCCCAAAAAATAGCTCTCCCCACTGTCACGCCACTGTATGCCTCACAACAAAAAATTCTGGATAGGATCGGTGGCCTGGTAGCCTCTTCACTCCTATACTCTGGTCATCAGTATTGAGACAGAATTGGAATTCATCGTTTAAGATCACACGCCTCCAGTTGGTTACACTCCAGCTTACAAGAGGTCAGGAAAAATCCAGTCGACACGGTCTATGATGTGAGGTCAGTGATAGGCGTGTTGATGATCGTCTGCTCTTTATACATGTGTGGACCACTCGTCACCGAATGGTTTCAATTTACCACCGGATGTCTGGAAGGTGGCAAATGGCTTCGAACTGGAGTGTTTGGAGGGACTTGGCCGCTCTTATGATTGCGTGATCATCGCTTGCATTTGTGTTCATGGAATGCTCTGACCTTCAATGACAGTAGACTATCCCTTCCGTTATCTATTGTTGCCAATACCGAGAGACTACCACATCACTCCGATCGAGGTGGTCACCGATATGCCTGTTCGAGCAACCTGCTTCGATGAGACCTACTATCAATGGCGAAGCCAGTCCTGAGTGGGTCCTGTATCAAATTCCTTGGGGGCCCTATTTGGGGCCGTTTAAAATTTTATGATTATATTCTTACACATAATAGGGCCCCTGTAGCTAGGTGGCCCCGTCTCATTGATATGGCGGTAGCTACGCTCCTGAGTTTTGCTTACATATGATGGATCTCTTGTGAGTGAGTGATTTTGGGGTTTATTGGCGCAAGAGCCGATTTCGGCTATACTGCGAAAAACATTTGTTTTAATATCTGTGGTCTAGACGGGAAGAGAAAGAAAGAATGAATTGAATGACAAGAAAGAGGTTCGAAAATAGAGAAGGATCACTAGGGTACCCCGGGTTCGTGAAGCCCATGTTTACCAAAGACAGTAAACCCCGTGGGAAAAGGAAAGTATCACTAGGGCACCTCAGGATTGTGACACCCGTACTCACCTAAAGAAGATGAGCCCCCTGAGGGGAATGGATCTCTTGTAGCTTGAGGGCCCGTATCATTGGTACGGCAGTAGCTACGCCCTTACTTCTATAAACTCCCTCTCAAAGTCCGACAATTGCTCGTGCTGTAATCGGTTACGTCTGCAAGACATCTCTAGGCACAATACCGTCCATACAAATCAATTTAGATTTGATTTGTTTCAATAACCCTACGGTCAGAGCAATCATGCTTTTACACTTTCCCACGCGCTTACCCATGTCTCATTGGTGCAGAAATTTTAATCATTTGCACAACGCTTTCCAGACTACATTCCTGCCAAGTTTCGTGATAGTAGCTCGATTTCTTCTGGTTATATGCATTATTTTTGTGACAGAGGCTATTTATATATAAATATATATACGGATTAGAGAGAGAAAGATCATGCACTTGCTTTAGTTGACAGATAATGGCTTTTATTTTCGTAAATAAATCAATATTCTAAAATTAACTTATCTAAAATACCATGCTTTGAAAGGATACTGTCAAGTACAAATTGCAGGAAATGATTAAAAGAATAATAAACTTGCCGTTGTTGCTGAAAAGTTATTCCAACTCCTCTTAAAAGAATGAAAATACTATTTTAGTCCTATTTGCGAAAGCAGGTTTGGAACTACACCAATTTTTTCATTACCACGATTAGTGACATTTAACAAAAAAAAGTGTTCTAGTTTCCAAACACTTCTTTGAAAATTTTGAAATCAAATGGCACATATATCGTGGAATAGTTTCAAACAAAGAGTTTTCACGGTGAGAGTAGAATAAAAAAATTCTAATGGCTCTTGGGTTTTGGTGCGAAAATGTCTCTCTCTTCAAGGACTGGCTTCTACCCAAAATGTTGGTGCAGCAACCTGACAAAATGATTACTTTAATCAATGGTTCAGGGAAAGACTTACTTTTTTTCTCTGTGAACGACGATCGTAAAATCTCTTACAATTTTTGGCAAGAGATAAGAGAACACACCTAGATATTTTAGCTTTTAACTTTAAATTATTATGAAAGCATACGAATTTTTTTCTGACAGAAAAACGCATTATTTTCTCATTTTTATAAGCAAAAAACACACATTTTGTTTGTTTCATTTGTGAAATTTGTTATAAAAAATTACACTCAAAGCATTAAGTTTTTCTTTCTTTTCAGAATGCATTTGTCTGGATTAGTTTATATATTAAAATGCACCAATCAAAATGTAATAAGCGTTATTTAAGCTCTATGAGGAAAAAGTCGGATAAAAATTCAATACTTGAAACGCTTTTTCAATGTAGATAGAAATTAGGTTTGTTAAAGCCTTTTAAAATATTTAAGGCCATTTTATTAAATTTTTTTTTATTTCAAATGGTTAAACGAATATTTTTTTTTTATATAAATGATTATTTTATTTAAATGAAATTTTTGTTTTTAATCGCAGGACAAATTTTAGTGATGAAAATATTTTGTTAAATTACCCGGAAGTAATTAAGAATTATACTATAGAGGAACCACCAGCAGATTTTTATATTTTGTCATTTTTATGAAACAATATTTTAGTTTGTTAAAATTTAAATTACTGAGTTATAGATATGTTTAAAATTTCAATGTCTTAGAAATGAAAATGTTTTCGCATAGGAAAAAAATATTTAATAGTGTTTTTTAATTAAAACATTTTTCTCGATATTATTTGTTCAGAACAAATAGCAAAGTATTGCTGCATTTCCGTATTATATAAAAGCAGCACGCTGATGTGCAGGAAAATGCTGAATATTTAAATCTTTATTTTTCAAATGGAGCTGTAGATTGGTATTTTTACCATTGCAGATCTAGTACATTCCCCGGGAGTTTGTATCGCTTTTTAGTGTGGCATTATACAGGCTCATACCGATTCCCACAATGTAAATTTTACGCCCGGTTTACTTCCCAGAGAGAAGCACCTGAGCTCTGACGATGCTCTAGGGATTTAATTTTGAAGACAGCACCCAAGCCAAATGGTCATTCTAGGGATCTTTAAGATACCACGTAATCATTGGACATGGGCACTACCGCTATTTTGCTCCTTGAAAATCCCCTGACTTGGACCGAGTCGAAGCCAAACACATGGGTGAACAAATCCAGCGTCTAACCAACTACGTCATCCTGTTCGTATATTTGAATTTTATAAAGTATTAAAGATAGTTAACATATTTTTAATAATCGCTTTTAATAATCAAAACCAGTGTATCAAGTATGATTAATGAAATACAGAAGTTATCTATACAGGAAAATATGTTAAACGCGAAAACGCTTAAGACGAAATATCGGTTAACATGAAATAATAAAGCGGTCTCGACAAACTATTATGTATTTAATGCATTTTTCCCCCTCTTAACACGAAACGAAAATTGCTTAAAATGAAAAGATTTCCCTCCTGAATATTGAAACTGAGCCACTTAATGGAATGTTTGAGAAAGTTTCTGAATTATTGGACTGTCTCACTGTATCATCGGAAAAATTCGTTTCTGTAGATGATGATACTGTGTGTATAGCCGCAATTATGGCTGCAAAGACATTTTGGAGAATCTTCAAAGCTAAAAAAATATCATTGGTGTAGATTCATATGACAAAAATGAAATGAATATTCAGCTCCTGTTCCAACGTCATCCGAAATAAGGAACATCATGAAAATTATGCAGTTATTTAGATGCACATTCTGTTCAATGGCAAAATGAATAACAAAATTAAGTATGTCAAACATATTATTGACAATTTGATGCTAAAAAAAGACAATGCAAAGAAAAGTAACCAATTATTTTAAAAAACTCAATAAATGTTTTGTTTTTCAAAAAAAAAAAAAAATGGTGCATTAAATTTCATTAAGTTCTAGCAAATATATATATATATATATATATATATATCTTTGTAAATAAAATGTACCCTAATAAACTTAATTTTAATGAATATATGTTTTTTCTGCAATATTCTTTTACACGAAATTCTTTTAAAACGAAAAAATATTTCTCTGTTTCAGTAGTCTCGTGTTAAACGATTTTCACTCTACATTCATTTCGGAAGACTTGAATATTGAAATTTGATTTTTTTTATTGAAAATATTATTGATTGAAATTTAATTTGAAAATAATATTGAATATTGAAATTTATAATAATTTTAATATTGAAGTTTAATTATAAAATTACAATTGTTTCCCGAACATTGTACAGAACTAACAGAGATTTAAGGAAAACGAATAAAAATAATTGCAAGTTTTCGAAGAATTTAATTATATTTTTTGATATTAGCATCTTAAACACACAAGCTCAGATCCGTAAATTCTTAACTGGCACTTTCTCGAATCAATTATCATTATACATAGTCATATATAATTTAGAACTCTCAGAATAAGTTTTTAAATTCTCTTTGGAATCTAAAAATGCGAACCCAAAATTATTCAAAAGGGAAAGAAAGAAATTTTAATCTGACGTTAATGGTAAAATTAATCACGATAATTAATACGGTTAATTTCGTTCCAAAAATGATTTTTACAGAAGGGACGGTATAATTTTAAGCTCAATTAATTTTTTATCCATCCTAAAAGTAACCTAATTAACATCTTTCATTTATTTTTCATGAACATTTACTTAATCATTAGCATTCATGCCAAAAGTCACTTTTTAAATAACAAATGAACTTTTCATACATATATATTATAAGAGAGAGTAATTTTAAAAAATCTTATACTCTAAGAAATATAGTTAGGAAGTATTTTAAACTGGAATATACATTAAGTAAATGGAGGAAAATTCAGTAAAAAAATGTTAAAATATGAGTTTTATGAAAATAGTTTAGACAAGTTTTAGAATTTTTTTTATTTGTTTTGACCTAAGAACAAAGCTTCACCCAACCTTTTTTGTGAATCTAATTTTAAAATAATAAATAAGATTCTACTTATTCAAGGTATTACTATTTTAAATCTAGTGCAAGCAATTGTATAATAACAGCTTAAAATTTTCATACTGTGCAAAATATGCAATTGACTAACTGGAGATCTTTGCCCTTGACAGAGTTAGATTCTTACATTTTTAACGTCTGTTTTTTTGTAAATAGGAATAATATTTCTATAACTTTAAGTAGGCTGTTCTGTTTAAAAATATGTTTTTCATTCTTCCTAATAAGCAAACTGTTATTAAAGAACTGGATAATAGAGCGTTCTTCGTTCCTCCCTATGATGAAATGAACTCGTATATCGGACAAATGGAAACAGAGTCCTTTTCGTCATAGATATCTATAATAAATTTCTTATAGCGAATAAATATACCTTTTAAAGTTTTTGTATAATGATTAATAAATATTTGTAATAAAGTAAAAAATATTTCATACAAATAATTAAGGTGTGCAGAAAAAAAAAAGGAAATTTGACAAATATACAATTATTGACTATCACGATTTAGATATGATCTAAAAGTATTATATACCTTTTCATAATATAACTAAATTTCTTACATTTTAATTCATTTTCTATCATTCTGTAACGCCAGTGTATATAAAATCCTGTTTGGAGGAAAATACTAATTTTCTTTGATAGATTTCTATGAAGGTTTTTTTTTTATCTATAAGAATTTCAATAATTTATTTATAATTAAGAATCCAATTTTTCAATTAACTATGTTGCATATAGCGAATTTTTATAAAAATTGAATCTGTGATTCATTGTAGAGTTTATTTTGTGAAAGCTGCAAGATATTTTATTAATTATATGAAGAAATAAAAAGAAAAAAAGAAAAATGTGACCTCAGTTCTGGAAAAGACAAAATTGCAATTTAAAATAATCCATCACCTCGGAAAGAAAACTTTTTTTTTATCATGTTCACATCTTTGATGCCTATATGTATATGTAAGTAAGGATTTTTCTTCTCTTATGAAATAATTTCTTATACATAAAACATTCTTTGTGTTAAGCATCACAGAATGAATCCAATTTCTTTCATAATGAAATATTAATAATGCGTTAAAATTTATTTAAAATTTAGGATTTTGGTTTATTTTTACAAATACTTTTTTGAAAACAGTATTTTATGCTTAGTTGCAAGATCAGATGTAAGTATTTTTTGTTTTGTTTTTTGTTGCAGAAGAGAGTCGTTTTTTTTTTTTTTTTGACATGGTGCTTTCGGAATTTTAGAAAACAATATATATACGCTTTTCTTTAAACTTTCTTTCACTTAATTTTTTATTAAAACAAATGGAATTATTAGAATTTAAATATTTTGAAACTTCATTTTCACACTGAAAGCGTATTAGAAAATTTATAGGAGTAATCAATTTTTGGTTTTCATAACTTAATTTCAGTGTTTTACGTTTTCATTGATGGCTTTATTCTGTAATTTTTCTCAGCTATTTTTCACTACTCTAAAAAACATTACGTTGGCCTGTATCACAGAATTATGAATTAAACAATACAAATATTCTGAGAAATATTTAGGACGATTGGAATGAATTTAGACATAGGCCACGTAAAGAGGCTTTGACTAATTTCAGATTAAAAACATGATACGATTGCTAAGCCGAACATCTAACAAGAACTGACGAACAACCAATGCGCTATTTATAAAATAGACACAATGAATATTGAACCTGGGCCTTAACCCAAAGTTACAAAATAGAGTGCTATTTGCTTGCTACATTGGATGGCCAAGAGATTCGTCTCCTGATCACAAAGTAGCCATCTCCCCAGATGTTTGCGTTTTTGAATTTTACTGTTTTAATAGTGTACATTTTAGTGTTTGGTCTTGCTATGTTTGAAATTTAAATTTTTAGTTTTTGATTTTGATGCAATATTGTTTTCTGACGAGTGATCTGATGTAAATGAATTGCTTTCCAATTCTGCCTTATGAAACAAAAATACTTTTCACAATAGCTGATCATCTTTTTTATTTATCTAAATTATTAATTTTTATAGTATTAATATAATATCAAAGTATTTTTTCATATATTTTACATTTTTATATGCTTCAAAATCCTACTGTTTTACATACATACTAAGTATCATTTAAAGTAATTTCGAACAAAATATTACTTCCCTTTCATTTATTCATTAAGTACAGAAAAAAAACAGCCTCTAACTTTAATTCTGCGAAGCCCTTTTCCATAAAACAAACGTATTACAATTTCTTTACTAAATAAAACCCAGTTATTCATTCCCTTATCCAAAATTCCTCAATTCAACAAAATAATCAAAGAAAGCTGAGCAATTTTGCTGATCCGGTGAATCATAAAATAAACTGATAATGTCCCCTTAAGCTAATCTTTTTAAATCCAAATCTAAAACGCAATCGAAATTTCAGTGCGTGCGGCATTTGCTTTTCG
Source organism: Trichonephila clavata (assembly GCA_019973975.1). Classification (NCBI taxonomy): domain Eukaryota; kingdom Metazoa; phylum Arthropoda; class Arachnida; order Araneae; family Nephilidae; genus Trichonephila; species Trichonephila clavata. The sequence goes on along the minus strand of BMAO01009884.1, from coordinate 4,857 downwards.
CAAAACAAAAATATTCCTTCCGGTGAATATTTTATTTCCTACTTCATAATTTAGATTAATTAACGTATTGGGTTGCTTAGAGCCATGTCTGGTTTTAAAATGTCTCGTAAGTGAAGTATTCACTGATTGCATTAAATCTCTCTCGCGCTTACAAAGCATCTATTGGAAAATGTAATGAAGCATTTAATTATAAGCTTGAATGAAGATTTTTCCGATTTATAAAGCGTAAAAGTGTCTTTGATGTCGATAATGTATTCGTTCAATGACGTTTAAGTGAAATATAAGGTTTAAATGGTAATGCTTGAATAAAAAATAAAAATATTACTAGCACTATGGGTGTAAGTGTAGTATTTCTGGTGGAGTTTAATACCGAAAATAAGAATTGATGGAAACACGTAATGTATTTGATTTTTTATTTGATAATCTTTTCTGTTATGAAATATTTAATGCATCATTATAATAAATAAATTTCTCCTATACAATAAAGAGTTCCTGTATGCATAGTTCTACAATAATAAAAAAAAACCCAAATAAAAAGAAGCAATTTAAAATTGTCAACTTTTCATTAAAGTTAATTAAAAATAAATAAACCATTATGAAACTTAAAGAATTCATTAAATATTTTTTATTTAATAATATTTTCCGTATCACGAAGAAAACCTGTGAAAAACCATCACTACTATCAATGCTTTTAAATATTTTAAAACACTTTTAAGCATTAAGCATGTTACAAATATATTTGTTACATATTGTGTAACTGACATTTTAAAATAAAACATTGTTAAAATATAATATTTACTAAATATTTTATGCAGTTGCAGATGCACTTCTTAATAATACATCAGAGAAATATTATATCTTGTAAGACGTTTAGATTTCGTATAGTAAACTTTATAGACAAATATCTTTGTATACACTGGGGTGCAAAACTTATGCAACAATATAAATTTTAAGCAGACAGCCATGAAAGTGCAGAAAAGTGGTTATTGCGATCAGCGCAATGAACACGCAGTTCCGTAGCAAGGTGATGCGTATGCATATGTCAGTAACAAAACGTCTTAGGCGAGTGAGTATACGCAAAACACATGCGGTCGGCGTGTACAGAAGAATGAGAGCGCAATTAAAGACATTCGCTGAAAGTGAGTTCTTTCGTGGAATATGGGTAGAAGAAATCACTTGGGTGACTTAAAAGGCTGAAGAATGATTGGAAAGCTGAAGAAGGGGTATAGTTTGACCAGTGTAGCTGAAGAGTTCGGAAGCAACAACAATGTCATTTCGATAGCTAAGAAAGCTTTCAAAACCATAAGTACAGCTGTTAGAAAGCTTATTGGTGGCCGCCTAGACCAATTGACCAATATATCATTCTATAGGTGAAAAGAATCCGACGCGCGATTTAATGTGGTCAGAGCTTCACAAATGTGCCTATTCACCCACCGTTCTAGCACTGCATCCCTTTGAAAGTTGGCCATCTGCGGCACCGTTTAGAGTGGTTAAGGAGCACAAAACTGGACATATTATAAGGAGTCGTGTCTTTTTACGGATAGAGTGTTTCAGTACTACAAGCATAACAAGCCATAAGTAAATGTTAGAAAGGTTATTGTGCGCCCTAGACCCAATTGATCAATATATCATTATATAGGTGAAAAGAATTCGATGCGCAGTTTAATGTGGTCAGACGCCTTTACAAATGTGGCCTATTCACCCACCGTTCTAAGCACTGCTTCCTTTGAAAGTTGGCCATCTGCGGCACCATTTAGAGTGGTTCAACGAGCACAAAAACTGGACATACCATCAAGGGAGTCGTGTCCTTTTTAAAGAGGAGAGTCGTTTCAGTACTACAAGTGATTCTCAACGCAGTTGATTTGGGGAGACGTTGAGAAACGACTTTATCCAAGTAACATCACGGAAGGAGACCATTACGGTAATCCAGGAGTTGTCGTCTGAGGAAGTATGCTGAACGAGCGGACTGAGCTCCACGCTTTCGACAGAGGTTCTGCAACCGAAGATCACTATTGTAAAGAGATGATCCGTCCTATGTTCAGTAGCTCCTGGAAAGTGAAGATACACTCGAATGAATTGGCCAGCGTTCTCTCCAGATTTAAATCTATGGAATATGTGTGGGAAGCTTTGGGAGACACCATACGACACGATTACAGCCTCTGGGGAAAACGTAACTGCTGAAACATATGCTGAATCAGGATTGAGCGCTCTTACCTCACGAACTATTCGACAATCTGGTGCTGAGCATGGAGAGACGAAGCAACCATTGAAGTAAGGAGAGGGTGTATCCCATACAAAGCAACACCTCCTTGTTGTTCTTGCTCTTGGACAGACAATCATGTATAACGATACTATGAGTTAAATAAAGCCTTTCTTTTTGTATTCCATGTATATGGCCTGTATTGATTTTTTGCACAACTATACTTTCATAATAGTTTAAGTACAAAGTGCTGTCGCTCATTTCTGACAAATGATTTCTTTCACCTCACAAATGATTTCTCGAAGAGTTATAAAAAAAAATCTTTTGCTCAAGTTTTGCTAACCAGAGCATTTAAGGAACCTGCAACACTTCTTGAGAGTCGATTTCCACAAAAGCGTATTCTTAGCAGATCGCTGAACAAAAAGAAATATGCTTATCAAATTTGAAGTCTGTAAGTTTCTTTAGTTCCAGAGATATCGTGATGAGTTTCTTTTCTCCTGTGTATATATAGATATATAAACGTACTATTAAACTTGTTATGTATTGAATTCTAGCTTCAAAAATATTTTTCATAGATTAATCATTCTTTTCAGATATAAGGAAAGTAGACCATATATTTCATTATCTTCAATGTAACTTCTCATCTCAGAATAGCAAAATAATACATATAAAGAGTAAAAGTAGAACGAATTAAGACGTTAACTAAAATGAACGTAACATAGTTAAATCAAAATGACAGTAAAAAAATAACTAAGAATACCTGAAGTAATGAAAACATTACTTCTCTCTATTTTTTGGAGTAAATTAATTAATGTACCAAAAAGCAATATACTATTTCATTATTAAGAAACGGAAATGGAAACAAAGTAATGCTCAACATTCCTACAAGACAAAACAAAACCGAGAAATTCTATCTTACATTAACTTGTAAACCGGAACAAAGACAGTATGTCAGAGCTTTGGAATAAAGGATCTGACAGAAGTAATTACTGCTTAGGTCTACGTAATCCATCAGGACAACGAAATAATTGTGCTCAGGAGACACAAAATGATTGGATCTTTCTATAAGACACGTGACTATTATATCCTCCAATAGCTTGACGTTAATGGCTGTAATCATAGGGAATCAAAGATGGCGGCGGGAAAAAAAGAATTCTTTACATGATGGAAGCTGAACCAATTTTCTTTAGCTTTTGTTGGATAATAAGATATGAAGGTCGTGTTTTTCTTTATCAGTTTCAGGTAGATTTTATTTAGATATTGTGTGAAGTTGTTTATTTAAGGTATTCTATGCCTTATTTTCCTTTGAAATATATTCAAAATTTTAAACTGAATTATTAATTTTACTTGACATTTAGTAAAAAATATTTAAAAAGTATAAAATATTTATTACCATTTCCCTCCCGTATATGCTTTGAAAATATGATAATTGCATATATTTATTTTTGAATATTGTGCAGTCCGTATAGTATTATACTCTCTCTTTAATTTAAATAAGTTTCAGTTTTATATAATAAAATATATTTTACTAGATATTCAGTAACATATATAAGCAAAATATTTTAAAATATAATGTATAAGAATGCAATATATTTAAATAAAAAAAATATTTCTAATTTTATTTCGGTTAAATATCTATAGCTCCGTTAATCAATCACTAAGCATCTTCGCCATTTTTTTTGTGCGTTGTTGTTTTGTGTCCTTTCACATCGCAATAAACGTAACTTTTGAAACTGTTTATAAAAAGTGATAAAAAAAGATGCCGTCTATGCTATTGCACTGTCTTGGAACCAGGTAAAAAATACAACACTCCAAAAATGCTGGAGAAAACTTTGGCCAGCTGCAAACCCTGCATCTGACTAACTCTACAAACTGATGAGGAAGAAAACCATCAAGCGATCTGACCAAAGTTTTGGATGTCGTTAGAAGTGCTGACAATCCCTTGAAAAAACTGCCTGAAGATGAGGTAGAGGAGTGGCTTCTAATCGACGAGAATGAGCCTGTTGAACAAGAACTAACCGATGAGAACATTATCAACATTGTAGTAAACCCTCAGCCTACTCAAAATCTTGAAGAAAGTGACTCAGATGCCGAAACGGAAGAAAATTAAAAAATCAGCTGGGCAGAAGCTGCAGAATCACTAAATAAGTTTATCTCTTTTGCTGAGGCTAGTACTAGCTACAGTACTTCAGAAATTATTGATTTCCATATCATTAAAAATAAATTTATACTAAACGCCAAAAGAGAGAGTCAAGAAAACAAAAAGACATTCGTGACTTTTTTAAATCTAAGTGAAATATGTTTTACAGTACGTGTCATACATTATATGAAGTGTAAAATAAACTTGTTGTATGTATTTGCATACTGTATTTGTAGTTTAATTATTAACCTAATTGTTCTTATAATTACCGCCCGATAGACCGGAATTTTCGGTAGTCTGGCACCGAGCCGGTCCCGAACGTGCCGGATTATCGGACTTCTACTGTACTTCCATATTTTAAGAGAACAAATTAAAACAATATAAATGAGCATTGAGATAAAAATAATATTTAGGAGTCTATTTGATATTTTTTAGTTGCTACAGAAAAAAAAAATCGATGTCAGGACATTGAAACACTATTAAAAAACAACTATATTATGCGTGATTTTTTAAACTA